>CM059428.1:37345438-37935438 GCA_030390025.1 Squalus acanthias
ATTCAGGCAAACTACTAAATGCAATACCCAGAATTCTATTGCCTTTATTTAGAGAATTTGATGACCAATCTGACAACAGAAATTGCAATGCATTACTCAAGTGTATTCAAGCATCGATGAGGTACACGGAACATATGCAATCACTCACTTTTTATCATGAGTCAACATAGCCCTTTCAGATCTGACTTCGATACTCAAAGAGGCAATGGCTTAAAGATAGGTGGGCTAACTTGCATTTTATTAAGAAACGTAAGCTGCAATACCTTTTATATGACATTAAATTGGGTAAATATGATTTAAAAATTGGCTTCAGTTCACTGCATCTTTAAAGAAACCCCTTTGGTCTCTGTCATAAGGATGGCCAAGATATTTAATAGACCAGATCCATCAGGCCAACATTGGTGTCATTGACTGTATTCAGAGATTACTAATTAGGTTAGAAATTGTTGATGAGAGTAGTCCCTCTTTGAAATGTTAACACATATGAATCGACAGACTAGAGAACAGGCAACTTGAATACCTCTGATGGCCAAACCATCTTGGGGATGCTTGAGATGAAGACATTTAGGGGAAGGAATTCAACAGCGGGTGCCCGAATGGGCGTCATGATGTGAACGCAAGCCCGATGACATCGGCCTGAGGCCCGTCCGAAATTGGGCCTTGAGCTTTGTCTGCACGAAGCTGTCAAGCTGTGGACACCAATCAGGCGTCCCGAAGCAACTTACCAGTCACGGCCTTTGGAATTTTGTCCATCTCCGACACCAAGCTAGCGTATGATGTTCATTGTGTTACTCAGCTGTACACTAACAAGCTCTTTACGTTAACTCAGCAAGAGTTCAATGTAGCCCTTTAAGCTTTGATGTAAATTGCAGTGAAATGCATCATCCTATCACCCGGGCATTTTGCTGACTATTCCACATGGTGCAGTGCATCAGTTGAGCAACATGCTGTACCAAGATGAGGGCTCTCCATCTGGTGAATTCCTGATCTCAGCCACACCAGCAGGAGACAACACTGAGCAGAGTCCAAACATTACTCCACAGGGAGGGTGGGACTGAAAATCAGGAGGACAGCCACTGCAGATTGCTCTCACATACCTTCTGGCATTTGTTTATGGAACAGCATTGATAAAAGCCAAAGAGCTGGTTTCTCACCAACCCCTTTACCTAGGAGAATGTTGCATGGCATTAGGATGAAATTAACAAGGGAAATAAAATATAATTAATTGTGGGGAATAACCTACTATCTGCGCCAAGACTACCACCCCCTACCAGCAGTTCATACCAGCAATGTGATGTGTGGGTATTGCAGGTGCAAATCAGCATCTCGTGAGCATCTTCTAAACTGTGCCTCCAGCTACTAAAAATGCCAAATATGCAGGCTCTTTTACAATAAGAGTCAAAAATAATGTTTCACCACAGCATGATTAAAACAAGAATTCAAGCATAAATAAATGCAGTTTATAGTTTTTCAGAAAGACCAGATGGGATGATTAGAACTTGTCATAATAATTGTGATCGGTTAAAAAAAAACATCCAAGGGTCCTAAAATATATAACTTTAATGTAACATTTATTAGCAGTACTGTACTTGGGCCATCATTCCAGAGCTGCCTCATTTCAAGCCTTCAGATTCAGGGAATCATCTCAGGCTTCTGGAACCTTTAAAAAATCTAGTCCAGAAATTCTCTTCTCTCCATTGATTATTAAAGACCCTAGCTGAAGTAAGTTAGGGCAATCCAGCTCCCGATGGACATGCGCCCAAATCATGAAAATACTCTTACAGCTCACACTCTTAAAAATTTAAAAGCTTATTCTAATATCTAATAACATTAACATATTTCAGGCTGTAATATTGCAGCAAGCCTAACAGATGGCATTCCTGCCCTTTTCTAAAGTGACAGATGTATCCTGAGGGTGTAATAATACCTCATCTTTTCATTTCATAAAGTGTCTGTTAGGTCTGTCTCTTGTAATATTTCCAACAAAAGTGCTACTGGCGGGGGCAGAATAAACGGAAGGATTTGCAAAGTGACTTGACCTGGTGTTTGAAAGATTCGGAAACATGCTGTTAACTTGTACGTTGAACAAATAGCACACCTGCCCTCTTGGCAGCTTGAATTGCTTCATTACTTGAATCAAATAACCAACATGGCCCCATATATAACTAGTTCCTGCTATTGCTGTGGCATCTGTGGTTTTATAGAGAATGGTTTATGAGTTGGTTCTGTAACTCACTTGTTTAGAAAACATTACTGTTACTGTAGTTAATACTGTTAATATATGCTAACATATTATTTCTCAATAATCATAGAGTCAGATGTTAATCGTCAGCCTTGCACCGATTTAAACAATTATTTTTTGTTTCTTTTAATTAAGCATGCTGCTGTTACTGGGGAGAAAAAGCAAACACCTAACCCCAAATGAAATAAAACCATTCCTAACAAATACCTCAATATACCTAGCTACATAAAAAGATTTTGTATAGGTACCTGTTGCAATTGTAGTGTCTTTTGTAAATGCCATCAATGTCCTTCTTTGTTGGTTAAGTGTCTTTTCTGCTTCTTCATTGGTTAAAATTTGGGTTTTCTCCTTTCTAATTGGTTATTTTCAACTTTTATTATTCACCAAATTTAAATTCTCTCATCACTTTCCACCAAAAAAAATCTCCAATCACATAACAAAAACAAATTCTGAGACCCATCACATCCATTCTGCCCTCACCTCAATTGTACCCCTAAAATAGTATTTCTGCCCTCTTGAAAGTATAAAAAGCTAAAAATGACCCAATACAGCCTGAACTCATTTTGTAAAGTGGAATGATTAAGTAAGACCAACTGCCAAGGCTCAGGGCTCCCCGACTCCTGCTGGCCTCCACTCCCTGAACTGCCCCCAGCCTCCAACTTGAGCTGTTGAGATTAGCTCTATTATCACCTGTAACACAGCAGTTTACCATTGTGGTTCCAGAGTGGCTGGGACTACAACTACCAGGATACATCGGCCGGAATTTTACCGGCGCTCAGGGGGCGGGTCATCCGGTAACATTGCAAAGATTGACAGCAGGTCCCGAACCCGCTGTCAACCCGCCTCCATACAATCTTCCGGGGTGTCAGGTCCCCGATTTGCGCATGGACCTGTCACCTAGCGGCGGGAAGAGGATTATAGGCACTTAACTGCTTGTTAACAGGTAGTTAAGAGGCTTTTTCCAATTTTGACAGGTCGACTGCGGGCTTCCCGACGTCCGGACACCACACCAGGGTAAGTGTGGCGTGCTGTGGGTCTACTGTAATGTTTCTTCATTGATGACAGCTGCAGAAGTGGTGTGAAGGATCCAATGGTGCACTGGTGAGTTTCAGAGGTAAGAAAATCTTGGGGAAATCATTTTTAATGTATTTAGACTTTTCTGTAGGTAACAAATTTTGAAGTCTTTGTGTAGTCCCACCTCATTGGGAGAACCTCTCTCACCAGTAACAGATCGCGTCTGTAACCTCATCTGCAGCTGCCATCTGTTCTAGCCTAAGGAGGGAGTCACTGGAGAGCCTGGGTGAAAGGGCTCACCTTTGTACAGTGATTGTCAGTGTTTGCAGCACCTCAATGCTGTCAAACACTGAAAAATCACCTGTCAAAAAAAATTGTGCCTGGCCCCTTTAAGAAAACCGGTAGATGACGTGTCATCAACTGACGTCATCTGACACTGGCTTTCTCCTAATTGGCTGGCAAGCCCGCAGGGCAGGCTTAACAAGACCAATTGGGGGTGGGATCAGAACCCAGAAGGAAGCTGTCCCGCCCCTAGGCCACACTAAAAGGTAAAATCCAGCCCAACATTTCAATTCAACACACAATCTTCTGAAGCAGCATGGGCTCTGGAATTTAATGAGTGAGAACAAGCAGGTGGTAAGTATCTGACCAGGATCTCAGCTTGGGGTAAGAGTAAACAAGGCAATTAGTAAATAAGATCAGCCATGGTCTTATTGAATGGTGGAGCAGGCTCAAGGGTCCCTATAGCCTTCTCCTGCTCCTATTTCTTAGGTACTTATGGAATGCGCAATAAATGCGGCCTTTCCAGCCTCACCCACAGCCTATGAACAAGTAAATAAAAAAAATTGCTGCCGGAATGAAGGGATGAAAATTGGATACTAATAACTACAACAATAACTTGCCTTTAATGTAGTAAAATATCCCAAGGTGCTTCACAGGAGCGTTATCAAACAAATTACAGACTAGTAATGCTACAGTTAACCACATTAAACTCATGGAAATCACTGTGAATGAGAAAATGTTGCGCATGTTAATTGCAATTTACATTAATAGTCACTAATTTGGCTTTAAACTCAATAGTCCAGAAACCGCAATTCTCTTGGTGCCCTGCATGGCCTGCTGTAGCTGAAGTGCCACTGTTAAGCATAATAACAACAGAAAACGCTGGAAAAACTCAGCAGGCCAGGCAGCATCCGTGGAGAGAGAAAGAGAGTTGACGTTTCAGGTCGATGACCTTTTTTTTTTCTTTTTTTTTTCTTTTTTTTTTTGTTAAGCATACACCAGTAATGACACCAGTGATCAGATCAAAGTAAAGGACTAAGCTGCTTTAACCAAGACAAGTACATAAGAAGCTACATTTTTAACAGCAGCTAATAGAGGCTTTTTTTTGCTGTTTGGAGAGAGACACTTTCTATAAAGCACTTGTATTTTCACCCCTCCATTTTGGTTATTAATTTCCAAATATTCCCATGCAACCACGGGAATTCGGCGGTACGGTAGCATAGTGGTTATGTTACTGGACTAGTAATCCAGAGGCCTGGACTAATAATCCGGAGAAGTGAGTTCAAATCCTAACATGGCAGCTGGGGGGGATTTAAATTCAGTTAATTAAATAAATCTGGAATTAAATAAAAAGCTAGTATCAGTAATGGTGACCATGAAACTACCAGATTGATGTAAAAACCCGTCTGGTTCACTAATGTCCTTTAGGGAAAGAAACCTGCCGTCCTTACCCGGTCAGGCCTATATGGGACTCCAGACCCATGGCAATGTGGTTGACTCTTAACTGCCCTCTGAAATGGCCTAGCAAGCCACTCAGTTGTACCAAACCACTGCGACAAAGTCAGCACTGTGGGAGTACCTTCACCACAAGGACTTCAGCGGTTCAAGGCGGCGGCTCATCACCACCTTAAGGGTAATTAGGGATCGGCAATAAATGCCAGCCTTGCCAGCGACGCCCACATCCCGTGAACGAATAAATTTTTAAAAAACACCACCCGGGTTGGACAGGGCAGTCCTTATCAACATTTAGCAGGATTCTTCTTGTGCTCTTTTTGAAATTGCACTCCCTGTTTGCCTTGGAAAGTCCCACTCCCCATTCTATTTGGAAAGTCCTAGGCCTAAAAATTCAGTTGCTTTGCGCCTCCCATTAGCGCCCTAACGGAGCGCAAAGCAACTAGCGCCTGGGCGCGGCGCCACCAACGCCTCCCGCGAAATTCAGTGGGAGGTTAGCGGCAGCGGTAACTGTTAGCGCCCCACGGCGATGACGTAATCGCCGTGCGCACGCCCTGCTCGCGCCCCGGCCGCGATCTTCGGTAGCACCCCCTGACTTACCGCTGGACGCTATCTCCGACGGGGTCAGGGGGGCCTACCTGCGGCCGGGGCGGCGCTAATTAAAGGCGAGGTGCCGGGCGGCCATGTTTGTTGCTGGCCGCCTGCCAGCACCTGCCCCCTCTGCTGTCCCCGACCTCCTGACCAGCTCTCCCGCGGAGTGCCGGCTGCGCTCCATGAACCCGGCACTTCTCTTGAGTGCTGGGCTCTTTTGCTGGCACTCCGATCCCTGGTGGCCCAGCTGGGACCCGGGTCGCGCTGCGCAAGGCCCCTCCCCTTTAAGAGGAGGAGGAAGGCCTGCAATACCACGGCGCGATGTGCCGCAGCGCCGCGATATTCCCTCACAGTGCCCCAAGAGGGAGGCGGGGCGCTTCAAGTAGCGCCCTGCTTCCCTCTTTGGGTGCTACCGATGCATTTCGGCCACAGGGGTGCTAAAAGTAGCGCCCCGGCGAAGTTAGCTCCCCAAAGGGGGCGCGAATCAATTTTTCCCCCCAATCCCTGTTCTCCTTGGAAAGTCCCGGTCCACATTCCCTAGACCAGCGCAGACCAGATATTGTAACTGGGGCCTTGCTGGTGCGTATGGCTCAGTATCACACTATGTAGTGCACTTTCCAACATTATTACCTCCTTACACCTTTCTGCTAGCTGCCCATGCACTACTCTGACAGAGCATGGGTGGATAGCCCATTCTTAGACCTCCCTGAGAATCACTCTGAGGGACTTGCCTAATTTCCCCAACAGGACTCACATTAGGAATTCATCACCAACTGAGTATTTCTCAGAGCTTTTGATCTTAGTATAATTACACTCTGCAGGAGGTTCTGAGATCACTTGGACACTGACACCCCCTATAGATGTAGATACTGTGGGTATTGGTCAGACGAGTGACAATAACCAAAGACCTATTTGTAGTCATGGATGTCAGTCTTGGCAGCAGAAATTTATGTCAACATTATGTGCGTCAGCAGACAGCTTTCTGACCAAAGAGCCGGTCACAACATCCTTGAAAGAGCCCTAGACAGTGCTTCCCCCATACTTTTGCAGCCACAATGAGATCAAATACCAAAACAGACATGAGGAAAACTGTCTCAGAGACACTGCTGGTGAAGACTGGAGAAATATAACAGATATGTGGCTGTGAAAAATCATGTTTGGCCAATAAGGAAATGAGGGAAAAATACCATTACTACAACAACAACTTGCATTTAAATAGCACCTTTAACGTAGTAAATCAGACTCAGATCAAACTGTCAGGACGGAGTGAGGAGACTCAGTTCAAACTGCCACAGGACGGAGTGAGGAGACTCAGTTCAAACTGCCACAGGACGGAGAGTGAGGAGACTCAGAACAAACTGCCACAGGACGGAGAGTGAGGAGACTCAGAACAAACTGCCACAGGACGGAGAGTGAGGAGACTCAGTTCAAACTGCCACAGGACGGAGAGTGAGGAGACTCAGATCAAACTGCCACAGGACGGAGAGTGAGGAGACTCAGAACAAACTGCCACAGGACGGAGAGTGAGGAGACTCAGTTCAAACTGCCACAGGACGGAGAGTGAGGAGACTCAGTTCAAACTGCCACAGGACGGAGTGAGGAGACTCAGTTCAAACTGCCACAGGACGGAGAGTGAAGAGACTCAGAACAAACTGCCACAGGACAGAGTGAGGAGACTCAGAACAAACTGTCAGGATGGAGTGAGGAGACTCAGATCAAACTGCCACAGGACGGAGAGTGAAGAGACTCATATCAAACTGTCACAGAAGTGTATTGTTTTAATTTAAATTAATTAAAGGGTAAATAATAATAAATTTAATTAATTACATAGAATGGGAGAGCAGGTGATGTGTTACTGCTGCAATATGTGGGAGCTGGAGGACACCATTGATGTTCACGATGATCACATTTGCAGTAAGTGTTGGCTGCTCGAGGAACTCCGGCTCCGTGTTGATGAGCTGGAGTCCGAGCTTCAAACACTGCGACACATCAGGGAGGGGGAGAGTTACCTGGACTCTGTGTTCCAGGAGGTAGTCACACCAATTAGATTAACTAATTCAGATGTAGCCCATGATCAGGGACAGGAGGGTGTGACTACGAGTGAGGCAGGTACGGGGATCCAGGAGGTAGTGTTGGAGGAGCCGCAGCCCTTGCTCTTGTCCAACAGGTTCGAGGCTCTTACTCCCTGTGAGGATGGGAGCAGGGACTGCAGGGAGGATGAGCAACCTGGCCACAGCACTGTGGTACGGGGAGCCATTCAAGTGGGGGGAGTAAAAAGAAATGTTGTAGTGGTAGGGGATAGTATCATTAAGGGGATAGATAGGGTTCTTTGCAGCCGAGAGCGAGAGTCCCGAAGGCTATGTTGCCTGCCCGGTGCCAGGGTTAAGGACATCTCCTCTGGGCTGGAGAGAAACTTGGAGTGGGAGGGGGAAGATCCAGTTGTCGTGGTCCATGTTGGTACCAATGACATAGATAGGACAAGGAATGAGGTTCTGCTGAGGGAGTATGAGCAGCTAGGGGCCAAATTAAAAAAAAGAACCTCTAGGGTAGTAATCTCTGGATTACTACCTGAGCCACGAGCAAATTTGGCTAGGGTAAATAAAATCAGAGGGTTAAATGCGTGGCTCAAAGACTGGTGTGGGAGAAATGGGTTTTGCTACCTGGGACACTGGCACCAGTACTGGGACAGGAGAGAGCTGTTCCGTTGGGACGGACTTCACTTGGCCAGTGCTGGGACTAGAGTCCTGGCGAATCGAATAACTAGGGCTGTAGAGAGGGCTTTAAACTAATTAGTGGGGGGGAGGTTTCAAGAGAGCAAAAAATAAAAATGTCAGCGGAGAAGGCAATAGAGCAAAGTAGCAGTGGGGTAATTAAAAACCAGAGCGTGTCAGGAAGGGACAGAATATATAAAGATAAAGGTAAAGTAGTAAAGGGGGTAAAAGCAGGAAAAAATTGTCACAAAACATATTTAAAAGTTCTTTATCTGAATGCACGCAGCATTCGTAACAAAATAGACGAATTGACGGTACAAATAACTACGTATGGGTATGATCTTGTGGCCATTACAGAAACATGGCTGCAGGGTGACAACGACTGGGAATTAAATATGCCAGGGTATTTAACAATCAGGAAGGACAGACAGGAAGGAAGAGGGGGTGGGGTAGCTATGTTAATAAAGGAAGGAATCACTGTATTACAGAGAAATGATATTGGGTCAAAGGATCAGGATAATGAAACAGTTTGGGTGGAGATAAGGAATAATAAAGGGAAAAAAACACTAGTGGGAGTAGTATATAGGCCTCCTAATAGTTGCAACTCTGCTGGAAGAAGTATTAATCAGGAAATAGTTGGGGCATGTAATAAGGGAACAGCTATAATTATAGGGGATTTTAACTATCATATTAACTGGACAAATCAAATTGGGCAGGGCAGCCTTGAGGAAGAGTTTATTGAGTGTATTAGGGATGGATTTCTTGAGCAGTATGTAACTGATCCTACAAGGGGGCAAGCAACCTTGGACCTGGTCCTGTGTAATGAGTCAGGATTAATTAATAATGTCCTAGTTAAGGATCCCCTTGGAATGAGTGACCATAACATGGTTGAATTCCATATCCAATTAGAGGGTGAGAAGGTTGGTTCTCAGACAAGCGTACTGAGCTTGAATAAAGGAGACTATGATGGTATGAGAGCGGAATTGATTAAAGTGGACTGGGAAAATAGATTAAAGGGTAAGACGGTACATGAGCAGTGGTGTTCATTTAAGGAGTTATTTTACAACTTTCAAAAAAAATATATTCCACTGAGGAAAAAAGGGTGTAAAAGAAATGACAGCCATCCGTGGCTAAGTAAAGAAATTAAGGATAGTATCCAACTAAAAACAAGGACATATAAGGTAGCCAAACTTAGTGGGAGGATAGAAGATTGGGAAGTCTTCAAAAGACAGCAAAAAGTAACTAAAGGATTGATTAAGAAAGGTAAGATAGATTATGAAAATAAATTAGCAAAAAATATAAAAACAGATAGCAAGAGTTTCTATAGTTATATAAAAAGAAAAAGGGTGGCTAAGGCAAACGTAGGTCCCTTAGAGGATGAGACCGGGAAATTAATGGTGGGAAACATGGAGATGGCAAAAATGCTGAACAAATATTTTGTTTCAGTCTTTACGGTAGAGGACACTAAGAATATCCCAACACTGGACAAACAGGGGGCTCTAGGGGGGGAGGAGCTAAATACGATTAAAATCACTAAGGAATTGGTACTCAGTAAAATAATAGGACTCAGGGCGGATAAATCCCCTGGACCTGATGGCTTACATCCTAGGGTCTTGAGGGAAGTGGCAATAGGGATTGTGGATGCTTTGGTAATAATTTTCCAAAATTCCCTGGAATCAGCAAAGGTCCCGGCAGATTGGAAAACTGCTAATGTAACACCCTTATTTAAAAAGGGTAGTAGGCAGAAAGCTGGAAATTATAGACCAGTTAGTCTAACATCTGTGGTGGGTAAAATTTTGGAGTCTATTATTAAGGAGACAGTAACGGAACATTTAGATAAACATAATTTGATAGGACAAAGTCAGCATGGCTTTATGAAGGGGAAATCATGTCTGACAAATTTGCTTGAGTTCTTTGAGGACATAACGTACAGGGTGGATAAAGGGGAACCAATGGACGTAGTGTATTTAGACTTCCAGAAGGCATTCGACAAGGTGCCACATAAAAGATTATTGCTCAAGATAAAAAATCACTGGATTGGGGGTAATATTCTGGCATGGGTGGAGGATTGGTTATCTAACAGGAAGCAGAGAGTTGGGATAAATGGTTCATTCTCGGACTGGCAACCAGTAGCCAGTGGTGTTCCGCAGGGGTCGGTGCTGGGTCCCCAACTCTTTACAATCTATATTAACGATTTGGAGGAGGGGACCGAGTGTAACATATCAAAGTTTGCAGATGATACAAAGATGGGAGGGAAAGTAGAAAGTGAGGAGGACATAAAAAACCTACAAGGGGATATAGACAAGCTGGGTGAGTGGGCAGAGATTTGGCAGATGCAATACAATATTGGAAAATGTGAGGTTATGCACTTTGGCAGGAAAAATCAGAGAGCAAGTTATTATCTTAATGGCGAGAAACTGGAAAGTACTGCAGTACAAAGGGATCTGGGGGTCCTAGTGCAAGAAAATCAAAAAGTTAGTATACAGGTGCAGCAGGTGATCAAGAAGGCCAACGGAATGTTGGCTTTTATTGCTAGGGGGATAGATTATAAAAACAGGGAGGTATTGCTGCAGTTATATAAGGTATTGGTGAGACCGCATCTGGAATACTGCATACAGTTTTGGTGTCCATACTTAAGAAAAGACATACTTGCTCTCGAGGCAGTACAAAGAAGGTTCACTCAGTTAATCCCCGGGATGAGGGGGTGGACATATGAGGAGAGGTTGAGTAGATTGGGACTCTACTCATTGGAGTTCAGAAGAATGAGAGGCGATCTTATTGAAACATATAAGATTGTGAAGGGGCTTGATCGGGTGGATGCGGTAAGGATGTTCCCAAGGATGGGTGAAACTAGAACTAGGGGGCATAATCTTAGAATAAGGGGCTGCTCTTTCAAAACTGAGATGAGGAGAAACTTCTTCACTCAGAGGGTAGTAGGTCTGTGGAATTTGCTGCCCCAGGAAGCTGTGGAAGCTACATCATTAAATAAATTTAAAACAGAAATAGACAGTTTCCTAGAAGTAAAGGGAATTAGGGGTTACGGGGAGCGGGCAGGAAATTGGACATGAGGCTGAGTTCGGATCGGTCGAGGCCCTGTGGGTGGCGTAGCGGGCCCAGGGGCTGAGTAGCCGGGTCCTGCTCCTACTTCTTGTGTTCTTTAGATTTGAGGTGAGGATCAGATCAGCCATGATCTTATTGAATGGCGGAGCAGGCTCGAAGGGCCGATTGGCCTACTCCTGCTCCTATTTCTTATGTTCTTATGTTCTTAAACTGTCTCAAGGCGCTTCACAGGAGCATTATCAAACAAAAGTTGGTTAAACAACCAGAAAATACTTAATTTTCCATTGATATGCTCAAGAGTAGTGGAAATATGGAACTCTCTTCCACAAAAAGCTGTTGAGGGTAGGCCAATTGAAAATTTCAAAACTGAGATTGATAGATTTTTTGTTCGGTAAGAGTATCAAGGGATATGGAACCAAGTCAAATAAATGGAGTTAAGATACAGATCAGCTATGATCTAATTGAATGGTGGAACAGGCTTGAGGGGCTGAATGGCCTACCCCTGTTCCTATGCTCCTAACACACTGTAGAGTCAATCCTTCACCAAATTCCCTCCAAGACAACATCACGGTTCAGAAGTGGACTCACTTTTGGTTAAAAAAAAATTGTTTTTGTTCAGTGTTTTCTGTTTTTGTTTAGAATTAACTGTTGAGTAACTGATTAAATAGGCTGCAGTACAAAGGCTTGCAAATTGGCTGCTTTTATCTGCAGTTTTTATAGAAATTATGATCCAAGCAGAACATTTCTTGGCAAACTGGGTATCCATTTATCAGGATTCAGCATGTACCCATTATCTCACATAAATGAATAAAATTCATGATCATTTCTTTACCATTAGATTATTTCTATTTAACTTCAACTTCTTTGGCAAAATTAAGTTGATAATAAGTTACAATATTCTGCATTAAAATCCTAAAAGACTCACCTTTGAGCCAAAAGGATATTTCCAGCCTGCCAATACTGAAAACTTCAAATTAGTGTTTGTGGGGATTAAAAAAAGCAAAACAGTATTTGTGCAGCAGGTGAGACTTCCCCCCTCCCATCCTAAGTAAGCATGGCTGGGGGGTGGGGGCAGACAACATTAAATTAGACCAACACGAAAATGTGAGGTAATGGAAAAATAGCTGTGAATCACACCATTCAATTAGCACCATGACACCCAGCTGCACACACATCACAAGAACAGCTGTAAAATTTTACTCAACACAAGACAGAGGTTTGAGGGAGACATGACCACCTACAGCACAAAGCTGACAAAACATGAAACTAAATTTCAGCATTGGAGCATGTTAAAACAGATATAATAAGCACAGTTTGAAAAATGCAAAGAGGAAACATTCTGGATTTCCACACAAAAGCTTCTGTCGACTTAATTTTTTGGCTTAAAAAAAGAAAGCTATCAAAACATCTCCTTGCTTAGGCTGCTAGTAAAGCATGCAAGGTCACTGCTAAACTGTCTCTATCTGCGCATGACTATATGTGAAACAGTTTCAAATAACTTGAGTTAAAGAATTTATCTCAATGTAGAATAAATATTGCGATCATTGGGAACTCCTGAGCATTTCTAACATACTGAAAAAATGAGCAAGTCTTTAAGTCGCTGTAAAGCAGTATACAGCAGGTATAAGAACAGTAGCAGCTGCTGGCATTATGTTACAAGAGCATCAATGACTAAGTTAATCCAAACATGGCTGTTGGTCAGATTATGAGAGAGAGATGGACCAATTCTCATACTTAGTAGGACAATGTCATATCTAGGGGCCTTACTCAAGCAGCATTCCCAGACTGTCTACATTGTTCCTGTATACACACAATTTAGAACACACCACAGCAACAGTGACAACTGGTGGAAGCCCACCAACAAGAGATTGGTTTTGTCCAATCCACTGCCCACTTCCACCAATCAGAAAGTAATGTTTTTCAATCCTTAAATAGGATTTCAAATTCAAGGTGCTTGCCAAGGCAAAGGCTTTGAGGATGTAAAAACATCCGCTTCATGATAAGCACCTAAGTGGCCTAAGAAATGAAAATGTTTTAACTCAAATCACAATCCTGTTCTGGAGTCTGTGATCAACAAACAGAGCTCTGATCCTACTAAGTCTTATATAGGATTACATAGGATATACGACACAGAAACAGGCCATTCGGCCCAACCAGTCTTCCTTCTCTTTCCCCTCACCCAGAAGACTGAATATACACAAGGGAGAGAAAGCATCTGATGAAGCAAATGGAATCCAATGCGACAGACCTCACTATGAATTGGTACTAGTTCACCTAGTTTATCCCTCCATTGCTTACAGCGGTGGCTCATGCTGTAGTAGTGTTCCACAAGGTTCTGACAGTTCTTCGGCACCTTGCTTATTCTTCATGTACGAATGTAAAGGGTGAGTGTTGGCAGGTAACTGGGCCGTGGGATGAGGGAGAAGAGGACCATCATATTGAAGCATGATTCTGTCACCACAGCATGGATCAATAGACAGCCATTTGGAGCACAGTGATTTTTCCTCTCCTTAGCTTGGGAACATCAAGGTCAATTCTAGTGACCCCCATCGTTGCAACATCTGACATTAGCTAACTCAGCACAGACCAAGAATCAAACCTAGGACCTTCCTGGTCTATAAAATTCAGGACTGCATCATAAAACATATTTATCCACTCTGTAATTGGGAGGTGGGGGAAGAATCCACCTTATTTTTAAACACATATACAGTATTAATAATAATTAATCAAATCTTTTGGCTGCTTGTAGCTATGTAAAAAAAGTTAGAAATTCATAAGCAAATCCTTGCCTGCTTACCCATCCCGTTCTGTGCACACTCCCCTATAAAACTCTCAGCAAAGGTTACAGAAATCAAAAGAAAATGAGAGACAAGCTTTGCTGGCTCTGAATATCTTGCTTACATCTGGTTCACATAGATTTATAATCCTGTCTTCTCTATCACAGATCCCAAACCATTTCTTATTACTCGCTCCATTTGTTTTTACTTTAAATGCATGAGAATCTCAATTCTAATCCTGAAACCTAATGTGTTGTAAACTCAGTTTATTACTCTGCATTTAGTAATAAGAGCAATGCTTTAAACTGCTGCTAGTTGAATGCATTTTATGCTAACCAAGCTAATTTGATTGGTCGTGGAAAGCAATGGTCACTCTTTGTTCCATATACACTTTGAAATTGCAAGTTTCACTGCTCTCCCGCATTAATATGAACCAAACAGTTATTACTACTTACTATCCAGCTGAAATCCTGACTTATCTATATGCTACAATTAAGTAGCAGATGCTTTACAGACCCTCATCTTGGTGGAAACATGGGACAACTATTTGATTCCAGTTGGCAAATAGTGATAGTCCTTGTTTGAGAATGAGATCTTTTCTTTTAGTTAAAGCGTCCACGCATGGGAGTTTTCAGTTCATTTCTTCCACCCCAGCACTTTAAGCACAGTAAAATGAGACCATTGTTATGTTCTCTGGTGTAAAAGAAAGTTTCGCACAAAATCAAGGTAACATTACATAATACAGAAATTCACAGAAAGGAATATATAGTAGGCTTTATAAACGAATAATACATTATTTAACAGAACAGCAAGACCTGCTAAAGGTACAAGATGACTCATAGTTGCAAACAGTAGACACTTATGACATAAGCTAAAACAGTGCTATATTGGCTGTGCAAGTTGCCAGTTTCACTGAATTATACCTGGTAATATTTCAGTTACAGAATCAACAAAATAATCTTCGAGGCTGCACGCTGCCATAGATCATCATACCATGTCTGGGAAACCTTCAGCAGTTTATTACAATCTGGATTTGGCAGCTAAACATCAATCTGCTTGAACGTCTCCACTGATAAAGCCCACAACAACAACTTGCATTTATATAGCACCTTTAACGTAGTAAAACGTCCCGTCGCTTCACAGGAGCATTATCAATACTCAAAGAGGTAGGTTTTAAAGAGTGTCTTAAAGGAGGAGAAAGAGGTGGAGAGGTTTAGGGAGGGAATTCCACAGCTTAGGGTCTAGGCTGCTGAAGGCATGGCTGCCAATGATGGAGCAAAGAAAATTGCGGATAGGCAAGAGGCTAGATTTGGAGAAGCGCAGAGATCTCAGAGGGTTGTAGGGTTGGAGGTGATTACAGAGAAAGGGAGGGGCGAGTGTGTGGAGGGATTTGAAAACAAGGATGAGAATTTTTTAATCGAGGCATTGCCGGACTGGGAGCCAATGGAGGTCAGCAAGCACAGGTGTGATGGGTGAACGGGACTTGGTGTGAGTTAGGATAGAGTTTTGGATGAGCTCAAGTTTACGGAGAGTGCAAGGTGGGAGGCCAGCCAGGATGAAGGGATATTTACTAGTCCTAGCCCCTTTAGGGCTACCCTGGATCAGGTGTATTTCTCAGATGTTCACTTTCAACTAAAGTTTGAGGTAGCCGAATCCTAAAGACACTTAATTGGGTCTAAAAGTCTGGGCTATCTCTCCCGAACAACCCGAAAATGTTACCGTCCTCCAGATAGCGCTTTTAATAAGTTTAGCTAGACTGTAACATCCTGGATATTATGAGGGTCCGGAGATCTCCCCCAGAATTCTGTAACTCTTCACCAAAGAGTGTACAGAAATTGAGTTCACGAGTTATTGATACAGAAGTCTTGTGAGACAATTCTAAAAATAGAGATTTATTAAAAGAACTGACATGCAATTTACAGTTGGTGAATCAGTCAATTGCAACGTTAACAGTTCTAATACTATCTTATTAACAGAGAATCTTACTTTTAAATCTTAACTTCACTACAGTATTACAGTTCTTAAAGTTTTCTATACAGGATATCCATCAATATCAAATACCTTTGATCCCCGAAGTACAAAGAGTTGGAGACCACAGAGTCTGCCTCTGTAGTCGAGAATCGCTTTGCCCGATTAAAGCGAATCTGATATCCCATTTGAAACTTCAATATTTATACCCTTTTTCAGTGGTATTTCCTTTAAGGTTTTCTGCTGATGCAAGTTAATTATCCCTATTCATCTTTGTGCTGACCTCTGCAATTCTTACTGCTACATCAGCCAGAATCTTGTCTCATCTCCAGGTGTTCTGGGTTGACCATATAGAATGGTGTGAAAGGCAAGTGTTCCTTATTTTATGTCATCTTTACAAGGGCAGATGTTCCTTATCTTATTTGCCATCGTTACGAAGTTTAAATTAGAACACCTTATCCAGGGTGAACCATTGTTTTTGTTCCCAAAGGTCAGCCTGTCGGAGCCATGCACCTTCTGTTTCAATAAGGTTATTTATTCAGGGCCAACAACTGTCTTATCTCAATAGCCAGAATTCCTTCATAGCTATTTCATAGTTAGGTTGCTATATTTCCAAACCCAGTTTGTCATGTTTTAATAAAGCCAGAATTCATTCATAGATAGTGTATTTTTCTGAATAGGTTATATGGCTTATTCCTTAACAAGCAGAGCATTGGAATAGTCTAGTCTAGAGGTAGCAAAGGCATGGATGAGGATTTCAGCAACAGATGAGCTGAGGCAGAGGTGGAGATGAACGATGTTAGAGGTGGAATTTATTTACAGCTGTAAATAAGGTCCAAATTCTAAGTGTTCAATAGCAAGGGCATCAATACAATTTTGCTCAACGCCTCTCTCCCTCTCTCTCCTCCTTTATGATGCTCCTTAAAACCTACCCTCTTTGACCAAGCTTTTGATCACCTGTCCTAATATCTTCTTATGTGGCTCGGTGTCAAATTTTGTTTGATAACACACCTGTGAAGCACCTTGGGACATTTTACTACGTTAAAGGCGAAATATGAATGCAAGTTGTTGTTGTTGATCCAGCAGCAAAAGGATGCCCAGTACCTGATAGAATTTAATATTTATTGAGCTCTGATATTTGGCATTGGGTCAGTGGGATTATGTAGCAGTTAACAACTCACTATGTCAGACGAAGTGCAGAGGAACTTTCGATTATCTGCCAATTTACATTATCCACCGGGGGAGTGAAAGAGGGAGCATCGCTTCCATTATGGCAGTTAATTAAAGTTCCACTGTAAAAATAAACAGAATCTGCTGAGAGAGCATTAACTTTAAAACCTTTCCCATGGTGCTGTTCTTTTGGTTAAACAGCACCCACCGTTATGGCATCCTAATACCCATTCACCGTTTGCCATCAATGCTCATGTTGATAGGTCCAGATGCCTCCTAAAAAGGAAAATGCATTTACAGATTATTTCATAATAAAATAAATGCTTCATTTTTGGACTGACCAAGCATGGAGAAATGTTCTGAATACTGCCAACTATGCCAACATAATTTCTGTACAACTTTAATATTCCATGTGAATTTGCCATGAGGACGAGTGTCTACCAATTATCAAAGCTGCTACTGTTAACTTTCAAGTTCAATGCTTCATCTGCAAGTCATTTCATTCCTCGAGATCTGTGGTAAAAACAGAATCCTCCATATCAAACAGTTAAAACACAGTCGTTAAATTGCCTCCTCAGACTACACATAGCTAGAATGACCTTCACAGACAGCAGCAGGAAGCAACTCTGCTAAGAAGTGGGGATCAATAAAATACTGATGGTTTACAGTATAAAGCAAGAATGCTTGTTTGATCAAGAACAAAAAAAAGTACAGCATATATTATACAAAATATGAAAATACCAGAGTTAAAAGCAGCAATTACTTTAAGGTTCAGAAACATTCAGAAACCGATTGAATTTCATGGCACCTATTAAAACCTTTGATGGAAGGACTGCCTAGTAACTTACTCATAGGTACTTAAATTCGCTTCCTACCACAGATCACTAATACAATGCAGGTCGTCTTCTAGAACTATTATAAAATCTCTATTCTTACAGCAGTGTTTCAAATTGAAAGGATACTGTGGGTCATGGGCATAGTGACTGAATTTAAAATGGTTCATGTATTACAAAGCTACAACAACTCTTCGGGTTAAATTAACTTTAGAAACTTCTTGGGCTTCGCTCTCATGGTAAAAGAGTGTTTGAACCCCTCAACTTTGCTGCAGTCTTTTTAATGCATTTCATGTTGATCTGTTATTCAGAATTAGTGCCTTTATACTGTCAGCTGGAAGTCACAGCAGACTTAATGCACCTAATGTGACTGGCAGTGTGAATTCAAAACATTTTCTGCTCCAGATTGATCACAGCATAATGCAATCTCATCACTCGTTCAGTTTTATGTCAGAACCAAGTTTGAGATCGCTGGACAGATTCAGATTAGTTGCTGCAAATGCCTATTGTACGAAAATAAAAAATAAAAAATCACTTTTCACATAAAAGGCCTCTTCTATCTGCCAACGAAAGTGTGCTGTATTAGGTCTTTCATGATAAAAGTCGTAATATATCCGTGGATGCATTCACCAGCTATGTATGATTTTAGCCTAGTCCTATTAGCCTAGAGATTCGGTCGTGCAGCTCCCCTTTTTCAGGTGCTAAATGGCCTCCTAAGCCTCCAATATGGCAGACAGGAAGCCCACACATTACGAGCCAGAAGTACACCATCCACCATATTGGTAAAGGCCAAAAGAATCGGTGTACAGTACCAACAGCTGAAACAGGCGTTAACTCCTTTGCGTATGCAAATAAGGGGTCTAACACCTGTTTGTGGCCCTCACTGCAAGTTTGGTTTGTCCTGAGGCAGCCGGCACCGGCTGTACTCAGGGAAACCAAGTCTACAGGTGGCCGAACTCAGTGGTTTTCAAACTGGGTTCCATAGAGACTTTACAGGGGGTCTGCGAAAAAAAAACCCCAATTGGTAATGGAGAGCGAGTCGGTGCGGAGCGGCTGGGCATTGCTGAACGGGACGGTGCATGGTTACTGACGTAAGAAAACTACTAGGCACTTGGTCTAAGCGTTAAACAAAGCTTTAATCAACTGTTTTACAACATGAAGGTCCAGTTGTGGCCATCACTAGTTCCTGTTATGAATGTCCTGCGCAAGCTGGGCCCGTGCCCGAGTATTTATACTCTCCCTGGACAGCGCCACCCGCAGGCCACTCAGTATTATTTCATACGTCTTTCTTTCATGAATGACAGATTCATGTCAGTTACCATGGCAGTGGCTGGACAGTGCACAGCGGGATAGGCAGCGGGTCGCCGCTAGAAAAAGAAACAGCACAGAAAAGAACACCAGCAGCACAAAGAGTTCCTCACACAGAAACACAAACAGCAAGAGGATAAGATTAAGAGGCAAAAAGAAGCTCACAAGAAAATCTATTGCGTGCTGGGTCAAAAGGAGAAGTGCAAAATGAAATCCAGCCGAAAGGGACCTGAAGAAGCCTGAAGCATTAGGCCTCGCCAGTTCACATGCAGAGAAAGTCGCCTACAGAGAGTTGAAGCTGCAAAATATTCTCTGTATGAACACCAGAGGCCATTGGTCCATTTGTAAAACTTTTAAATTGCATCTTTCTGGGACTGTAGCTTACCTTACGAAGTAACTGTAAACAACTTGGTTTTCGTGAAGATTTGGATTCACAGAGGCTAAAGTGGCGTGTGACAAACAACGCACAATACACAGTTAAATACTCCATAATAAAAACAGAAAATGCTGGAAATACTCAGCAGGTCAGATAGCATCTGTGGAGAGAGAAACAGAGTTAAAGTTTCAGGTCGATGACCCTTCGTCAGAACTTAGCCAGTTCTGACAAAGGATCATCCACCTGAAACTTTAACTCTGTTTCTCTCTCCACAGATGCTGCCTGACCTGCTGAGTATTTCCAGCATTTTCTGTTTTTATTTCAGATTTCCAGCATCCGCAGTATTTTGCTTTTGTGTTAAATACTCCATGTTCTGTGATGTAGCGTATTTATGAAAACAGTAAAATTCCTATTAATCTAAAGAAAAAAGAAGGGAGGGAGGGAGGGAAAAAGACTGTGGGCCAGCAGCGGCCGCAATGCCACCGCCAGCAACAGGAGTTGGAGGCAGAGAAGCACAGGGCCAGCTGTTTGGAGAGGAACCGACCATCTGTAAACAAAGATCCCGTCCCGACTACTGCAGCAGTGTCGGGATACGGCCAAAAAGAACAGGCCCCGTAAGTCAGATGTACATTACATTAGATCTGTCTGTCCATGGTTAAGGGCTGGCCAAGGAGCAAAATCTGACATAATAATCTGGGCAGCACTTGAATATACTGAATAACCAATGCAATAGCAATTTAAAAAAATCAGTGCTTTAAAATGTCTATCATTTTATACATACATACATACAGTACATACTTGAGGGATTCGCGTTTTGTAAATGTCGCCATAACTATACTGCAATTCATTGTCAGAAGATCCTGGTACAGTATCAATACAAGGGGACAACAATAATTTAGATGGGCCGTCCGTGATTACGAATCCATTTGAAAAGGGGTCCTTCAATCAAAAAAGTTTGAGAACCACTGGCCTAACTGACGGCCCTTAAAGGGACCTCTGGAGGCCGCCACCAACAAAGTAAGCTTTTAAAATACACTTACCTGAACGTGGAGCAGGGAGGAGCAGGAGTGCTCCTCCCAAACCCAAATTGTTGTCGGCACTGCTCCCCACCGCTATTTTCTCCCTCTCCAATTGCCCTCGCTACCTCCTCTGGCCACTGCTACCTTCCACCCTTCCCGACCTGGTTGCCCCTCCTTCTGGGCACCCATGATAATAACTTTCGTAGAGCCATAGAAAGGGCTACAGTAAAGATTCAATAGAATGATAACATGAGTGAGTGAGTTATGAAGGAAGATGTGAAAAACTGGGGCTATTTTGACTGGAATAAGTGTGGGGGGGGGGGGGTGAGGGGACTCCCATACAGATGTTCAAGCTTACTGAAGGTTTTGAGAGTGTAAATAGTGAAAAAGTGTTTCTGCTGGTGATGCAATTAGTAACAAGGGGGCATAAACTCAGGGGGAAAATAGAGTATGAGAGTAAGCTTGCAGGGAACATAAAAACTGACTGTAAAAGCTTCTATAGATATGTGAAGAGAAAAAGATTGGTGAAGTCAAGTGTAGGTCCCTTGCAGTCAGAATCAGTGGAATTTATAATGGGGAACAAAGAAATGGCTGACCAATTAAATACATACTTTGGTTCGGTCTTCACAAAGGAGGACACAAATAACCTCCCAGAAATGTCGGGGAACATAGGGTCTAATGAGAGGGAGGAACTGAATGAAATCAGTATTTGTAGGGAAATGATGTAGGGAAATTGACGGGATTGAAGGCCGATAAATCCCCAGGGCCTGATAATCTACATCCTAGGGTACTGAAGGAAGTGGCCCGAGAAATAGTAGATGCATTGCTGGTCATCTTCCAAAATTCTATAGACTCTGGAACAGTTCCCATGGATTGGAGGGTAGCTAATGTAACCCCACTATTTAAAAAAGGTGGTAGAGAGAAAACGGGGAATTATAGACCGGTAAGCCTGACATCGGTAGTGGGGAAAATGCTAGAGTCCATTATAAAAGATGTAATAGCAGAGCAGTTGGAAAACAGTGACAGGATCAGACAAAGTCAACATGGATTTACAAAAGGTAAATCATGCTTGACTAATCTACTGGAATATTTTGAGAATGTAACTGGTAGAATAGATAAGGGAGAACTAGTGGATGTGGTGTATTTGGACTTTCAGAAGGCTTTCGATAAGGTCCCGCATAAGAGATTAGCATGCATAGTTAAAGCACATGGGATTGGGGGTAAGGTACTGACTTGGATAGAGAACTGGTTGGCAGACAGGAAGCAAAAGAGTTGGAATAAACGGGTCTTTTTCCGAGTGGCAGGCAGTGACTAGTGGGGTACCACAGGGATTGGTCCTTGGACCCCAGCTATTCACAATATATATTAATGATCTAGACGAGGGAACTAGATGTAATATCTCCAAGTTTGCAGACAACACAAAGCTGGGTGGGCGTGTGTGCTGTGAGGAGGATGCCGAGAAACTCCAGTATGATTTGGACAGGTTGGGTGATTGGGTAGATGCATGGCAGATGCAGTATAATGTGGATAAATGTGAGGTTATCCACTTTGGTGGCAAAAACAGGAAGGCAGATTATTATGTGAACGGCAGTAGATTGGGAGAAGGGGAAGTTCAACGAGACCTGGGTGTCCTTGTGCATCAGTCGCTGAAGGTAAGCATGCAGGTGCAGCAGGCGGTTAAGAAGGCAAACGGTATGTTGGCCTTCATAGCGAGAGGATTCAAGTACAGGAGCAAGGATGTCTTGCTACAGTTGTACAGGGCCTTAGTGAGACCACACCTTGAGTATTGTGTGCAGTTTTGGTCGCCTTATCTGAGGAAGGATGTTTTTGCCATGGAGGGAGTGCAGCGAAGATTCACCAGACTGATACCTGGGATGGCAGGAATGACGTATGAAGAGAGATTGGGTCGATTAGGCTTATATTCGCTAGAGTTTAGAAGAATGAGAGGGGATCTCATTGAAACTTATAAAATTCTAAAAGGACTAGACAGACTAGATGCAGGAAGGATGTTCCCGATGGCGGGGGAGTCCAGAACCAGGGGTCACAGTCTAAGGATAAGGGGTAAGCCATTTAGAACTGAGATGAGGAGGAATTTCTTCACCCAGAGAGTGGTGAACCTGTGGAATTCTCTACCACAGAAGGCAGTTGAGGCCAATTCATTAAATATATTCAAGAAGGAGATAGATATATTTCTTAATGCTAAAGGGATCAAGGGATATGGGGAGAAAGCAGGGACAGGGTACTGAATTTGGATGATCAGCCATGATCTCATTAAATGGCGGAGCAGGCTCGAGGGGCCGAATGGCCTACTCCTGCTCCTATCTTCTATGTTTCTGTCAATAGAGCAACAAAGGGAGAAGTTTGAATATTTTCTTTTCCACACAGGCTTAGTAGAACATGGAATGCTTTACCAAAAGTGGCTATTGAAGCAGAGACTGTGATATATCTTTTAAAAAGAATTTGGAAAAATATTTGAAAAGGAAGAATATAAAAAGGCAGGGAAATTGGATTAGAGCAGATAGTTCCAGTTGAAGAGCTAGCACCAGCAGCTTCACAGGCATAACTGCCTTAAAGACCTCCTTCTGTGCTGTAATTTCTATGTATACTTAACTCTTGATGTGGAGATGCCGGCGTTGGACTGGGGTGGACAAAAATGAGAAGTCGCACAACACCAGGTTATAGTCCAACAGATTTATTTAAAATTACAAGCTTTCGGAGCTGTCGCTCCTTCCTCAGGTAGAGTAGCTGTGAGAGAATCTCCCAGAATTCACAATATAAACACAGAAAAAATGTATTCAAATCTTTCCCTACATCAAAGACACACTAAGAGCACAGCCAAGACAATGAGATGTGTCCCAGGGGGTCCAACGTGTCAAAACACCTGCTGGCTGCATATCCTCTGCAGTTGACTTTGGTTCTTGTGTTAGTTAAAGGCTGGAAAGACCGGCCATGATGTCAAGTCACGTTCTGTATCGTGACATGAACCCGATATCGCGATTGAGGCCATCCTCATGAGTGCGGAACTTGGCTATCAGTTTCTGCTCTATGATTTTGCGCTGTCGTGTATCCCGAAGGCCGCCTTGGAGAACGCTTACCCGCAGATCCGAGGCTGAATGCCCCTGACTGCTGAAGTGTTCCCCGACTGGGAGGCAACCCTCCTGCCTGGTGATTGTTGCGTGGTGTCCGTTCATACGTTGTCTCAGTGTCTGCATGGTCTCGCCGATGTACCATGTTCTGGGGCATCCTTTATTGTAACGTATCAGGTAGACAACGTTGGCCGAGTCACAAGAGTATGTACCATGTACCTGGTGGGTAGTGTCCTCACGTGTGATGATGGTATCTGTGTCCATGATCTGGCATGTCTTGCAGAGGTTGCCGTGGCAGGGTTGTGTGGTGTCGTGGTTGCTGTTCTCCTGAAAGATGGGTAATCTGCTGCGAACGATGGTACTTTTGAGGTTAGGCGGCTGCTTGAAGGCGAGTAGTGGAGGCGTGGGGATGGCCTTAGCAAGGTGTTCGTTGTCATCGATGACATGTTGAAGGCTGCGAAGAACATGGCGTCCTGAAACCCATTGTATAGGGAACCCCCAGCTTCTGTCGCGACACTACAGACTTCTTGCAGAAACTCAGCACCCATGGACCAGTTGAACCAGGAACACTCCTCGTCACGATGGCCGTATCGGCACTCTACACCAATATCCCCCACAATGACGGCATCGCTGCGACAGCCTCAGTACTCAACACCAACAACAGCCAATCTCCGGACGCCATCATACAACTCATCCGCTTCATCCTTGACCACAATGTCTTCACCTTCGACAACCATTTTTTTACCCAAACACACGGAACAGCCATGGGGACCAAATTCGCACCCCAATACGCCAACATCTTCATGCACAAGTTCGAGCAAGACTTCTTCGCTGCACAGGACCTCCAACCAACGCTGTACACCAGATACATCGACGACATCTTCTTCCTTTGGACCCACGGCGAAGGATCACTGAAAGGACTACACGATAGCATCAACAGGTTCCATTCCACCAACAAACTCACCATGGACTACTCCTCAGAATCGGTTTCATTCTTGGACACACGAATCTCCATCAAAGACGGACGCCTCAGCACTTCACTCTACCGCAAGCCCACGGACAACCTCACGATGCTCCACTTCTCCAGCTTCCACCCTAACCACGTTAAAGAAGCCATCCCCTATGGACAAGCCCTGCGAATACACAGGATCTGCTCAGACGAGGAGGAACGCGATGGACACCTACGGACACTGAAAGACGCCCTCGTAAGAACGGGATATGACGCTCGACTCGTCGATCGACAGTTCCGACGGGCCACAGCGAAAAACCGCATAGACCTCCTCAGAAGACGAACACGGGACAGAACCAACAGAGTACCCTACGTCGTCCAGTACTTCCCCGGAGCGGAAAAACTACGCCATGTTCTTCGCAGCCTTCAACATGTCATCGATGACGACGAACACCTTGCTAAGGCCATCCCCACGCCACCACTACTCGCCTTCAAGCAGCCGCCTAACCTCAAAAGTACCATCGTTCGCAGCAGATTACCCATCTTTCAGGAGAACAGCGACCACGACACCACACAACCCTGCCACGGCAACCTCTGCAAGACATGCCAGATCATGGACACAGATACCATCATCACACGTGAGGACACTACCCACCAGGTACATGCTCATGTGACTCGGCCAACGTTGTCTACCTGATACGTTGCAGTAAAGGATGCCCCAGAGCATGGTACATCGGCGAGACCATGCAGACACTGAGACAACGTATGAACGGACACCGCGCAACAATCGCCAGGCAGGAGGGTTGCCTCCCAGTCGGGGAACACTTCAGCAGTCAGGGGCATTCAGCCTCGGATCTGCGGGTAAGCGTTCTCCAAGGCGGCCTTCGGGATACACGACAGCGCAAAATCATAGAGCAGAAACTGATAGCCAAGTTCCGCACTCATGAGGATGGCCTCAATCGCGATATCGGGTTCATGTCACGATACAGAACGTGACTTGACATCATGGCCGGTCTTTCCAGCCTTTTTTAAAAAAAAAACTAACACAAGAACCAAAGTCAACTGCAGAGGATATGCAGCCAGCAGGTGTTTTGACACGTTGGACCCCCTGGGACACATCTCATTGTCTTGGCTGTGCTCTTAGTGTGTCTTTGATGTAGGGAAAGATTTGAATACATTTTTTCTGTGTTTATATTGTGAATTCTGGGAGATTCTCTCACAGCTACTCTACCTGAGGAAGGAGCGACAGCTCCGAAAGCTTGTAATTTTAAATAAATCTGTTGGACTATAACCTGGTGTTGTGCGACTTCTCATACTTAACTCTTAACATGCATTTCCTGGACTAACTGCATGGAGCTTCTGTACATAAGGGATTGACCCAAGTGTCATATGTTGCAGATTATACTTTGTACATAGATACAATGGCCTTGATTTTGCGGTGGGTATGGCGGCGTACTCTCGCTGTCATACCTCCTTTGAAATCCACCGCAAGCTTGCGCAAGCGTGAAATCCGGAACTTGCGGTCTGTCAACGTATGCGTTGGCAGGCCATCTGCACGGCCCACGAGAAAGCAATTGCAGGCACAGAGTTGGGCTGTTTGTCCACCGACTGACCAGCAATTGCATACGGAAATGTTACGGTTGATGCAAACAGGGATACCTGAGGCATGATTTAAACATTTTCATATCGGAAATTATACACATACAGTGTACCAAATGAGTTTCTGCAAATATTGGCCCGGATTAGAGTTTTAATGCTGTCGAAAATTATCCAAAAAAATTACATTTTTAGTGAGGTTGGTGGAATGAAGCTAATTCCAATCCTGTAAATTGTAATTAAATCTGATTTCGGGATTCCGTTAAATCTCATTATGGGATTCCCTTCGGAAATTATTAAAATTGAATTCTGTTTTTTGATTGGAGGACCAGGCCCATGTGATCCCAGGTACGCTTCCGCACCGCCTGTGTCCCTGGGATCTGTGGGCCATTACACTGCCCTCCGCCTCGCAGTGTCAGACCGCAAGTTTTCGCAGCCTTGCTGCCATCAGGTAGGTGCGTATTCCTTTTGCAGGTCAGAGGCGTACTCCAGAGGTATGCCTCCGGCCGCAATTTTTGGCCCACTGTATCACTTCCTTCTTCTCCCCACTCTGTAAAAACGAATGGCTGTTTATAATTCACCGCTACAGTGAATACTTAGCCATTGCCACACCACCCAGTCAAACCCCAGGACACACAGCCATTGGTCTTTCCTAACCTAAAGAATCACTATCGATACTAAAATCCTCAAATATGAAGAAGTGCTGCAGAAATGATTATGATTTCAGAGACATTTAGTATCTTATGCATCAAGCTGGATTGCATGTGCGTCATAATTTGCATTTATATAGTGCCTTTTACATCCTCAGGGTGTTCCAAAGTGCTGAACACCCAATTTAGTACTTTTGAACTATAGTCACTATTATAGGTAAATGCAGCAGCCAATCTGTGCACAAGGTCCCACAAACAGCAATGGGATAAACGACCATAAAATCTGTTTTAGTGGTGGCGCTTGAGGGATAAATGTTGGCCAGGAGAACAGGCGAACGCCCCTCAAGAAGTCTTCTGCACATTTAGCTTCCCATTCTAAGTGCTTACGACAAAAAACTCTGACAAACAAATCACTTACAACCTTACTTACTTTCATATGCACCAAGTGGCTCTGTGCTAAGGGTTAGGCCTTATTTAAGTGAAGTCATAAAGTCATAACTTGCTGGTAGCTAGTATTGGCCCAGAAATTGATCTCGCTCTGTTCCCGCGGGGGTAAGCCTTCCCCGCGATGTCTCACCTCGCTTATGCTTTTTCTGATCCAGCTCGCACGAACTTGATGTTCCAGACATCAGCTGTGCTGGGCTTGCGTATCCCAGCGGCGCAGTTAATTCGTGCGAGCTGTGGGATCACGTGACTCAGTTAGAGCCAATGGCAGCACACCATCTTCCATTCATAAGTCTCACAGCATGGCTGTGAGACTTATGAATCTTACACCCCCCCAAAATAACAGCTAAACCTCAATTAAATTAAAAAAAAAAACATCACATTAATAAAATAAGTATAGTTAATTAAATTAACCATTTTAAATAAAAAATTAAATTTTTGAAAAAATTTAAAATCTTTTAAAAAGTTATAAAAATAAACTTACCTGTCTTTAAAGTCTATAAAAAAGATATACCTGTAAAAAAAAATTCAAAAAAATACTTAATTCACTACTTACCTTCTTAAAAGCGGGTCTTACTCCTCCTTTTTACATTTCCAAAATCTTCCCTACTTACCTGCGCGTCCAAAGCATGAAGTGCACAGCGTGCGCGCAGCCTGTAGCGCGCACGCGATGCACTCAGGCCCCGCCCCCTTTTCGGAAGAGCAATTGCCGGTTTTCAGCGCATGCGCAGGGCATGCAGAAAACCGGCAATTGGAGTGGGAATACGCGAGAGTACGCAGTGCGTACTCTCGCGTCCCGGGATCAATTTTCGGCCCAATATGTTTTTGGGGTTTTTAACAGTAGGTATTTTCCTCAGAATTCATGTCACAGACCACTCCAGTAAGATAGTGGGCTGGATATTCCGATCCCTATGGGTGTGTACGCGCTGTGTACCCACCCTTAGGGACATCGGAAATGCCGGTTTCAGGCATGCACTGCGCGTGCGCTGGAAACCGGCATTTCCGATCTGTCAAGAAAGCTCTTGACAGATCCTCCGGCTGCCCTGGAGAAGGGCCTCTGCGGGCGGACAGTTCCGCTTTTTGGAGACCCTCCGCCCGCAGAAAACCCTTACAATTCTTGCGCCTGGTAAAAGCAGGAGTAAGGCCTGCTTTTACCAGGATAAGAGTTGAAAACATTAAAAAAAAATTCCACTGATTTATCATTTAAAAATACTTTAAAAAAAAAGTTAAGTTTATTTTTTGCCCCGTAAAAAACTTTAATTATTTTTTTCAAAAATGTAAAGTTTTGTTTAAAATAGTTAATTTATTTGTACTTTCAAGTCATTTTAAAAATGTGATGTTTTTTTTAAAATTTATTTAAAGTTTTACTATGATTTGGGGGCGATCTCCATTCATATATTTGACAGGTCTTCCTGTCAAATGTATGAAGGGAGATTCCCTTCTCTGATTGGCTCCCCATGGCCCACGTGATCCCAGGGACGCTGCGAACTACCTGCGCCTCTGGGATACGTGGGCCCTGCACACCAGCAGTTTGGAGAGGCCCAGCATCGGACTGTGCGCCTCCCGGGAGCCCTCAGGTAAGGGTGCAGATTTTTCCAGATCGCAGTCCTCCGCCCGCGGGAGGCCTGCGATCGGAATATCTGGGCCAGTGTTCATTTCCTATGAACCAGAGTTTGCAATTACTTGCCAAATATAAAGTAGTCATAGTGAGGCCAGGGGTTGAACAGAAAACCATTTTCATTGTATTTCAGCTTATTAAATATACCACACGGGTTTGGTAAGGAAAACCATAAGGACTCTCAGACTATGGATGAGACTAAAACTACTAGACAGATATATTGAAGTGTATAGATAAGTGAACAGTAGCACGAACAAACAAGAGATTTACAATAATTATACATTTAGCCGATGTAGCAGAGCCTGGTCTCCAATCGACTTGGATACCCTTGCCATTGTACCAAGACCTTGCTCTGTCAAGCCTGTGTGGTAGCTGGTGTGCAACGGCCACCCCACATTAAAAGAATTCATGCACAGGCATCTTCCACCCTTTAAAATGAAATTCGAGACCTGGAACATCAGGACCCTCATGGACAACCCCAACAGCGACAGACCGGAACGCCGTACTGCTATTGTTGCCCGGGAACTCAGATGTTTCGACATAGACATCGCCGCCCTAAGCAAGACCCAACGGGCAGGGGAAGGCCAGCTCAAGGAGCAAGGCGGTGGTTACACCTTCTTCTGGAAAGGCAAATCTGAAGTAGAACGCCGCCTCCATGGGGTAGGCTTTGCCATAAAAAAATGAGCTAGTTGAACATCCGAGAGACTCCCCTTGTGGAATAAACGAACGCCTCATGACTCTACGGCTCACCCTAGCCCGGAACCAGTGCGCTACGGTCATCAGTGCGTACACCCCAAGCCACAGTCGAGACCAAAGAGGAATTCTACTCCAGCCTCGAACAATCCCTACCCGAGTCCCAACGGGTGACAAGCTGATCCTCCTTGGCAACTTTAACGCCAGAGTTGGAAAGGACACAGACCTCTGGCAGAGAGGGGGTAGGGAAAGCCAACTCCAACAGTACCCTCCTCCTGACGAAATGCTTAGAACTTGGCCTTGTCATAACCAACACCTTGTTCCGTCAGAGACAAGTACAAGGCTTCATGGCAACACCCTCGCTCCAAGCACTGGAATCTGCTGGACTACGTCATCGTCCGAGCGAGGGACCGCAAGGACGTCCGCATCACCCACGCCATGACAGGAGCTGACGGCTGCTGGACAGACCACCGCCTAATCCGCTCTGTCATCTCCATCGACGCAGCCCCAAAACAGCGGCGGTAACAGAAGCAATGCCACAGGAATACCAACGCTGGAGCACTCAAAGACCCCGCTAAGGAAGCCCTATTCAGCCTGCGCCTCACAACCAACCTGACGACTCCCAGTGATTCAGAGACACAGAGTGTCCACAGCGCCTGGTCTGCACTCAAGGTCTCCATAATCAGCACCTGTGAAGAGACGCTCGACCAGGAAACACCAAGTCTGGTTTGACGAGAACAACCAGGAGATCCAGGAGCTAATAAGTGGCAAGCGCAAGGCATTCCTGATCTGGAAACAGCAACAGAACTTGAGAGCAAGAAAGCAGCTCTACAGACACCTGAAGGCCGAGGTCCAGCAAACAACTCGCGACCTAAAGAACAGATGGTGGGTGGAGAAAGTGCAGGAGATCCAGCAGCTCGCCGACAACCACGACGTGCGTGGATTCTTTAGCGCAGTCAAGACCATCTACGGCCCAAGCACCCAAGGTCCTACCCCACTGCGGGCCAAGAACGGAGAGGTACTCATCAAGCACAGAGAGGCAGTCAGTGCCCGCTGGAAGGAGCACTTCGAAGATCTCCTTAACCGAGACTCTGTCTTCGACGCGAGTGTCCTCAACTCCAACCCGCAGCATGCTACCCGCCACCATCTCAGCACAACCCCAGCCCGGCATGAGGTTGAAAAGGCCATCCGACAACTGAAGAACAACAAGGCCTCAGGAGCAGATGGAATCCCTGCCAAGGCGTTAAAACATGGCGGAGAAGCACTATTGGCGTGAATACATGAACTCATTTCTCTTATTTGGAAGGAGAAGAGCATACCAGGGGATCTCAGAGATGCCGTAATCGTGACCATCTTCAAGAAAAGTGACAAGTCCGATTGCGGTAATTACAGAGGAGTCTCCCTGCTGTCTGCCACAGGGGAAGTCATCGCAAGAATCCTCCTCAATCGCCTTCTCCCAGTGACTGAAGAGCTCCTCCCAGAGTCGCAATGCGGATTCCGCCCACTAAGGGGCACAATGGACATGATCTTCACCGCGCGTCAACTACAAGAGAAATGCAGGGAACAGCACCAACCGCTGTACATGGACTTCTTTGACCACACAAAGGCCTTCGACACCGTCAACCGTGAGTGATTATGGAGTGTCCTCCACAAATTCGGCTGCCCTCAAAAGTTTGTCACCATCCTCCGCCTGCTTCACGATGACATGCAAGCCGTGATCCTGACCAACGGATCCACCACAGACCCAATTCATGTACGGACCGGGGTCAAGCAAGGCTGTGTCATCGCACCAACGCTCTTCTCGATCTTCCTGGCTGCAATGCTCCATCTCACCCTCAGTAAGCTCCCCGCTGGAGTGGAGCTAATCTACAGAACAAACGGAAAACTGTTCAACCTCTGTCACCTCCAGTCCAGATCCAAGGTCGTCCCATCCTCTGTCATCGAATTACAATATGCAGACAATGCTTGCATCTGCGCACACTCTGAGGTCGAACTCCAAACCATCGTCAACACCTTCACCGAAGCGTACGAGAGCATGAGCCTTACACTAAACATCCGTAAGACAAAAGTCCTCTACCAACCTGCCCCCGCCACACAGTACTGCTCCCCGATTATCAAAATCAACGACGAGGCCTTGGACAACGTGGACCACTTTCCATACCTCGGGAGCCTATTGTCAACAAGGGCAGACATCGATGACGAAGTCCAACGCTGCCTTCAGTGTGCCAGTGCAGCCTTCGATCGCCTGAGGAAGAGAGTGTTTGAAGACCAGGACCTCAAACCCAGCACCAAGCTCATGGTCTACAGAGCAGTAGTGATACCCACCCTCCTGTATGCTTCAGAGACATGGACCATGTACAGCAGGCACCTCAAAGCACTGGAGAGGTACCACCAACGCTGCCTCCGCAAGATCCTGTAAATCCATTGGCAGGATAGGCGCACCAACGCCAGTGTTCTCGCTCAGGCCAACATCCCCAGCATCGAAGCTTTGACCATGCTCAATCAGCTCCGATGGACGGGCCACATCGTCCGCATGCCCGCTACGAGACTCCCAAAACAAGCGCTCTACTCGGAGCTCCAACACAGCAAGAGAGCCCCAGGTGGGCAGAGGAAACGCTTCAAGGACACCCTCAAAGCCTCCTTGAAAAATTGCAACATCTCCTCCGACACCTGGGAATCCCTGGCCCAAGACCGCACAAAGTGGAAGAGAAGCATCCGGGAAGGCGCCGAACACCTCGAGTCTCTTCGCCGGGAGCAAGCGGAAGCCAAGTGCAAACAGCGGAAGGAGCGCACGTCAACCCAAGCACCCGCCCCTTCAACCACCGTCTGCCCCACCTGTGACAGAGACTGTAGGTCCCGCATTGGACTCATCAGTCGCCTGAGAATTCATTTCTAGTGTGGAAGCAAGTCATCCTCGGTTCCGAGCGACTGCCTAAGAGACATTTAATTTTATCTCCTTAGGATATAGAAAAAAACAATCGCCTTTCTTGTGCTAAAGCGGAACTTTGAAAAAAGGCTTTTATTAGTCTTACACAATGGTTTACTGCTGACTTACCATGGAGTATCTGGCCTGCCCCTATCTCTGATGCCTTGGAATGACTGCTGACTTGGAGAAAATCACCACCAGGTAAGGAAAAAAAGTGCATCTCTCAAATGCAAATACAGCTGCATATCAAACATATACTTTTAAAAGACACAAAAGATATTCATATTTCAATTGAATGGCTTGGACCCCTACCCTGAAAGCAAATGAATCTGATCCTGCTGAAACATTCCAATTATCACCTACTAACAGTTTTTTGAACAAAACAAACTAGGCAAGCAGATGCAGAATTACAATTTACATACATGTCTACCTTATACTTATATCAGACAATTGTCTAACTCTGGGTCTAAATAGTATTTTTTTTTAATTACTATTTTCCTTAAATGAACCTTAATTTAAACCCTGTGTGTAGTGAGCATCAAGACGGGTAGAACAACTATAACTTGCATTTATATAGTGCCTTCAATATAGTAAAACAACCCAAGGTGCTTCACAGGTCCATCCTGGACAAAAATGAAGCATTTTTAACCACCTAGTTCTGGTGTTTCACCAAACAATTTAGAGGGTGGTTTAATTCTTATTTCGTTAAAAAAAAAATTCGGACAATTAGTTGACCAATTCTGAAAACCACTCGAGAGTCTTGAAAATGTGATGACAAGAAAGAGTGCGTTTGCCTTTGCATGTTGTCAAACAATCATGGAAACTGGTCACTAAAGACAGTTGTACCTTCAGTTTGTGGTAGAGTTTAATCAACAGGTTTTATATATTCACGAGTTATTGGGAAGTTCCAGAAATAGACAACATTGGTCAACGAATCTATTAGCAACAGGAAGTTATTCCACAACACAACAGTTGCATAAAGACAAGCTAGACGAATGATTTTCCCCATTTAGCAATGTTTAATCCAGTTGACTACAAGACCAACATCATTAACTTCATTCAAATGAGACAGCTGACACAGCAGCAATTATCCTAATGAGACAGGAACACATTATTAGCTTGTTTATTTTTATGTTATTTTATTAGCAATAGTGTCTCAAACTAGCATTACGATGAGCAGACAGAATTCCATTATCTAATCACCAATCCTGTTCAATGCAAAAATGGCGCTGGATGATGTTAAGACACTGACACAGAAGTGAAACTTCAATTGCCTAATTCTCAACACTTCACCCTAATATGACTTTAATATTGTATACAGATGCATAATAAAAAGCTAGACCGAGCTTTGTTCAGGTTATGATTAATGTGGCCTATCAAGGGGCCAGATGGTGCAGAACCATTTCCATCAATCAACATGAAGTTGTCTGTAAATGCTGCCCACACTGGTGAGCTTAGAACAGCAAGTTGGTCCATAAAGGTAGGCCCAGAATGTATTTACAGAGAGGAAAGGGGTAGAGATTGGTTTGAGAAATAAAAGGAATTTATGAAGAGGTTCAAAATGGTCACATGGCAACACTCATGATACTCAGCAACAATGGCATGTGTTCCAATCCTACAAAATCTGCTGTGTTTTAAAATAAAAATGCTTCAAAAATTAGAATTACAAGTCAACTTTTTTTTAGTTCGCTTCATTACTCAGATTATTTGTGCATATTTCTCCCGTTACACTTTAAGTCTGAAGATGAAATCTAAACGCAAACATCAGATTTAAAAAAAAATCAATTGGCATTTTTGCTGCTGAAGTCAATTCATCCACTGACTGCATGAGAAATGTTTAATGTAATGAAAACTGACAATAACACCATTTCCCATTTTTGAAGACTATTATGAATCTTGTGTCCTTCAGCAACATGCAGAGTCAGATTTCTTCACGCTAGAACAATGGTGTAACAAGCCTCTTAAGAATATTTTTCTTTCAGAGTTTGTAATTTCAGAGGGAAAGCATTATGATGTTTAAACATCTCCTATTAAATTCAACCATTAGTAAAAGGCTGAGGTCTGGTTCTCCAAGGACTTTATTATAAGCAGCCAAATCTGAGGCAATCTGTGGTAAAGTGATGTGCCATCTGCTATGAATAACACATTTACAAGCACTTTCAACTACATTACAGCCCATGGTACACTATATCAGCAGAGAAGTAAAGTTATGAGTTGACATTGTGGAAGTTGACTGATGTCTCACCACAGGGAACATGTTTTTAAATCAGCTGTTGTTTTTGAAAAGAAGCCGTCCCTGCTTATGTACACACTCCCTTTGCCCCCTTCTTCGAATGTCAGCTTGGCCCAGTGGTAGCGCTGTCGCCTCAGGTTCAGAAGGTCGTGGGTTTAAGTCCCACTCCAGGGATGTGAGCATATGACCTAGGCTGATACTTCAACGCAGTACTGAGGGCGTGCTACATTGTTGGAGGTGCCAACTATTGGATGAGATGTTAAGCCGAGGCCCTGACTGCCTGTTCAGGTGGACATAAAAGATCCCATGACATTATTCGAAGAGGAGCAGGGGACTTCTCCCAGTGCAATAGCAAAATACTGTGGATGCTGGAAATCTGAAATAACAACAGAAAATGCTGGAAACACTCAGCAGGCCAGGCAGCATCCGTGGAGAGAGAAACAGAGTTAACACTTCAGGTCTGTGACCCTTCGTCAGAACTGGAAAAAGTTAGAGATGTAACAGGTTTTAAGCAGGTGCAGAGGCAGGGAAAGGGGGGGGGGGGGAGGAGGGGAGGAAGGAACAAAAGGGACGGTCTGTGCTGGGATGGAAGGCAGGAGAGATTAAATGTTGCAATGGGGATGGCAGAATAATCAACAGCTGCCACCTGAAAAAATAGGGGCAGGGGTTATAGTCTGAAATTGTTGAACTCAATGTTGAGTCCAGAAGGCTGTAAAGTGCCTAATCGAAAGATGAGGTGCTGTTCCTCGAGTTTACGTTGAGCTTCATTGGAACAGTGTAAGAGGCCGAGGACAGCGAGGTCAGAGTGGGAGTGGAGCGGAGAATTAAAGTGACAAGCGACCGGAAGCTTGGGGTCACCCTTACGGACTGAACGGAGGTGTTTTGCAAAGTGGTCACCCAATCTGCGTTTGGTCTCCCCAATGTAGAGGAGACCGTATCGTGAGCACCGAATACAGTATACTAAATTGCAAGAAGTACAAGCTGTTTCACCTGGAAGGGGTGTTTGGGGCCCTGGACAGTGGGAAGGGAGGAGGTAAAAGGGCAGGTGTTGCATCTCCTGCGCTTGCACGGGAAGGTGCCGTGGGGAGGGGAGGGGCTGTTGGGGGTGATTGAGGAGTGGACCAGGGTGTAGCGGAGGGAGCGGTCCCTTCGAAATGCTGAAAGGGGAGGGAAGGGGAAAATGTGTTTGGTGGTGGGATCACGCTGGAGGTGGCGGAAATGGCGGAGGGTGATCCGTTGAATGTGGAGGCTGGTGGGGTGAAATGTGAGGAGAAGGGGAACCCTATCGTGGTTCTGGGAGGGAGAAGGGGTGAGAGCAGAAGTGCGGGAAATGGAACGGACATGGTCGAGGACCAACCACGGTAGAGGGGAATCCTCGGTTGAGGAAAAAGGAAGACATATCGGAAGCACTAGTATAGACTTCTCCCAGTATCCTGGCCAATATTTATCCCTCAATCAATACCTCCATAAACAGATTAACTGATCATTTGTCCCACTGCTGTTTGGGGGACTTTATAGTGTGCAAATTGGCTACTGTATTTGCCTATAAGACAACAGTAACTACACTTCAAAAACAATTCATTGGCTGAATTGTGCTTTGGGACATCCTGGAGATGTGAAAGATGCTATATAGAATCAAGTTATTGCTTTATATTTAAATTTTCAACAAGAAGTTTACACCTTTCCAAGGCATTTTTCATATATAGTACACACTTCACAATACTCACGGGCAAATACAGGAAGGGTCAGAAATGGATATAAAAATTCATTAGGGTGAGGACCCTCAGTGACAGGGCCACGCCATTCCTTATGGATGGAGGGAGGTACCACCTCATGTTTAACCCTTTCACAGACACACTATATTTGAATTTAGACAGTGCCTCTCCAGTACTACGCTATTTATTACCCTGGACTGGTATCTTCCAACGAGAGACCAAGGGGGTCTTCCTTCCTTCTCTGCCTACCACTGGAAATAACAAGCTGCACTTTTACTTGATTGCTACAAAATAGAAATTTAACAATGTTATAACTAGGAAAACAAGCAATGCTCATTAAAATCCATTCCGCTCGAGTGATCAAAAAGGCTGTAATTGTTCATTTCACCAATTTAAAAAAAAAAGTGGCTCAAATGTATTGAGGAAAGATAACATGAATATAAATGTTACCGTAAAGAATTAAAAAAAAAATATATATATGGAACATTAACGTGCTTTCATGGGCTGTACAAAAAGGAGTGTGTGACCATGTTTTCTAAACATTTCTGGAGGTACAAGCATATTGAGGATCAACTGCCAAACCATCACAGGGTCACCAGAGCTTCGCATACTTGACTGCCTTCTGGGTCTTCCACTGAAGCTCCCCTTTGACCTATACATGGGGCTCACTAATTATCGTCCTGCTCTACATTGTCTGTTGGTGAATCTTTATCCTTTGGTGCCAAATGTAATTTGAACACAAACAGTCTTGTTCCAGAGAATGTGCAAGATATCCCAAATAGGAGGAAAAAAATCATCTACTCTCACAGACTAAACTTAAAATGAGAATTCAAGAACCAATCTGGAAATTCAGCAGCCAGTCTCCACTCAGCTAACACAAGTACCCTCTCCAAACCTTACCTGCCACACTGACAAATGCAGTGACCCATTGGGATTTCAATTCTATCCCAAAAAGCTCAAATAGGCAAGTTCCCCCTTCCCGGTTTTGCCAATTGCACTACCACAGGATCTGGTTTTAATTGGAGAAACTCTACTCATACCAGCTCAGATAGACCACTGCCATGCACCCAGATACCACAATAGATAACACAATTCCTCTAACATTTAAAATGTATATATGTGTACATAACAAACATCTAACCACATATCCAATATATCTATGTAGTACTTCCATATCAAGTTATATCAAAAATCCCTTGTACGTATATTAAAAGTCTTGTGTATAAGATGCACTTCCTTCTCATCATACTTTTAACAGTCACAATTTAGTGCATCTTCTGACTCACAGGTAGCAACACCACAGGAGATCTGTTTTCAACTCTTTTTTTTTAGAAAAAGTACATTGATCTCAGTGCTGTAATAAATCCAGGATAGTGAATATCCTGGAAAGAGATGCATTTCTTTCCCCGTAAAACAGTATCTTTCTGTCATGTAAGAAGCCATTGTTTTGCAATCATTAAAACCCATCCCGTGGTCATGTGATGAAAAGATGCACTTTTACGATGATGGCAAAAATATGGCAATTAGTAGTACTAACACAAAATACAAAGCTCAATAGGAAAACATGAAGTCAAGACTTTATGCATTAAAAAAAGCAGTATTTTATGAGTTGCAACACAACCTTGTGGTTATGATCATTCCATAAATTCAAAATATCACCAATCCAGGTGACGGCACTACCAGATTCCAGCACCAATCTAAACTACTTTTCTGTAAACTATGTCTGCAAAACATTATATTGTGAAATTGCCCCATATAATCAATTAATAAAAATATATCATACATAGTTCATGATCTATTTTTGCACTAATGCCATGTAGCATAATAGATGATTGGTACTGTACCACAAGGCTGTTTTCAGTCCAGCAGTTCTGATGATGTGATGAGTGTGAACGAAGCATGAATACCTCAATATGCTAACAGATTAAACATAATTACAACCTTGCTGACATCCATTTGTTATTTTATATACCTACCAAATAATATCTTCTGCATTATGACCTAAATAAAGGCAATATGAAGGAGGTGAAAATGTAATACAAGATGAAGGCCATTTGGTTCATCTTAGCTCATCCATCCAGGGAGGTTTTTCTTGACATCTGTCCTAAATTGTCTTATATCAGTTTTAGTTCAACTGTCTTGTTTTAGCTCGGAGTAGTGTTTTGGATTTACCTTATGTATGCCATTTAATATCTTACATAACTCTTATATTCCCTCCCTCTCACCTCCTTTCATGGTTAAATAGCTATTTTTAACCTTTCATTACAACTCAATCTCAGCTGAGCTTTGTGGATTTCCTCAGCACCAACCTCATAGCCTGAACGCTTCCTTTGTATCTTGGTGACCAGGAATAGACACAGTAACCCACAGTGGGGTCTGACATGCACACTTTACAGTTTAAAGCCAACAATGACAATGCACATGAAGATACAGAACATCAGGTGGCTGATATTTAAAATATTATAACTATTGGACAGGCAAAGAGCAAATTGCTCTGAGCTGGTTTTCTGGCATTCCTCTTAACTATGTTGGTGAAAATCTGGAAAAGTTATTTAGGTACAAATCAGTTTTACTGTTGCGAGAGATCCATGACTGACGAACGGCTGTGTAACCTCAATTCTCGCACATCTACTTTAAATTCAAAAGTAGGAATCAACACTAAAAACCCTAAGAAGCCTTGAATAAGCAACAGTAACATATAAATACAGTTCTGCAATAGCTTTGTACTGTAGCAATAGATTAACAAGATGTAGTTTTGCAACTGATGTCAGATCACAGGTCCTTTTGCAATCTATCTGAAGATTTAATTTCTATCTTAGTCAAAGGAATTCTAAAACTCTCAATGCTATCCTAATATGCATTGGTACGCATGCAAATTTCATCCTGGCTGAGGGAAGATTCATTTTACCTGTTCCCTCTAACTCTAATTGTTAATTGATGGAAGCACGTGAGGTGTTACATTGTTATTTGCATTGGCTGGTACCACAATACAGCATGGGGCTCTGTGCACAATTCCCCACATGGCGAATCTCAGTCAGTGTTGTGGGAGGAGTGAGCTTCCCCATTGGAAGAAGGGATCGGGGAGGAGGAAAACAGGAAACACCCTCATGCTGTATTTAGCGTCTAGTTATAGGTGGTATTGTCTAGATATAGATGAGCTATGGCACTGAGAACTTAAAAAGACAAGAAAAAAATTGTGTGGGAGAGAGGGGGGGGGGGAGAAAGAAAGAGTGAAGCCACAACATTCATTTATCTGGCAGAAGTGTGAATTGGATTTGATGGCTCACTGGAGTAAGTCCAGGAATATGTGCTCAAGTTCAACCTGTCTGGATTTAAAAAATAAACTTGAAAAATGCATCCGGAGGTAAAAAAAAGTCTTTAACAGGAATAATATATCTTCAACACCAATGTAAGTACTTTGGCCAAGGCAATCAAAACCCCAAACCAGAGGAAGATGTTATTATCCATATCGCAAATGACTAACTTTTATACAATCCCTGAAATTGTTACTGAAATTGTTCAAAGGCATTCACCTTGACCATATCCAGTAATAATGAATTCCAGCATGCACTGTTCTTGGGAACAAGCTATACCTCACTGCATTCAATCAACTGCCAAATTCCTGCTATCTATGGTTATAGCCTTGACTGATTTTAGCTGCTGGTACCAAATATTCAGAGTATAAATAGCTATTTATTTATGAAACGCTTTACAACAGACCAGGCCTTTCCAACCTGTTGTTTCCCATTATATTCCTGTTGCTAAATACAATTAAAAAAACAATTTTTTTTGTTGTTGAAGAAAACAGAACTTTATGTTGCTCTTATAAGTTGAACCAGAATTCAGTAAATGTACCTTGTAGCTAGGTTAGTATACTGACATAAACATAGAGGCCTAGAATTTCGTGCATGCCCATTTTTGGGCGCAGTGTACAATTGCTGTGGCTGAATGGTGAGGCCTGAGGAGCCACTGATATTGGGCCTCATCCTGCACTTCCATGGGGCCGGCGAATCATTATTGAAGATTGGGACATTGCTGGCACTGCAGCGGCCCTCAGGTAAGTGAAAAAGGGGGAGTGATCGGGGCTTGGGCCGGGGGCGATCAGTGGCCGATGGGGAGGTAGCGGTAGACGGGGAGCACTCCCGCTCCTCCTGGCTCTACATTCAGCTATGTATGGGGGCCTTCCTGACGGTTAGTGCCATGTTGTGCTGTGCGAGTTCAGCGCTGGGGCATTTGAAAATCAGAAACAGGTCCTGCAAGATGCCCTGGATCCTAATTTAAATAAATTATTCGGTACTTTAAACATTGCCGAAGTGTGCTCCTGCTGCCAGTGTCTTATCCAATAAAGCGGGCGGCGCACTTCCAGCAATAAATGTGCGCGCGCTTCCTGCCTGCCATTCTGGAAACTTAGTTGGCCGTTTAGCACCCAAAAAAGGGCCACATTTCTAGGCCATAATTTGGTTTGAGAAAAAGTGAAACAACTCCATCCACAAGTTGGCAAAGTGAGAACACCCAGACCACAAAATCCCAAATACAAATCTAATGCACACAGAGAACTGTGCAAGCCTGTGGAGGAGCTATGGGAATCACGACCTCAGTTTTCAGTCACTAACATCAAAGTGACTGTGTTGGAGCATCAGAAAATCTCATACACACTTCACTTTGCAATTTCCTATGTGTTGCCCCACTGCTCTGATATACTGCACTGTCTGCCAGAGCAACAGGACAGCAAGTCATTCTTCAGGGCTCTGATTTCAAACAGATTTATGTTCACAGGCATTCATAAATTTAGTGCAGCGCTATGTAATAATTTACATTAAGCAGTGCCGTAACTAACCAAAACAAACTAGCAGTCAGTTTGGGGAGGGGGGGGTTGTGACCTAGATGTTGCACATAAGCAGTTAGAGTAAAATTCAAAAGCATGTCTTATAGAGCTACATAAAAGCTTGGTTTAATTTTTCTAAATAAATACCAACTTAGGAACCATAAACCATACATGAACACTGTGAATGATATGGCTCCAAACCCAATGGCATCAATTGTGCTGCAATGTTATGGGTCTGAGCACTTTACCTTGTTCTAAAGTAGCAGCAAGCTCTTAGGCAATCATGGACAAGTGGCTGCAAAAAGCAGCAACCCTCTGTAATTAACGGTAATACAAAAGATATTTGGGCTCTTGGGAGTCTGCAGAAACTGATGCAGTAGACAGGCTTATGGAGACAGCCATGTAATTGCTAGCTAGAAATTTCCTTAATTGAAAGAACAATATCTATCACCATTATTTCTATAACAATCACCTGTGGGTCTATTAAAAAACAAAAGGAAAAAGAGCACATAATCTAGTTTATATACTTTCAGACTGAAAGTTTTTTTTGGGGGAGGTAAATAATGTAAAGTTGGCCAATTAACACTTTACCACCACCAATAGGCAAATCCTGTAGTGAGTGACAACTATAAGGATCAGTGATGTAATCCAGAATAGCGAGATGTGACAAATCTAGTTTAGTTGTACAGGGCGGTCTTACTAGGGCAGCCCGACAGTGAAACTTGTAATTAATTTCTTCTCTTTCCCCCCTCTCCCCCTGCCCCCCACACATAAGTTTGCAAGCTCCATACATCTGCAGTGTGTTCAATGTTTTCTTGCATTTAGAAAGCAGAAGCACACCAGATTGGAGATGGAGTGTAGCGGACTTGTTGACAGTGACGGAATGGGTGCGAAGTGGGAGTATTATGGATGAGGTCTGCTGCCAAATTAGACTGACATAAATCTGAATCTATGCCAGTATGAAATCAAACCTTGAACTGGGTCTGGTTTACATTGACAGTCAGAATTCAAGTTATTTATTGGAATCAGTGTGCAGTGAATTAAGTGTAGCTTCAGTGGGATTTGCCACATTAAACCATTCAATAAACAAACAAATCAACTAGTTCCGGGGGTGTTGGTTACACAGAAGTCCAGAGTTGCTTTTCCAATATTCCAGTACTTACTAAATCACAGAAATCAGTTAATTTATTATGAAATTTAAGCTTCTGACTTCGAAGAGTGATTTTTTTCGTTTTTAAACCAAAAAATGATTTAAATGGAGGGCAAAGGTTTTAACACAATTGTGACATATTTTAGACCAGACTGATAAATAACCAAAGATTTTATGTCATTAGAAAGTGATTTTTTAAAAAACCTTTTAAAATGGCAACAGTTGGTTGAGATTAAGTGCATTATTAAAATAAAGTTACATATTCTGCAGCTTCCATAACATATAAATCTTTAATATAATTGCATTTGAGACTTCTTCCCAAACCCCAAAATATAGTTATTCACTTTCCCCACAGGTGATTCTCCAATAACTGGCATAACAGGCCAGGGCAAAACATGGACCTTTCTCACTCCTTCTCCAAGATCAACGTATAGGGAGGCAAAGTGGAAAATGGCATTGTTGTCTTGCTCTTCTCCTCCCTCCTGCAATCCATGGAAACTAGTTGTGACCTTAGGCATCCTGACTAAGACGCTGCTTCATCTGTCTCACTGAAAAAGAACTCAATTTTCAGCATCTCCACGTAAATAGATGTTCTACAGACAACATGTGAAATCCCTGGATACAAAAACAGCCAGCAAAAGCCCACATACATTCATAACCCATGTCATATTTGTACTGGAGAATCTCACCACAGACAGTATGACCTATTATGTTATTAATTTTGAGCCTGGCTGATGCTCTAGATTCTCGCTATAGGTTACATCAGTCAAACTGAAAATAAAAATCGAGGCAAAAAAAACAAAGCCAGAGTTCAATTACGTCAGATGTAAACTTGAGTATGCAGGGAGTAGATAATGGAACTAGCCCAAAGCAACTTTGGAGAAACACCAAGATTGTGAATAACTGCCTCAGCCATGTTCACAAAATATTCTCTCTTTCATCTCCATTATGAACAAAACATGTTTTGATATATCAGTGTCACGTTTTAGGATTTCTGACTACTTCACCACGGTAGATTCTTTAATAAAATAGTACTACCGGAGTGAAATTTAGCTCAAAAGGGATTAAAATTCCACAGCTGAGCCATCCAGACTCATTATGCCAATGGGTCTATCTATTTGGGAACAACGGGAGGTAGGTTCCAGGGAACCCCACCTGGAGGACGGGCAACAGGCAGATAATTGGCAGTTGTACTGGCCAATCCCTGGGCAGGGAGAGATGAGAGAGATACGTAGAGGTAAAACTGCTGGTTTCCTGTCCATCTAGGAACAAAGGTACAAAGGGAGCAGATCCAAAATGTGTAACAATCAAGAGCACTTTTTCATTTCTATTTGCTCTCATCCTGACGGTGCTGACTCTTGTTGGGAGAAGATTGTATGGGTACTAACAGGTTTTTTGTACCTTACTCAAGTGGCCATTCTTTGTGTTTAATCTTGGGCACTGAGTGCCAGTAGGCTTTTTGATTGTAGAAAGCATCACAGTTGAGCCAATGTGTGTCCTCACCTGAAGTTAACACGTATACTACCCAGCAAGGATCAATGGATAGCTATCATGTATGGGAACACTGACTAGTTTCTTTCTGTTTTCCCTGGCCCAGGGGTGCGGAGGTCAATGGTAGTGTCCCAACTGCTGTTCTGGTAGTAACTCAATGCAGACTGGTCTTTCAAACCTACGTCTTTCTGGTCTGTATAGCATTGTCCCTTGCAATGTAATGCATTTACCCATTAAGCCAGGGGGCATTAAAATTATCTTAATAAATTAATTAGCTCGGTACAACTAAGCAGGGAGTGCTTTGATACAATATTTTTCAAAATGGCTAAGTACAAATAGTCCATGATTTGCCCTGATATGGCCAAAAAATAGGTTTTATTCCTCTATTGCTATAAGAATCAACAAGGTCAACTCCAATAACCAACTTTAATGCAACTCTGCTTCATTTCAATTGAATCCTGTTCTCCACAGGTTTGCTATTTTAAAATGATCTGTTTGCACAATGTAAGGTCACTGGGTCTATATTCTGAAAGGTTTTATCAGTAACAGCATTTCTATTAAACTGATTTTTCACAACTCCACACTCTCCTGAAAGGATTGGAGAGTAATCTGTGTTGTGATTGCAGGGCTGTACATTTACATTTCAATGGAATTTAGCAGCTGAAGATATTATTGTCCATGAAAATTCCTCAAAATCACATATCCAGGCATAAATCAGCCAAGTTTCAAAAGCTGGAAATGTCTTGAACTCATTTCAACCACTGGTGTGAGAGCCAGAGGCAGAGTAAATGGGCAGCACAGATTCCGAAATCAGGCTGCATACATCCTGAGAATATGGTCACTGTTGCTGGCTGCATATAGTGACACCACTATTCCCAGCCAGAATGGAGATGATTGGGTAATTCCCCCGTCAATCATGCCGGAAGACCGCACTGCTGGAAGTGACTGGCATTGCTTTTATGCACATAATTTGTATGTAACCGTCCTCCACTCACTGCATTTTGCTAGAGAAATCATGGTGCTTTTATTGGGAGAAGTTGCTACAGTTTCAGTCTTTCATGAGTTCTGTTTGCAGCAGTTTGTAGAGATCCTTTTTAAATAGACTTTGTTTGCTTTGCTGTTTGCTTTCTTTGCTGTAAAATACATTTGTTTGCTGTAAATCCTGCTGTAAGTTCCACCCCATCTCCAACTCAATGGCTGACACAGTGGTGTCAATAGACATATTTATCCCTCAACCAACATCACTAAAACAGATTATCTGGTCATTATCACATTGCTGTTTGTGGGACCTTGCTGTGTGCAAATTGGCTGCCGCATTTCCGACATTACAACAGTGACTACACTTCAAAAGTACTTCACTGACTGTAAAGTGCTTTGGGACAGCCTAAGATCGTGAAAGGCACTATATAAATGCAAGTCTTTCTTTCATCAAACTGCTATTTAATTATATCTAGGGAGGGAGGTTCTGCATTTTGAATATTCGCCTTTTATTTTATGGTCAATTTAAGTGTTTATATAGCAAAATAATACCATGATGAATCAGCAGATCTGGCTTCAGCTTTGACTGACTTTGCATTCAAATCTGTCTTTTTGATTACTAAATAAGGCAGTGAATCTGCTGAAGTCTCCATTACAGCAATGTCACCATAGCTTCTACCAACAAACTCCTTGAACACAAAGAAATGCTCGACTCAGTGATGGAAGCTCGATTTTGGAACAATGCATGGCATTCCCAAGCTGAGTAAAATAAACAGCAAGAAGGAAATTAAGCTTATCAAATGTTTGTGTATGTCGGACACTATTCAAAGTATAAATACAATATCAGAGGTCTTGACTCGGATCCAGGTCTGTTATTTTTTGTGCCCCAGTACAGAATGTAATATCTATTTTAAAAGGAAATAACACATTGTTTTATATTTACAATACAATTGACAGTTTAAGGTTGCCTTATCAACTTAGTACTCAAAACCTTTTTTCTCTCTCCTTAATGAAATGCTATTATATCAGCATCAGTGGCCCTCTTGTGCATGATCCAAATGGTAACCTAGACAACGTGTCAAAAGGCTATTTGACAATGAGAAACATCACAGCCAGCGGAAGGCTATCCTCCACAAGTGCAGCAGCCATCTGGAGTGGGAACACTGGTTGATTTCTCTCTCTCTCTCCTCATAACCCATAAGTACACCAAGGTCAATTATGGCACCCAGTACCAAGCCTGGTTGAAATTGGCTAATTCAGCACAGACTAGGGATTCAACCTGGAATCTGGTTATTCAGTACTGCTCCACAGATGAATTTCAATGGTTACAAAGTAATGATAATGAAAGCCATTCCACCCATCTTGAGTTTCTCTCAACTTTCCTCAAAAATCGGTCCTCTGACACAAGGAATCAGTCTACTGGCCTGTATCTATACCACTTCCAGAGCTTGGATTATTCCCTTGTGCCTTGGTGACCAGAACTGAATGCAATACTCAAAGGCCTGACTAGAGGTCTATGCAATGTCAGCATTATGTCCTCAGGCTTCTACTCTACTGATTTACTCAGATTGAGAAAGTCATTCAGCTCATCTTGTTCATCCTTCCATCAAAAACAATGCCCCCCGCCCCCATTACTGCATCCAATTATCTTTTGAACGATTTGAACATGATGCACTGCAGTAACTTGCCAACGCTTCTTCGACAACTCCTCGCAAACTCACAACCTCGACTACCTATAATGACCATCAATGCTGTAAATTTCATCCCTGGACTCACATAAGCCTTGGGTATATAGAGCTGACTTTTCATCTGAGACAGGTTCGTCACCTGCTGCAACCCCAAACAATTTCCTGGGTCGGGGTCAGGGTTGGGGGTGGGGGACTTCACTAAATAAGCATGAGCAGGATCCCTGCAACACAGAGGAAGCCCCCTGCAGCGGGCCATGGTTATGCACCAATGCTGCAAGGCAAGAGAGAAGGGGAGCAATGTTAAAGGGGGCAAGAGTGCACAAAAGATCTTCTCCCAAATTTAATTTAAAGCCTCGGACTGAGCCAAGGCCCATACAGGACAGAAGAGAGAGAGAGCACTGTGCTAGGCAAAGGTTGGGAAGCCAAGATTCCGGAGGTGGGGAGAGCGCGACATCAACTGCAATGCTGATAGGAATGGGTATGCCGCGATAGGCTCCCTCGCACAATTTCCCTTCATTTTCTACTGCTATACTGCCCAATTATGGAGCAAACTCCAGCCCCCACTGTCAATCCTCAAGGATTTATTGCTTTGAGACTGTCTAGTTATCAAAGTTATTAAGTTTAATCATAATGCATCCTGTAATGGGTGGCATCTCTTTGTGTGCTGGCTAGTGACTAAATTTGGGAAGTAACCAATTAATTACCTTTTAAAATTTAACTTTTTGTAGTTCAACCGTTTAGCCCCACATGCATCCCTACGGGATTTCAATTCTTCTTTGCTGCCCTTCTTGCTGTTATAATATGGGAAGAACTTCTTCCTGTTTCATTATATCTTCATAAAATACTCTCATTATTCTCTTTTTACCAGATTGTTCATATCAAAACCCTACAGTTATCTTTCCTGCCTTTGGATTAAATGCTTTCTAAACATACTAGTATGTTGGGAAGCTTCATCCTTTACCTCTCAGGTGTCCCTAACATATAGAGGTACTCCATTTTCTCTCCTCTCTAGTCTGTCCCTCCTGAACACTCTACGTTCTTATGCATTGTACTCATCTCCATCAGTGGTGTTAACCATGTTTTAGAAATTCCCAACTGCCCCAGCTTCCAATAATGGCAAGTTCAGTCCATGATCCCTCGCTTTCAGCAAGAAAGCCATGCTTGTAGGGAATGCCACTACCTGAAGTAGGATTTCAAATTGTATACCCGATTCCCAAACATCCGATCCCTGTTAGCGCTACTCCCTGCTGGAAGTGCAGGATACAGAATCACCTTTTATATATATAGATCTTAATAAGTTGAACCCATTCATTCAAACATTGCCCCAGGTGGGCAGAGGAAACGCTTCAAGGACACCCTCAAAGCCTCCTTGAAAAAGTGCAACATCCCCTCCGACACCTGGGAATCCCTGGCCCAAGACCGCTCAAAGTGGAGAAGCAGCATCCGGGAAGGCGCCGAACACCTCGAGTCTCTTCGCCGGGAGCAAGCAGAAGCCAAGCGCAAACAGCGGAAGGAGCGCACGTCAACCCAAGCACCCCACCCACCTGCCCCTTCAACCACCGTCTGCTCCACCTGTGACAGAGACTGTAGGTCCCGCATTGGACTCATCAGTCACCTGAGAACTCATTCTTAGTGTGGAAGCAAGTCATCCTCGGTTCCGAGCGACTGCCGAAGAAAAGAACTACTACTCTCATTTAGCATATTATCATTAACTTATTTTCTTTTTGGTCCATTTTGTTTATCTCTTCTTGTATTGTTCCAATTTAAATCCTTCCCCACTGCCCTACTTCCCCACCCCACTATTTAAAAAAGGTGGTAGAGAAAAAACGGGGAATTATAGACTGGTAAGTCTGACATCAGTAGTGGGCAAAATGCTAGAGTTCATTATAAAAGATGTAATAGCAGAGCACTTGGAAAACAGTGACAGGATCGGACAAAGTCAACATGGATTTACAAAAAGTAAATCATGCCTGACTAATCTACCGGAATTTTTTGAGGATGTAACTGGTAGAATAGATAAGGGAGAACCAGTGGATGTGGTGTATTTGGACTTTCAGAAGGCTTTCGATAAGGTCCCGCATAAGAGATTAGTGTGCAAAGTTAAAGCACATGGGATTGGGGGTAAGGTACTGATTTGGATAGAGAACTGGTTGGCAGACAGGAAGCAAAGAGTTGGAATGAACGGGTCTTTTTCCGAGTGGCAGGCAGTGACTAGTGGGGTACCGCAGGGATCGGTGCTAGGACCCCAGCTATTCACAATATATATTAATGATCTAGACGAGGGAACTAGATGTAATATCTCCAAGTTTGCAGACGACACAAAGCTGGGTGGGCGTGTGTGCTGTGAGGAGGATGCAGAGAAACTCCAGTATGATTTGGACAGGTTGGGTGATTGGGCAGATGCATGGCAGATGTAGTATAACGTGGATAAATGCAAGGTTATCCACTTTGGTGGCAAAACAGGAAGACAGATTATTATCTGAACGGCAATAGATTGGGAAAAGGGGAAGTGCAACGAGATCTGGGAGTCCTTGTGCACCAGTCGCTGAAGGTAAGCATGCAGGTGCAGCAGGCGGTTAAGAAGGCAAATGGTATGTTCGCCTTCATAGCGAGAGGATTCGAGTACAGGAGCAAGGATGTCTTGCTGCAGTTGTACAAGGCCTTGGTAAGACCACACCTTGAGTATTGTGTGCAGTTTTGGTCGCCTTATCTGAGGAAGGATGTTCTTGCCATGGAGGGAGTGCAGTGAAGATTTACCAGACTGATACCTGGGATGGCAGGAATGACGTATGAAGAGAGATTGGGTTGATTAGGCTTATATTCGCTAGAGTTTAGAAGAATGAGAGGGGATCTCATTGAAACTTATAAAATTCTAACAGGACTAGACAGACTAGATGCAGGAAGGATGTTCCCGATGGCGGGGGAGTCCAGAACCAGGGGTCACAGTCTAAGGATAAGGGGTAAGCCATTTAGGACTGAGATGAGGAGGAATTTCTTCACCCAGAGAGTGGTGAACCTGTGGAATTCTCTGCCACAGAAGGCAGTTGAGGCCAATTCATCAAATATATTCAAGAAGGAGATAGATATATTTCTTAAGGCTAAAGGGATCAAGGGATATGGGGAGAAAGCAGGGACAGGGTACTGAATTTGGATGATCAGCCATGATCTCATTAAATGGCAGAGCAGGCTTGAGGGGCCGAATGGCCTACTCCTATCTTCTATGCTTCTGTGCTATACTTCTATTACCCTCTCTGCATTGGTACCCATCTGGTTTAAGTGAAGCCCTCTCCCATCTGAACTGCTTGTCCCTGTCACAGAACTTTTCCCAATGCCCTTGGAATCTGAAACCCTCCCTTCTACATCATCTCTCCAGTGTCAGGTTATCATGCCTCATCTGTTTTTTCCAACTTAGCCATTAAGGGTGTGCTGTGAGGTTTTGCATATTTGTGGAATAGCAGCGGGTCGTTCCTCTTTCAAAGGGTACAATATCTATTGAGATGTGCTTTCACATTTCACAATGTAATCTGAACCTAGAAATGTTGACGCCTTGTAATATTTTCTAACTGGGTTTTATTCTTTATCGTGAGTCCTGACATTGAGGGAATCTTCACTGCAGTTAGCTATCTTGAAAATAGACCTTCTTTGTCCAAGCAGAAATCCTTTTTAATGATATTTTTAGATTCTTTTCTGTGGATTTTCCATCATTATAACACTCTAAGATTGTCAATATAGAGAGAAAAAGCTTAGGTAATATGATCCTGCTTTTTTCACTATTACACAGGAACATCTCATGATACTGCAACACGTGGTGATTTTAATGCAGTGGCATTCTTTCTTACAGTAGAGTTTGGGAATCAGGAAAGCTGTAGACAGGAAGAAGAGATTTTGTTTCATTTTAAGTGATGGAAAGTTATTTTTACAGTTCATATAACTGTTGACCATCAGTCAAGGCAGTACAATCTGATACTGATCACTTAAAATTTACCTGGGATTTGGTACCAATTGGTTTTTATTATGTTCTATACTGTAAATTGTGAACAAATGTCCATTCAGATAAGCAGGTGGAAGATAAAATTGGTGTCTCACACACAATTATATTTAAGATAACAGGAATGTGGAGAACAGAATAATCACACACCTAAGTTCCAAATGGAAAAATAAATTCAATTCCAAAAAAGCATGAACTTTAGAAAGTCCTAATGTGCAAACTGCAACGTAAATGTCAAAAAGAAATGAACTGTTAGCATTCAACACGTGGCATTTATACAGGACCTTCATGCACAAGCTGGTTTAATTTCAACTAACTCACTTAAATGGAGAGTGAAAGCACTATGTAGAAGGTGAAATGCAATGTACAAAGCCAAAGCCCACCTGTTCCGTAGAGCATTTTCTCACATTGTACAGTTTATTACACTCAAGAGGGGCTCAGTAACTTTCCGCCTCAAAACTAAGTTAGCTTTGAAGTTTTGGTGCAGAAAGAAAATGCTAGCTAGAAATTCAATTCAGAAATATCCACTATGATATCAGTTAAGATTACCAAAAGTTTCAAAATACAAGTAACGATATTTCTGTGGAATTTCATAGATGGAAAGAAAGACTTGCATTTATATAGCACCTTTCACGACCTCAGGACGTCCCAAAGCGCTTTACAGCCAATGAAGTACTTTTGAAGTGTAGTCACTGTTGTAATGTAGGAAACGCAGCAGCCAATTTGTGCACAGCAAGCTCCCACAAACAGCAATGTGATTATGACCAGATAATCTGTTTCTGTGATGTTGAGTGAGGGATAAATATTGGCCAGGACACTGGGAATAACTTCCCATCTCTTCTTTTAAATAGTGCCATGGAATCTTTTACATCCACCTGAGAGAGCAGACAGGGCCTCAGTTTAATGATTCATCCGAAAAATGGCACCTCCGACACTGCAGCACTCCCTCAGTACTGCACTGGAGTGACAGCCTAGATTTTTGTGCTCAAGTCTCTGGAGTGGGACTTGAACCCACAATCAACCCAAGATAGTACCTGATGCATAACTATGTATTCCTATCTGGAGTTATTTAAGAGTGTTTTGCTGCTGAAGGAAATCAGTTACACAAATTACATCAGAGGTGAGAGAGCTACCAACTGTGCCACAGCTATCACAGATGGATCCAGGATGTATCTTTGAAATAACTGAAAAGCATAATTCTAAAACATACCAACACACCAGATATGCCCAGGTTGGTGTAATATCTAGAGCTGTAAGATGCTGTCTTGTAAGACAGTGCAGCTCCTTTTGAAGGTCACAGTATTGGCCTCACAAGAAGAAAACTATTCTCTTGTCTGAAACTCGACAGCCTTTAAAAGCCCAACTTGAATAAAAATAATTGCAATGTCATTTGCGTAACTGATTATGGTTTGCATTATTAAAGTTATGCATCAGGTACTAATCTAGGGCCCAGGTCAAGACTCTTAGAGGGGGAAAAATTCGGTATCGCCCCATTTGGGGTACTAATTTTTGAAATGATGAAAAATTAGCGCCGGGGCCAAGGATTCTGAGCTTCTCCTAAATTGGCTGTTAACGCTCCAGGAAAGACATGGAGTGCTAAATCAAGCGCTAATGACCTCAGTAGGACGCTACAGGGGTGCTACCAGCAGATCGATAATGAATTTCAGGTTCAATGCAATCGGGAATGATCCTTCACACTGGCTCCTTCCAGCTCTTAAAGGGGAGGTTGCATCATTGTGCAGATCCTCATTATCAGCATTGCTGGCTGTGAAGGCGATCTGCAACCAACTCAATCCCTGATCGTGATGGCTGATCCCACTCCCAGGGAGAGAGCTCGTCGTTTCACGGATGAGGCATTGGTCGCGGGAGTGAAGCGAAGGAGGGCAGTGCTGTTCCCAGACACTAGAAGGAGACCATAGCCCCAGGTCTTCAGGGCAATGTGGAGGGAAGTCGCCCAGGAGGTCTCGGCCTGTAGTGTGGTCGTATGCAGCTTGACACAGTGCCGGAAGAAATGCAACGACCTCACTCGGGTGCTCAAGGTAAGTACATGCTTTAACAGGTCCTACATATCAGCAGGTGAACCTCAGTCTGTACACACTGCACAAACCACCACTCACCCACCAAGCATCTGCACCTACTCAAACTCACATCCACATCTCACGCCTTGCCTACAATCACAGCTGTTCAACTACTGCAGGCATATCTACCAAACACATAGCTGGACTCTGACTCACACACATCCGTTTCTCTTGCAGGCCAAGATGGCCCACAATAGGAGGGAGCAGCAGAGAACAGGCGGGGATGATGCGCAGCTCCAGCAGCTCTCAGACCTTGAGGAGCGAGTGCTGCAACTCATTGGGCATCAGGTGGTGGGCGCCGTGGCCGTTGGCAACATCGACCCCCTTAGGGGCAACAACGGTATGTTCATCCACTCTCCTTCTCTCATCCCACTTCCTCCTTTCACCACAAACCTTTCTCACTTTCCAGCTCCTGAAACTGTCTGCATTCCTTGCTCCCTTCCTGCCCTCACCTTAACGTGAGTCTTGTGCCCTTATGCTTTCAGAGAATCAGCAACCAGATGACCAGCCTGTACCTGAGCCTCCCACTGAGAGTGAGGAAGGAGAAGAGGAGGAGGAGCAAAGCACCGCGTCACTGCATCTCTCACCCGCAGGCACCACCTCAGATACTGGCACTACGCGATCTTTAGAGGCAGGTTTAGTAGAGGGGCTGCACAGGGTGAGGCACCGGGGACGAGTGGGCTGCAGCAAGGCCAGGGGGAAAGGGTAGCTTGGGAGCCAGCTCCCTGGAGGGCGAGCTCACGCGCGAGTTCTGCTGCACAGGACTCAGATGAGGACCTCAATGGGGAGGCGTTCACAAGAAGGGTGATGGCCATGCACTCTGAGATGATAGGTGCAATGGCAAGGGTGCCCGAGAGCCTCTCTGCAATGGTAAGGAGTGTGGCGGAGTCCACCTCCAACATTGCACAGAGCTCTGCGCACACCATAGAGCCCATCTTTTCCACTGTGCGGAGGATGGTGGACTCCCAGAGAGACCGTGCGGATCCAGACCTCATGACGCATGTCATGGGCGATGTGGCAGCTGCCACTGCAGCACAGGCGGAAGCGATGCAACGTCTTTGTGCTGCAATGCAGACAATGGTTGGTTGCATCGAATCTCAGACTGCTGTCATGCAGTTTCAGCTTGATGCGACGCAAGCTCTGACTGCTGCCATCGTCGCTGGGTCCACCACAGTCCACCGGGGATCTCAGTGTCGTAGCAGGCCACCAATCTCTGCTCCAGCAGATTGGTAGGGATGCTGAGGTACTGGCCCGGGGGAGTGACAGTGGGTCAGTGGAGCAGGAACGTGCTGTCCTCTCTCAGGATGACAGCATTCCTGATCCCAGCATTGCATTTGCCGCTGCCCGTCATCCAGCCAGCCCAGACTGTCGCCGCCCATCCTGAGGTGGCGCAGTGTACAGCCGGGCTTTCCAGGCCCAGATCTGGTCGAGGGCGTCCTGCAAGGCCATCTGTAGTCTCTTACACCGACACTCAGCAGCCTTCCACCATCCCTGCTGCAGCCACTGGGAAGACACTACGTAGGAGCAGCAGATTACGAAAAGGCACTGTAAAGAGGGGAAATAAGGTTTACACAAGGGTGATTAGTTCATTTTGTTGTTGTATATATGTGGTTACTGATTTTGGATAAATTTATTATTGCAATGTTGCAGAAATGGTCATGTGTCTCATTTCAGCTTTGGGGTGTGGCATGGAATGAGAAATTGACGGATTGATGGGGACGGGCTGAGCAACCGGGAAGTGGCCTCAAAATCATTGGAACTGAAGTCTGACGAGGTGGTCACGGACCGCCATTCCACAAGGCCGATGGGAGTGGCTGGTTCCTCCGTTGCTGCTGTTCGTGCTCCTGTTCATCCTCCTCCTCCCCTCCTCGTCCTCCTCCTCCTCGTCTCCCTCTTCCTCCACCTGAGGTGGTGCGGCTATCCCTGGTGGCAATGGATGCGCCCTCATGATGGCCATGTTGTGCAGCATGCAGCAGACGACAACGAAAAGGGACACCCGCTGAAATCGCTCAAAATGCCCGTTTGCCTATGTCAAACTGACAAGGCAGCATTCTTTGCCAACTAAAAAAAAAATGGATGTTGACACCTTTATATAGTGCTCTTCCAGCGCTTATCCGACTGCATACCGCCTCCTCTACTTGTCGTTGCTAATGGCAGGCGGCGAGAGTGAATTTCTGAGCTGGGGCGCTGCGCAGCCGGATGACGTCACGATCTCCAGGCGCGGGAGATTGTGGCGCTAGTGGTTACCGCCGCCGCAAACCTCCACCTCAATTTTGTGGGTGTCGATACTACGGCCGCGCCCCCCGGAGGCGCTAAGGTACCAAATTTCTCCCCCTCTGTCTCTCCTCTTACTACTGCAAAGAGTATCCAGGTTTATACAGAACAGAGTGTGCATGTCCGCACATGCACACGTGTAGATAATACTGTGACAATTTCCACTGTGTCAGTGAACAGGACAATTAATCAGGAGGTTAAACTTCAAGAATGTTAACAAGCCCCAAATTAATGAGTTATCTTTGACGTAGAAAATTTGGATCGATACTTAGTCACAGACAAATCTGCGAAAGTAATTGAAGAACTACAATTTTATTAAAGTAGTAAATCTGGCACATCATATGACAGGACCACTGCTGACCTTTTTAGTGTCAGCTTTTCAGCAATGAAGAGGGACCCACACAGCCAGTCTGCAAGAACATAAGAACATAAAAAATAGGAGCAGGAGTAGGCCATACGGCCCCTCGAGCCTGCTCCACCATTCAATAAGATCATGGCTGATCATCGACCTCAACTCCACTTTCCCGCCCGATCTCCATATTCCTTGATTCCCCGAGAGTCCAAAAATCTATCTATCTCAGCTTTGAATATACTCCAAGACTCAGCATCCACAGCCCTGTGGGGCAAAGAATTCCAAAGATTCACAACACTCTGAGTGAAGAAATTCTTCCTCATCTCGGTCTTAAATGGCCGACCCCTTATCCTGAGACTATGCCCCCTAGTTCTGGACACTCCAGCCAGGGGAAACAACCTCTCAGCATCTACCCTGTCAATCCCCCTCAGAATCTTGTATGTTTCAATGAGATCACCTCTCATTCTTCTAAACTCCAGAGAGTATAGGCCCATTCTACACAATCTCTCATCATAGGACAGCCCTCTCATCCCAGGTATCAATCTAGTGAACCTTCGTTGCATCGCCTCCAAGGCAAGTATATCCTTCCTTAGATAAGGAAACCAAAACTGTGCACATTAGTCCAGGTGTGGTCTCACCAAGGCCCTGTACAATTGTAGCAAGACTTCCTTACTCTTATACTCCAACCCCCTTGCAATAAAGGCCAACATGCCATTTGCCTTCCTTATTGCTTGCTGTAACTGCATGCTAGCTTTCTGTGTTTCTTGCACGAGGATACCCAAGTTTCTCACCATTTAGAAAATATTCTGTTTTTCTGTTCTTCCTACCAAAGTGAATAACCTCACATTTCCCCACATTATACTCCATCTGCCACCTTACAGCCCACTCACCCAGTCTATCTATATCCCTTTGCAGACTCTTTGTGTTCTCCTCACAGCTTACTGTCCCACCTAGCTTTGTATCGTCAGCAAACTTGGCTACATTGCACTCGGTCACTTCATCTAGGTCATTAATATAGATTGTAAATAGCTGAGGCCCCAGCACTGATCCTTGCGGCACCCCACTAGTTACAGCCTGCCAACCTGAAAAAGACTTGTTTATCCCTACTCTCTGTTTTCTGTCCGATTTAATAGGTCTGGACATGCTCTAACTTCATTAACTGCTAGGATTGCTGGAACTTTGCACATTTATTTATGTACGTATAGCCATAAAAACAATCTAATAGACATGTGATCCATTTTTAAAAAGTTCTTCATACGTGATAACATCTTAACTGAGACTGTTATTCCATGCATTCTCCCGAAAGACAAAATTTAATTTTAAAAGCAGCAGTGTGTCTGACTTCCCAATAGCCAAGTGGCAGTCACCATTCTCACCATCTATTATTTCCAGGTTAGAAATTTCTAATGAACGACAACAAATTTTAATTGATCATTAGTTTTGAAATGTCACAATGCCAAGACGGGTTGTGCAGAGAGTTAGCAGACCATACTTTCAACCTCTAGGACACTGGTTTGAATTCTGCCAATGGGATGTGGTGTTATCCCTGTGTCAGCTTTAAAAGATGTCGATGTGAAATTAGTTTGGGGTGAGAGTCTGCAAAATTAAACTGCTCACAATTTGGAAATAAATTGGGTGCCAGACTCAGACAGGCTAACAGGGTGACTGAAAGAATGCAAAATGGCAAATGCAACACTGCCTCAGTAAGAGCTGCTCTTTGGAGGTTGGTGTGAATGCTTTTAATATTATTTTTATGCAAAGTTCACAACTACAATGGTGTAAATTTGGCTTAAAAATTGTAACTTAGAGTTTTCAAATCTCACTAAGCTTCAGCTGCACTGCCCCGGGAAGAGCCATCCAAGGTGCTGGTTTAGAAGCAAGATATATTGTAGCAGGTTGTAATGGTGGACAGCATGCAATCAGAGCCCAGGCTTTTTGTCTTCCTGCTTTGCCGGCTTTACTCTAATATATCTGAAATCAGTGTTTTAGGATTCAACCGAAGTCTGGTCCAACACCACCACCCCCCTTGCAGAGAAATGAGAGCCAAGACCCAACACTTTGCAGAGATTAAAAAGAGAAGCAAAAACAGTAAACAACACAACAATCAAACTTCTATTTCTTCAAAGAGACTATAAAAAAGATTCCAGTATTCCATTTCACACCCAAGTCAACTGATGTGTGAGCTCCACACATCAACCACAATATAAGACAACAAAATGAGGTAGGCCTTTGGATCAGAACTTACTTGTCAGTTTAACTCCCTCATAACTGATGAAAAAGCAGCTCTTTTAGGAGATATGGCTTACATCAATTGGTGGTCATTTGTGAAAACCTCATTCTTGCATTTAATTCGGCAAATTCTGCTGCACTGCAGTAGATAGTTAATCTGTTAAAGTTTTGGCAAAATGGAACATGGCATCTTGTACCTGATCCTTATTTCCAGGAATCCTGCACCTGCTATAAGTGATGCACAATGTCTAACTTTACAAATACTTCAGAAAATACTCAATTGTAAGAGCATGGCCAGGAAAGCCTTTTTCTATACCAGAATGCATACCATAGCCACCTTACCTTGTGATCATATGGGGTGTATGACTGGAACAGCTGGGACAGCACTCTGGTTCTCTGCTTTTTCTGAAACAAAAAATTGACCAATATTTAGAAACAATCCAAATAATGAATAGCATAAGAGAGACAATTGGTATATTATTTCAATGTATGATTTCCAATGATTCATGCACAATTGCTTACATTGAACAATGTATTTCCCAAATCCTCCAATAATGGTGTACAAAGCTCAGAATGCACTCTTTGTGGAGGTTTCAATACAATCTGGCATCATGTTGCTCATGATGGATGACAAGTTGAAACACAGAAAAATTCCAGTAATATATCATCAATTTATTTCACTTTAACAAAAGATCTGCCGTATACACCGCTGGAGTTTGAAGATAATACAAAAATTGGGAAAATGGCAGCTTCTAGTGGTTTTCACAGTTTTTTTAAATTCACGGCCAACAGATAGAGGCCACAAATGTGGGGCTTATTACAAGATAGTAATATGATGGTGAGATTCAGATAGTGCCGCTAATAACAAAAGCAAAGCTTAAATGGTTTTTAACAGTCATTTGAGCTCAGATTTTGCTGCCTTTAAATACTTTAGGGTATTAAAAAAAATATATAAAATATCAAATGAATCAATTGATAGTTTATGACTCCACCAGTTGGAACTATTTCCAAAAAACATCATAGATGTTAATTTTGTGGTAACCATAACAACCTAACCGATGCGATAGTTAGAGCTCCAGCACAACTTCAATGCAAGCTTCAGAGCCAAACGCTACACATATCAAACTGGACAGCTACACGCAATGTCACAATATGTGTCAATGTGGAATGGAAGAGGAGTACATGCAGCCAGTGCAACGGGAGAGGAGTTTTTGCAGCCAGTGGAATGGAAGAGAAGTACAGGAAACTCTTTATTAACCGGCACCGACGGGACCGGCGTGGTGCCGGTTTATCGAAAGTACCGGATAACGGAGAGTTATATCTACCGAGGCTATTTTTAACAAAGAAAAATAAATAAATCAAGAAATGTGCAGTATACTTCCGACAGCGCCAGGAGGCCGAGTAGTGGCACTTTTGAAAACTACCCCTACTGACTAAATCGGCGTTCGCGGACTCGGACTCGGGATCGGGATCGGCAACATTGCCGGTTATTTGAGAGGAGTTTTCGGAGTACTCGGTGTTCGCGGAGACTCGACTGCGACTCGGCAACATTGCCGGTTATTTGAGAGGAGTTTTCGGAGGATGATTTTTGCCGGTTAAGCAAGAATTCCGGATATTTGGGTGCCGGATAAACAAAAGTTTCCTGTATATGCAGCCAGTGGAGTGGGAGAGGAGTACCACTGTCAGTGGTCGTACTCTTACCCGTGAATCAGAGGCCATGGGTTCAAGTCCTGCTCCACATTTGAGCACAAAATTTAGGCTGACACTTCAGTGCAGTATTGAGGAGGTGCTGCATTATCAGAGGTGTCATATTTTGAGTGAGATGTTAAACAAAGGCCTTTTTCTGCCCTCTCAGCTGGACATAAAAAGATCCCGTGGCACTATTTGAAGATGATCACAAAATGTGCACAAATTGGCTGCTGAATTTGCTTACATAACAGTGATTAGACTTCAAGAAAGTAATTCATGGCTGTGAAACCTTTTGGAATGTTGTGCAGATGCGAAAGAGGTTATATAAATGTAAGTTTGTTTGTTGTTCTTTCTGACCATACAGCTAGCAGAGTCAAAACAGGAGTGAGTTAAGTCAGCAGGAGAGAATATATTTTGGGTTGGGGGTGTGGGGGAAAACAGGGGTGAATTGCTGCCACTAATTTCCTCTTTGCTACAACCATCTGCCAAGCTGGCCCCATTTTGAAATAGAACAAAAATTGGGGAAAGTCTGAGGCAGCTTTGTCTTGGATTTGTTTTTCTGGTTTGTGAAAAGTTCTTTTATTTATATGGAACTCAAAGGGGATACACTATCTCAGCACGGGCGGCTTGAAGAAATGATTGTACTTCAACTTGTCTCCTTACTGCACAAGGCCAAATTGGATCTTCATGGATGGTCCAACCATCTCTCAGATAAACTGTTTGTCCCTAACTGGTTAAAAACTGTTATGTTAACTCTTTAATATAACTCAGTAGTTCTCAAACTTTTTTGGTTAAAGGATCCCTTTCAAATGAATTAGTCATCATGGACCCCATCTAAATTGTAATACAATTAACTCCTTGCACATTTACATTTCTGAATATAAAGCTCATCAGTGTCCTGTTAAAGGGACTTGCATGAAATTTTGCCAGTGCTGTCCGATATAGTGAACATTGATGTGATTGGTGGTGTGAAAACTTTTATCTTCCTTTCAGCTGAAAGGTAACCCTACAGGTTCAGCAACATGCCTGTTGAATACGTCATTGCATGACATCTCCTTGCTCTTCCTGGACTGGGATTAGGCTCGGTGACTCTTGTTGGGAACACTGGCACCGTTACAGGTGTAACCCTTATCGCCTGCCTACTCACTGCTGCCGAGTGTTTCAGGGTTTTTTGCTCCCCCTCTGCTGTTTAGTGGCCTGTCTGCGCTGGAATATCGCTGACACGCTGCCTTGTGCGGGGCATTTCTGCCAGTAACTGGGACTGCGACTTTAGTCCAGGTTCAGTCAAAGACCCAGCAGCCATACTCAATGAACGAAGCTGGGCTTGATCATCATTCCAGGCCCTTTGACAAGGCTGACGCGGTGGCTCCTTCCTTGCACCAGCCCCAGCCCTGCGAATACATTCTGGTGTTTCTGGGGCCTCTCGCCTCCTCTCTTGGGATTTTCAATCAGTCTGAGGCCCCGCTAATCCGGTTACATGTCCGTTTCCAGAGCTGCCTCGGCCCCAGTGCCCACCCGGCGATCGCTTACCAGTGTCTCGCTGTGCGAGTGCACCAGGCCCCACTGCCTGACATCGAACTCCCTGGTGCATGAGGTCTCGGCTGTGCGCTCAGTAGACAAAGGAAATCAAAATAACGGCCAACAGCAAGTGCCCGACCTGTGCTATCGCAGCAACCGGTCCCATTCACATTATTTCGCTGACCCCCTGGAAAGTCTCTACGGACTCCCAGGGGTCCGTGGACCCCAGTTTGAGACTCACTGAGCTAACTTCACTCACCACATATAGATATTTTATTAAAATTAGACAAATATTTAAGAAACAGAATTTAACTTATTCAGTCACTATGAACCAGTGGCCTTCAATTTTATTTCTATTCATTCATGGGATGTGGGCGTCGCTGGCAAGGCCAGCATTTATTGCCCATTCCGAGTTGCCCTTGAGAAGGTGGTGGTGAGCCGCCGCCTTGAACCACTGCAGTCCGTGTGGTGAAGGTACTCCCACAGTGCTGAACACTGTGCAATCATCAGTGAACATCCCACTTCTGACCTTATGATGGAGGGAAGGTCATTGATGAAGCAGCTGAAGATGGTTGGGGCGAGGACACTGCCCTGAGGAACTCCTGCAGTGATGTCCTGGGGCTGAGATAATTGGGCCCCAACCACCACAACCATCTTCCTTTGTACTAGGTATGACTCCAGCCAGTTTTCCCCGATTCCCATTGACTTCAATTTTACTAGGGCTCCTTGATGCCACACTTGGGTCAAATGCTGCCTTGATGTCAAGGGCAGTCACTCTCACCTTACCTCTGGAATTCAGCTCTTTTTGTTTGGAGCATGGCTATAATAAGGTCTGGAGCCAAGTGGCCCTCACGGAACCCAAACTGAGCATTGATGAGCAGGTTATTGGTAAGTAAGTGCCGCTTAATAGCACGGTCAACAACACCTTCCATCACTTTGCTGATGATTGAGAGTAGGGTGATGGGGTGGTAATTGGTTGGATTGGATTTGTCCTGCTTTTTGTGGATAGGACATACTGTACCTGGGCAGTTTTCCACATTGTCGGGTAGATGCCAGTGTTGTAGCTGCACTGGAAAAGCTTGGCTAGAGGCGCGGCTAGTTCTGGAGCACAAGTCTTCAGCACTACAGCTGGGATGTTGTCGGGGCCCATAGCTTTTGCTGTATCTGCATGACTCATTTTCATTTAAAAATACTGGTAAAAGGTAGGAACATCTTTGGGTTATTTGATATTATCAGCACTACTTTCAAGTTAAAAAAAAACGTGTGTATGTGAGGTATTAAATGACAAAGTTGCTCATACTGCTTCACACAGTTGAGCTATGCAACTTTATATCACAATTAGTGCGCTAGCAGTCTCAGTCAGCATGTTAAACCATTATTCAAGTGCCAGATTTAGTGAGTAACTACCTTGAACAAGGACCTTCTTAGAAATATTTCTATTTCATGGTTTACAATTTAGTGTTTGTTCCATTATAGATGAACAGTCACACATTCATATAGCCAGTAAAGAATTCAGACATGTGTTTTTCATTTGCATATACTGTACTGAATCATGTGATGTTTGTCACTAACCCAAATATCAATTTGTGACAATCTCTCCACGAAACAGTAGATGAGAAAAACTATTAACTATTAAGCCCAGTGACTCCAAATTTTGGCAGTTAGTCAGAATAAATGTCACAGCCAACATGAGCTCATTTGAAGCACACTTTCATTATTTTATACAGCTCTCAGAAGTCTGTCATTAAAATTCAGAAACAGTCGTTTTATTTTTATCAGAGAATACAGCTATTATGAAACATTTATGTTCACAACAAAAATGGCACGTGTACACATACACGCACGTGCGCTGCATTTTGTGTTAAGACCCAAAGTCAGCATCAGGCACAGCAAGGCCATATGTAGGTGAAAGCTCCCTCTGTTCTGTTACTACAATATGCTTTAACCCCATTCCAAGAGTATTTGCCACCAGAACAACGTGACTACACAGAGGGGCAACCTTTAACCCATGACCCCAAAAGGATCGCTAGTCTGCCCTTCTCTTCTCCATTAAAGTCCATACGTAAACATTTTATATTAAAGTATTACATACTCACATTTTCTGGATTATTAGTCCAGGACGTTGGATTACTAGTCTAGTAACATAATCACTACACTATCGTACCCTTTGAGCAGCTGTGTTATGCTATATATACATTTATATGTTGCATGACACAATCAACATGCACCATTCTTAATTTTTTATCACTTCTATCTAGCTGCAGTGTGTTTAATTAACAACTAGGGAATGGTAGTGTAGTGGTAATGTCACTGGGCTAGTAATCCAGAAGCCTGGACAAATGATCTGGAGACGTGAGTTCAAATCCCACCACGGCAGCTGGGGAATTTAAATTCAGTTAATTAAATAAATCTGGAATAAAAAGCTAGTATCAGTAATGGTGACCATGAAACTATCGGATTGTCGTAAAAACCCATCTGGTTCACTAATGCCCTTTAGGGAAGGAAATCTGCCATTCTTACCTTTGGCCTATATGTGACTGCAGACCCACAGCAATGTGGTTGACTCTTAACTGCCCTCTGAAATGGTAACAAACCGCTATGAAAAACAATTTAAAAAATGAAACCGGACGGATCACCGGCTACGGACACGGCAACGGCACATCCAGCCCAGTTGACCCTGCAAAGTCCTCCTCACCAACATCTGGAGACTTGTGCCAACATTGGGAGAGCTGTCCCACAGACTAGTCAAGCAACAGGGCTCTCGCCCTGAACTGGAACGTTTCATTCACTATGCTTCCAATTTCCACCCTTCCCTCACCTTCACATGGTCCCTTCCTCAACTTCTCCGTCTCCATCTCTGGGGATAGGTTATTGACCAACATTCACTACAAGCCCACTGACTCCCACAGCTACCTGGACTACACTTCCTCCCACCCCGCCTCCTGTAAGGACTCTATTCCTTTCTCCGTCTCTGCCGCATCTGCTCTGACGATGCCACCTTCCATACCAGTGCTTCCGACATGTCTTCCTTTAGCCTCAACCGAGGATTCCCCTCTACTGTGGTTGACACGGCCCTCGACTGTGTCCGTTCTATCTCCCTCACCCCTGCCCCTCCCTCCCGGAACCACGATAGAGTTCCCCTTGTCCTCACCTTTCACCCCACCAGCCTCCACATTCAACGGATCATCCTCCGCCATTTCCGCCACCTCCAGCGTGATCCCACCACCAAATGCATCTTTCCCTCACCTCCCCTTTCAGCATTCCGCAGGGACCGCTCCCTCCGTAACACCCTAGTCCATTCCTCTACCACCCCCAGCACCCCTTCCCCTTCGCCCGGCACCTTCCCGTGCAAGCGCAGGAGATGCATCACATGCCCTTATACCTCCCCTCTCCCCACTGTCCAGGGCCCCAAACACCCCTTCCAGGTGAAACAGCGATTTACTTGTACTTCCTGCAATTTAGTATACTATATTCGCTGCTCACGATGTGGTCTCCTCTACATTGGGGAGACCAAACGCAGATTGGGTGACCACTTTGCGGAACACCTTCATTCAGTCCGTAAGGGGGACCCCGAGCTCCCGGTGGCCTGTCACTTTAATTCTCCGCTCCACTCCCACTCTGACCTCACCGTCCTCGGCCTCTTGCATTGTTCCACGGAAGCTCAGCGGAAGCTCGAGGAACAGCACCTCATCTTTCGTTTAGGCACTCTACAGCCCTCTGGACTCAACATAGAGTTCAACAATTTCAGATCATAACCTTGGCCCCTATCACATATATATATTTTTTTATTTTATTTTTTCATCCACCCTTTTGTTTGGCCTTTTTTTTCCTTCCCAGAAGCTGGCAGCTGTCCTTCATTCTGCCAGCGCTGTTCACACTTCATCTAGCCTCTACCTGTCACATTACCACCTCCTCTTGCCTTGATTATCTCTTTATGTCTCTTAATCTCTCCTGCTTTCTATCCCACCACTGACCTTGCCTTTTGTTCTTTCATCCCCTCCCCCTTTTCCCAGCATTACACTTGCTTTAAATCTATTTCATTTCCTGCTTTTTTCCAGTTCTGACGAAAGGTCTTCGACCTGAAACGTTAACCCTGTTTCTCTCTCCACGGATGCTGCCTGGCCTGCTGAGTTTTTCCAGCGTTTTCTGTTGTTAGTCAAGCAACAGCCTGACATAGTCATACTCACAGAATCATACTTTTCAGCCAATGTCCTGAACTCCTCCATCACCATCCCTGGGTATGTCCTGTCCCACCGGCAGGGCAGATCCACCAGGCGTGGCGGCACAGTGGTATACAGTCGGGAGGCAGTGGCCCTGGGAGTCCTCAACATTGACTCCGGACCCCATGAAGTCTCATGGCTTCAGGTCAAGGAAACCTCCTGCTGATTACCGCCCTCCCTCAGCTGATGAATCAGTATTCCTCCATGTTGAACACCATTTGGAAGAAGCACTGAGAGTAGCAAGGGCACAAAATGTACTCTGGGTGGGGACTTCAAAGACCATCACCAAGAGTGGCTCGGTAGCACCACTACTGACCGAGCTGGCCGAGTCTTGAAGGACATAACTGCCAGTCTGGGCCTGCGACAGGGGGTGAGACAACCAACACGAGGGAAAAACCTACTTGACCTCGTCCTCACCAATCTACCTGTCGCAGATGCATCTGTCTATGACAGTAGTGGTAGCAGTGACCACCGCACAGTCATTGTGGAGATTAAGTCCTGTCTTCACACTGAGGACACCCTCCATCGTGTTGTGTGGCACTACCACCGTGCTAAATAGGATAGATTCAGAACAGATCTAGCAGCGCAGCAGCAGAATTGTATTCCACCACAATCTGTAACCTCATGGCCCGGCACATCCCTCACTCTACCATTACCATCAAGCCAGGGGACCAACCCTGGTTCGATAAGGAGTGTAGAAGAGCATGCCAGGAGCAGCACCAGGCGTACCTAAAAAACCTGGGGAAGCTGCAACACAGGACTACATGCATGCTAAAAAGTGGAAGCAGCATGTTATAGACAGGGCTAAGCGATCCCACAATCAACGGATCAGATCAAAGCTCTGCAGTCGTGAACCATTAAACAACTAACGTGAGGAGGAGGCTCCATGAATATCCCCATCCTCAATGATGGTGGAGCCCAGCACATGAGTGCAAAAGGCAAGGCTGAAGCGTTTGCAACCATCTTCAGCCAGGAGTGCCGAGTGGATGATCCATATCGGCCTACTCCTGAGGTCCCCACCATCACAGAAGCCAGTCTTCAGCCAATTCGATTCACTCCACGTGATATCAAGAAACGGCTGAGCGTACTGGATACAGCAAAGGCTATGAGCCCCGGCTATCGTGCTAAAGACTTGTGCTCCGGAACTAGCCGCGCCTCTAGCCAAGCTGTTCCAGTACAGCTACAACACTGGCATCTATCCGACAATGTGGAAAACTGCCCAGGTATGTCCTGTCCACAAAAAGCAGGACAAATCCAACCCGGCCAATTACTGCCCCATCAGTCTACTCTCAATCATCAGCAAAGTGATGGAAGGTGTCATCAACAGTGCTATCAAGCGGCACTTACTCACCAATAACCTGCTCACGGATGCCCAATTTGGGTTCTGCCAAGACCACTCGGCTCCCGACCTCATTACAGCCTTGGTCCAAACATGGACAAAGGAGCTGAATTCCAGAGGTGAGGTGAGAGTGGTTGCCCTTGACATCAAGGCTGCATTTGACCGAGTACAGCATCAAGGAGCCCATGTAAAACTGAAGTCAATGGGAATCAGGGGGAAAATGCTCCACTGGCTGGAGTCATACCTGGCACAAAGGAATATGGTTGAAGGTCAATCATCACAGCCCCAGGACATCGCTGCAGGAGTTCCTCAGGGCAGTGTCCTAGGGCCAACCATCTTCAGCTGCTTCATCAATGACCTTCCCTCCAACCTAAGGTCAGAAATGGGGATGTTCGCTGATGACTGCACAGTGTTCAGCACTGTGGGAGTACCTTCACCACACGGACTGCAGTGGTTCAAGGCGGCGGCTCACCACCACCTTCTCAAGGACAATTAGGGATGGGCAATAAATGCTGGCCTTGCCAGTGACGCCCACATCCCATAAAAAAACAAAAAAAAACTAATGGTCAATACTGTACACTAGACCCTTACTCCCCAACTTTCTAATTGGCACAGTTTATTAGTGCATAAATAAGCATTTGCACAATGATTTAAAATATGTATATCATTGTTTTTACGACAACATTTCTGCACAACAGCTAATTTTAAAATTGGGCCAATTGCTATGTGGCTTCATGAACTGCCCAGTTTGGAGAACGACGCACAGAAATTCTGAAACATATTCCCTTGAGCAATGCAGGTGACATCAGCCATAACTGAACAATACAGGTGAAAAGAGTAATCTTAGGGCTGGGTGCCTGCACTTCCTTTCCCTTCCTTCCAACTGCATCAGGAAAGCAAGGCTGCTGATTGCGTTCGTTAACCAGTGGATGAAATATCACGTTCTGATCACTGGGCACAGGGTGGGCAGTGACTGGGAATCTGGGCTCCAAATGCCAGATCTGTTCACTCCTCCTTTACCGAAGTCCTAATGTTATGACCTGCCAATCCACAACCCAGCAGGGTTTAATGGACAGGCACTTTTGTTTTCCTGTTCTTTCACTGCTAATTTATTTCCTTTGTACTAGTCACAAAACTTTTCTCAAGGCTTTCTCTGCAAAACAGGACAATAAAATAAAAAGCTGCAATGGAAGAACCAGTAAAATAAATGACCTTTTCAAAGTAGAAAAACAAATAGGACAAAAATATTCACAAAGGTCACAGCCCTTCACTAACAGCTGCAAACAGTCAAGTAAAATCTAGTTTACTAAGCCGTGCATAAATCCTGTTATTTCCGTAATCTTAATTTCAGAAGGTCTGGAATGAAGAAAGGAAGAATGGAGCCATCAATCATGATAACCTCCTGCCCCACCCACCCCCGCATCTCTTACACAGACACACAGAGTTCATTCCTATTATTAGTTTATAGATTTCTAGAGCTACTATTTTCAAACGGCATTGCTAACTTTCCTCTTTTTTTTGTTTCAGTGAGAGTGCAAATCCTCGTCTCTTTTACTTTTGCTATTCTTCAATTGGGTCTCCATGTGGGATGTCACATCTCTGTCAAGAGGCTGGACAACCTTTCTCCCAGGCCCCTAGCTTTTTCAGTCTGAAACCAGACATTCAAAGTTGAGCGTGCAGTCCAGGTGGGCTCTCCTTGTGATTCAACAACAACAACAACTTTCATTTATATAGCACCTTAAACGTAATAAAAGGTCCCTAGGCCTTTCATAGGAGCATTATCAAACAAAAGTTGACACCAAGCCACATAAGGGGATTTTAGGGCAGTCTTGGTCAAGAAGGGAGGTTTTATGGATCGTCTTTAAAGGAGGAAAGAGAGGCGGACAGGTTTAGGGAGGGAATTCCAGAGCTTTGGACCTCAGCAGCTGAAGGCACGGCCGCCAATGGTGGAACGATTAAAATCAGGGATGCACAAGAGTCCAGAATTGGCGGAGCGCAGATATCTTGGAGGGTTGTAGGAGTTTATAGAGATAGGGAGGGGCGAGGCCATGGAGAGATTTAAAAACAAGGATGAGAATTTTAAATTTGAGCCGTTAGTGCAACGGGAGCCAATGTAGGTCAGTGAGCACAGGGGTGATGGGTGACCGGGACTTGGTGCGAGTTAGGATATGAGCACCAGAGTTTTGGATGAGTTTAAGTTTATGGAGGGTGGAAGATGGGAGGCCGGCCAGGAGTGCGTTGGAATAGTCAAGTCTAGAGGTAACAAAGGCATGGATGAGGGTTTCAGCAGCAGATGAGCTGAGGCAGGGGCAGAGTCGGGTGATGTTACGGAGGTGGAAACAGGTGGTCTTAATGATGGCGAAGATGTGTGTTCGGAAGCTCATCTCGGGGTCAAATATGACACCAAGGTTGCGAACTGTCTGGTTCAGTTTCAGACAGTTGCCAGGGAGAGGGATGGAGTCGGTGGCTAAGGAGCAGAGATTGTGGCGGGGACCGAAGAGAATTGCTTCGGTCTTCCCGATATTTAGTTGGGGGAAATTCCTGCTCATCCAGTACTGGATGTTGGACAAGCAGTCTGACAATTTAGAGACAGTGGAGGGGTCGAGAGAGGTGATGGTGAGGTAGAGCTGGGTGTCGTCAGTGTACATGTTGAACCTGACGTAGTATTTTCGGACGTTGTCGCCGAGGGGCAGCATTTAGATGAGACGTGGAAAAACATGTGGTCTCTGCTCCATGTTCCTACACAGCTAAGTGGATGAAATCAGGAAATGGGGTTATGAGGATTGCATTTATAATTTTACATCCAAATTGCAGCATGTGTTGGCACTATAATGTGCTGTGCTACCATAATACATTATTTAATGGAACTCAACGATAAGTTCTTGAAAATGACTTGAAATCTGGAGCAGTTGTGGGGCACTACAATTGACTTTGATGACTCTAGATTAGCAAGAGTGAAAAATCAGCCAGGATTGCAGTTTCTTATCACTGCTGGAAAGTATGTGTTTGGGAGAGGATCAGATTGAGTTCAGCTGTGATGCCAACCAAGCTCGATTAGCCTGTCAGCACTCACTGTCTGGGCTCACACATGAAGAACAGCAACTTGGGAGAGGTATTGGAGGGTAGCACGTGCGGAATCAAGTCTCGGCAGGAGTTAGTCAGTCAGCATCTTTAGGAGAGGACGGGAAAAACATGAGAGAGAAATCACAATGTATTTATTCTTTACTTTCTGCCAAGCCCCAACCACAAAAGCAATTTAAGCAAATTGCTCTTAAGTTTATCCTGATTATTTCAAGCACCAGATCAAGTATATACATCAATTCTTTAGGGCCACACTTAAAACAAAATTAAAATAACTTTATGAATACTAAAGAGCCAATACCAAATCTCACATATTGAATTTTCAATGGCTTTTCACAATCCAGGAAAACTTTTAAAGCTGTAGTTAAAATTGGAACCTTAAAGCAATGTAAATTACATTACACAGCAACAAAACTAGCTGCAAAAGTGAAATACAATAGTTAAGGCTGGAGGCCCTAAATTGAGACTCCATTACTTCATGTGGAATCTCGCTTGATTGAAGAACTGGGCGCAGAGGTCTGTGCATCCGATTTGCATTTATATAGTGCCTGTAGCATAGTAAAACGTCACAAGGTACTTCATAGGAACATAATCAGACAAAATTTGACACCGAGCTACATAAAGCGAGATTAGGACAGGTGAACAAAACCTTGGTCAAAGAGGTATGTTTTAATGCGCGACTTAAAGGAGGAGAGGTAGAGGCGTTTAGGGAGGGAATTCCAGAGCTTAGGGCCGAGACAGATGTAGGCACGACCGCCAATGATGGAATGAAGGAAATCGGAGATGCGCTAGAGGCCAGAAGAGGCAAAGAGGTTGAAGGAAGGAATTCCAGAGCTTAGGGCCTCGGCAGCTGAAGGCATCTATACACATGCCCTTCCGGCAGGGCCACTGGATAGTGATCACAAGCAGGAACCCTAACCAATTTCCCCTTTCCTAAAACCTGAGGCACTGGGCCTAATGCTAACACCCCAACTGTTTGCCTGCCTGAGATCAGTTAAGTCAGCACAGATTGTGGATTGACCCCGAGACTTTCCAGGTCTGCATGGCTCAGCTACTGACTAAGTAAAGTCTCTGACAGCAGCAACTTAAGGGTCAACAAGCAATTATATTTTAAATTACATACAACCAACTACCCGATGTGAATATTTTAACTGATAAATAAAGAATTAAGGTAGCCACATCAAGGGGAAGCTAGATAAGCACTTGAGGGAGAAAAGAACAGGATATGTTGATAGGGTGAGATTAAGTAAGGTGGGAAGAAGCCCCTGTGGAGCATAAACACCGGCATGGAGCTGTTGGGCCAAGCGGCCTGTTTCTGTGCTATAAATTCGATGAAATTCTGTGTAATCAAAAGTTCAGTTTCACCGTATTATAAACTTGCCTTGTGGCAGATTGGGTCTGTTATAACTGTCTTGTATATTTAATCTAGCAATGAAAATAAACAAACAGTCTACCAACACCTGGAACACTGACGTTCCAATGTGTACACCCTCAAGAGTTGTGGAATGCAGGTTCAATCTCCCTACTACTGAATTCTGAATTTCACTAACAGTTACATGCAGGAATAAGGAAAGATCTGGTACTCTCTCACTGGTTATAGGGAAAATCGGGAGGATAGTTGTCCATTGCTGCACAAGTCTTATTGGCCTTTTCAGTATCACTGAGAGATGTCTTGGATGGGGCTATCTGCTACTCACTTGCCACAATGAGGAACAGAGAGCAAAATAGTGAGAACTCTTTCCCACGCATAGTTCCAATAAAAGCCTTCAGTGACAGTAAAAAAAGGTACATTTAACTTGTGGGCTGTCGGTTAATAGTTCTGACCCAGATAAGTGTGTTGAAAATGAAAAAATGTATTGTTGATAGATACAGCATACACACACACACATCTCATGCCTATAGATCATTGCTTTTTTGTAGTGGCTGCCACATCTGTGCTACGTTCACAAAAGTTGATTGTGCTTTTCACTGGCCTGGATTTTGCGATCAGCGGTGAAGGGACCATGCTCGCTGCTAACCTCAAAGAAAGCTGCCCACAAAGATTTAACGGGCGCTGTGGCATTGATTTCCCCTATTACATCGTCAATTTCATTCTAAGGTAGAAGCTGAAATATCATAAACAAACTTTAAAAAAAATAAAACTTAATTATTTTAAAAATCTATGGAATTTTTATGAAGGAATGGAGGGAATGATACTTCACACATCTAAAATTAGTTTTTCAGGGCTAGAGAGGTTGTTCAGCAGTAATTATGACTTAATACATCATTAAAAACTCAGTTACACCTCATTCAACAAGGCTTAACTTTTTCAATGGTTTTTACAGTGAGAACAGTGCATAAAAAGTTGAAGTTAATGTCAAATCATTGATTCTGTGCTGCTTGCATCTGCGAAGACTGCAACAATGCATCCTGTGGAGGAGCAGGGTATCACCGACAGCAATTTCCGGATTTTTGCGTTCACGCATGTACGGACGCCAGAAGTTGCCATCAGTTTTACACAGTAATGATAGCGAACGCTGACAGTTTCGACGTCATTACAACTGCAAATTACGGGCCATGGTGCTGAACTCTTGTGCATACAATGGAGCTGGTTTCATGGTTTCAAGAGTCTGACTGTGGCTGAGATCATGGACTTTAATCTGCTGACCAGCAGCTGAGTTGTCTGTGTTGATTTTAGAGCCAACAATTCTTAATATTTCAGATCACTGGAGCCGTTGACTGTCTGTGTCACACTCCAATAATTCTCAAAGTTAGATGCAGACCAATGACCAGTCCTACACACATTGTTTTTTTTGAAGCAAGGCCAGCTTTGGACAGATTGCAAACTTGTGGCTCAAAGATGGTTGGTGTAGGTGTGAATTAGATCAGTCACTTTATTTATTTTGTAGTATCAAATTATCAAGATAATTTGCGCACACTGCTCGAGTATGGAATCAGATCTTCTCTTAAGTAATTATTTTAAAGTACAATACTGATAGAATATTTGACAGGTACAATTCTAAACATACAAAAAATGAAGTGAAATGCCTGAATAAATATGTGTGGGCCAGTGAAGTTTCAACTTGTCTCATTTGGTAGCACTCCCACTTCTAAGTCAGACAGTTGTATGTTTCAGCACCTGAGGACTTGAACACACAATCTAGGCTGACACTTCCCATCTTCCACCCTCCATAAACTTGAGCCCATCCAAAACTCTGCTGCCTGTATCCTAACTCGCATCAAGTTCCGTTCACCCATCACCCCTATGCTCACTGACCTACATTGGCTCCCGGTGCACCAATGGCTCAAATTGAAAATTCTCTTTCTTGTGTTCAAATCCCTCTGTGGCCACGCCCCTCCCTATTTCTGTAACCTCTTCCAGCCCTACAACTCTCCAAGAACTCTGTGTTCCTCCAATTCTGACCTCTTGTGCATCTCTGACTTCCTTCGCCCCACCAATGACTGCCATGCCTTCAGCTGCCATGGGCCTAAGCTTTGGAATTCCCTCCCTAAACCTCTCCATCTCTACTCCTTTAAGACACTTAACACAAGAACATAAGATGTAGGAGCAGTAGGTCGTCATTTGGCCCCTCGAGCCTGCTCTGCCATTCAATAAGATCATGGCTGATCTGATCTTGGCCTCAACTCCACTTCCCTGCCTGCTCCCCATAACCCTTGACTCCCTTATCGTTCAAAAATCTGTCTATCTCCACCTTAAATATATTCAATGACCCAGCCTCCACAGCTCTCTGGGGAAGAGAATTCCAAAGATTCACGACCCTCTGAGGGAAGAAATTCCTCCTCATTTCCAATTTAAAAGGGTTTCCCGTTATTCTGAAATTATGCCCCCTAGTTCTAGATTCCCCCACAAGGGGACACATCCTCTCTGCATCTACCCTGTCAAGCCCCTTCAGAATCTTATATGTTTCAATAAGATCCCCTCTCATTCTTCTAAACTCCAATGAGTATAGGCCCAACCTGCTCAACCTTTCTTCATAAGACAACCCCTTCATCTCTGGAATCAACCTCGTGTACCTTCTCTGAACTGCCTCCAATGCAAGTATATCCTTCCTTAAATAAGGAGACCAAAACTGTACGCAGTACTCCAGGTGTGGTCTCACCAACGCCCTGTACAGTTGTAACAGGACTTCGCTACTTTTATACTCCATTCCCTTTGCAATAAAGGCCAACATTCCATTTGCCTTCCTAATTACTTGCTGAACCTGCATGCTAACTTGTTGTGATTCATGTACAAGGACCCCCAGATCCCTCTGTACCTCAGCATTTTGTAATCTCTCCCCATTTAAATAATAATTTGCTTTTTTATTTTTCCTACCAAAGTGGATAACCTCACATTTTCCCACATTAAACTCCATCTGCCAGATTTTTGCCCACTCACTTAGCCTATCTATATCCCTTTGGAGATTCTTTGCGTTCTCCACACATTTTGCTTTTCCCACCTATCTTTGTATCATCAGCAAATTTGGCTACATTACACTCAGTCCTTTCATCCAAGTCATTAATATAGATTGTAAATAGTTGAGGCCCCAGCACTGATCCCTGCGGCATCCCACTAGTTACAGTTTGCCAACCTGAAAATGACCCATTTATCCCTACTCTCTGTTTTCTGTTAGTTAGCCAATCCTCTATCCATATTACCCCCAACCCCGTGAGCTCTTATCTTGTGTAGTAACCTTTTATGTGGCACCTTATCGAATGCCTTCTGGAAATCCAAATACACCACATCTACTGGTTCCCCTTTATCCACCCTGCTCGTTACATCCTCAAAGAACTCCAGCAAATTTGTCAAACATGATTTCCCTTTTATAAAACCATGCTGACTCTGCTTGACTATATTATGATTTTCTGAATGTCCTGCTATCACTTCCTTAATGATGGACTCCAACATTTTCCCAATGAACGATGTTAGGCTAACTGGTCGGTAGTTGCCTGCTTTCTGTCTCCCTCCTTTCTTATATAGGGGCGTTACATTTGCGGTTTTCCAGTCCGCTGGGACCTCTCCAGAATCCAGGGAATTTTGGTAGATTACAACCAATGCATCCACTAATCTCTGCAGCCACCTCTTTTAAGACTCTAGGATGCAGGCCATCGGGTCCAGGGGACTTGTCCACCTTTAGTCCCTAGTTTGCCTAGTACTTTCTCTCTAGTGATAGTGATTGTATTAAGTCCCCCCACCCCAATAGCCCCTTGATTATCCATTATTGGGATGCTTTTAGTATCTTCTACTGTGAAGCCCGAAACAAAATATTTGTTCAAAGTCTCCGCCATTTCCCTGTTTCCCATTATTAATTCCCCAGACTCATCCTCTAGGGGACCAATGTTTACTTTAGCTACTCTCTTCCTTTTTATATACCTGTAGAAGCTCTTACTGTCTGTTTTTATATTTCTTGCTAGCTTACTCTATCATTTTTTTAGTCGTCCTTTGCTGGTTTTTAAAAATTTCCCAATCCTCTGGCCTTTCACTATTCTTCGCAACATTGTATGCTTTTGTTTTCAATTTGATACCATCCTTTACTTCCTTAGTTAGCCACGGATGGTTCATCCTTCTCTTAGAGTCTTTCTTTCTCACTGGAATATATCTTTATGTGAGCTATGAAATATCTCCTTAAATGTTTGCCACTGCTTTTCTACAGTCTTACTCTGCAATATATTTTTCCAGTCCACTTTAACCAAGTCTGCCTTCATACCTTTGTGATTACCTTTGTTTAAGTTCAGGACACTAGTTTGAGACCTAGCTTTCTCACCCTCAAACTGAATTTGAAATTCTACCATGCTATGATCACTCTTCCCAAGAGGATCCTTCACTTCGGGATCATTAATTAATCCAGCCTCGTTACACATTACCAGATCTAAAATAGTCTTCTCCCTGGTTGGTTGCACAATATGTTGTTCCAAGGAACCATACACTCTAAGAACTCTTCCTCAAGTCTACCTTTGCCTCTTTGAAAAGCTTTTGGTCACCTTTTGGCTCGGTGTCAAATTTTGTTTGATAACGCTCCTGTGAAGCACCTTGGGACCTTTTACGATGTTAAAGGCACTCTATAAATGCAAGTTGTTGTTGTTGAAGTACTGTATTCTTGGAGGTGCTGTCTTTCAGATGAACCATTAAATGGTGGGTCTGCCCGTTTGCCTATTCAGGTATAAAGATCCTCTGGCATTATTTGAAGAGGAACATGTACTGGCCAACATTCCTCCTGTAACCAACACCATCAGAAACAGATTAACTAATCATTCATCATATTTGTTTTTAATGGGACCATACTGTGTGCAAGTTAGCTACCATGTTTGCCAATATAACAAGAGTGACAGTACTTCAAAAGTAATTATTTGGTGAAGTGCTTTGGGATGTCTTAGGATGTAATATAAATGTAAGTTTCATTCATTTAGAGATTTTTCTAGCAGATAATGAAAGACTGTACAGTGATGCATTAATGAAGATAAAAGTTTGATGGATCCAGCTGGTCTTTTCCAGCCTGTCAATTTCGTATGATCCTATGCAGCTCCCCAATCTCATTTCATCCAGAATGCATCTGACAGCAAATCGCACTTTCTGCGCAAGCAAAATGGTACCTTTAACACCAGTGGAGATGGATAGCCATGAAGGTCTCCTAATGCTCTTTAGCTTTTCATGAGTGCACTAATTGGAGCATAGTGATAATACGGATTTTTACACCATATGGAGGGTTTTCAAGCAATTTACTAAACACACTGAGAAATCCACTGTGTCCAATACTCCATTCAATGGCCAAAACATTCATAATTATGATGAGATTCTAATTGAAGCTACAATCTCTAGTCTCCTATTCTGTGTTGTAGAATATAGGTGCTCGTCATGCCTTCCATGCATGGTGTTTTGAAATGTTTTTTTACTTCTGTTTTAAGATCTTAACTTCTGATTTTCTATTTTATCTTTCCCTGCATTCTTACAAATATCTGCAACTGAAAAGATGAAAATTGATACTGTGATCACCAGGATGATGCCAGGAATAAGAAACAATAGCTATGAAGAGAGACCTGAGATACGGGGGCAATCAGTTACAGCTAGGTTTGGTGCTTGCACTCTCGCCTCCGACTCAGGTGGTTGTGGGTTCAAGCTGAACTCCAGGGACTCGAGCACATGATCTAGACCAAGGGTGGACAATTATTTGGGCTGGCGGGCCACTTAACAGTTTTGGTGAGCTGTTGTGGGCCACACACTAATGCTCCCCCAAGGTGCGTGATCGCGCACCAATCGCGAGGTCCCGCACAGGCCACTCACCAGCTGCTGCCGATGGAACAGAAGAGATACTGCGCATGCGCAGCCGCGCAGCAAATTTAAAGGGACTGCGCCAAAGTTCTACTTAGGCTTCGCAGCGCTCTGGAGGTTCCCACGCAGCCTGCTCCACCGGCTTTTAAAGGGGAAAAACCGTGCATGCATGGAATTTTGAATGGGCTGTGCAGCCCGTTAAAGGGGCTGTGCGGCCCCCCCAAAATTAGAGGGAACACTGGACTGCGCACAAAAAATAAAATTAGAGGGAACGTTGCATAAACATAAACGTTGCATAAACATAAATTCAGATAGTAGTCAGATACTATCTTAAATATGCAAAATGTAGTGTAAAATAGTAAAATCTTCCGTTACTAAATGAATGAAATAATTGATTGATCTGTAGCCAGTCCTGCAGCAAGAATGCACTTAAGTTAAAGTAAACTGACATTAAAGGGTTAAGCCGCTGTACTGTACAGGCAGTTTTGTAAATTGACCAATCATAAGAAATTGACAAGTTTCGTATCCCAGCATGCCTCGAGGAACCAACTTTTAAAACAAGCTGTGAGCTGAACGGAATGCAGGAAGAACTTATTCATACAGAGACACAGACACGATTGATTGACTTTATGAATATGCTAACCAAGGAAGTAGCTGGAGTAATCAGGCCACACAATGACATGGATTTGTTTAAAGTTAACTGACTGTCTTGTCCATTGAACTCCTGTGGTCAGGCTGTTCACAAGACATACAAATCAACACGACTGGTAACGACCATGGTTCCACCGAGTCTGGATTGGTTCCCTCATCCTTTGGAGATGTTAATATCAAAATTGTTGATGAAGTAAAACCCATTCGCCAACCTTTCAGAACCCATCAAAACACCTCTGTGTGATAATGGACTATTCACTGACCCAGGATGGAGAAGTGATCAAATCAAGTACTCTAAAGATTTGCAGAAACAGACAAGATTAAGATAAAAATGAGAAGTCGCACAACACCAGGTTATAGTCCAACAGATTTATTTAATTTTACAAGCTTTCGGAGCGGTTCGCTCCTTCCTCAGGTAAGTTAGCAGTGAGAGAATCTCCCAGAATTCACAATTTAAACACAGACAAAATCTATTCAAATCTTTCCCTACATCAAAGACACACTAAGAGTACAGCCAAGACAATGAGATGTGTCCCAGGGGGTCCAACGTGTCAAACCACCTGCTGGCTGCATATCCTGTCAATTTGTGTTGGTTAAGATTAAGATTAAGATTAAGATAGTACAATCAAAGGGAGGGGGTTGCGTCAATTAATTGTCACGGGTATGATCTTTGTATTACAAAAAGGGTGTGTTTAGGGACAAACTTCGGCAACTTGCAAGGGAACTGCGGGTGGATTTGATCACCCGTACAGATGGAAACATACTCCTCCGAGTGATCGCCGGGGTGAGTGGTGTTTGAAATTAAGAGAGAGTTAAAGGGAACAGTGTATGTGAGTACTGTTTGAAGTTATAGGGAGCAGTGCATTGACGTTTGTATGTTATTCGTAGTACAATAAAGAGTTAAAAGAATACGGAGTTGTGAGCCCTGACCATTTTACCCCACCCGGACGGGTTCAGGTCGGATTCTGGAATTAGACTACAAGAGGGAAGGTGCGGGTTCACCTACCTACAGAACGATTATATGTTGTACTGAAAGTCTACGTGGCTGTTTGGCAGAGCGGCTCGAGTTTGCGGGGCCTCCGACATGGGAGGTGTTCTTTTTAGTGTGCTGAGCATCGGAGCCCGAGGCTTCGCAAGGCCTGAACTACAATCGGGTTACTTGGCGTCCTTATGCTCCAGGCTCCACTCCTGTGTCTAAGACAACAATGAGAACTACCCTGCTATCGTACTTTGGGGACCAGGAGAGGATAAACGCAGCAGTGCTCTCTTTCTTGGGTAAAAGAGTCATTGAGATGAGCAGCCATGACTCTAAAATGGATAGGGTATATTCAAGTACGCAGTGCATTCTGGATGCAGACGTCTGCCATTGGGGCCCAGAATCGCAGAACGGATCATTTTAAGATTGGGCCAGGGAGAATCGCTTCTGCAAATTGATAAATTGTATTTAGTATTGTTGTGTGTTCCCTGGCTTCAGCTCTGACCCACGAGAAGTGAAAGTGGATAGACTAATGTGCAGCTCGAGCTCCGGCTTGCGTTCTATTTCTGTCCTGTCCAGCGGGCTGGATAGAATGACTTGGCGAGCCGGATATTTTGCACACCACTGATCTAGACTGACACTTCAGTGCAGTTTTACGTGAGTGCTACATTGTTGGAAGGTGGATATTTCAGATGAGGCATTAAACTGAGGCCCCATCTGCCTGTTCAGGTAGATGTAAATGATCCCCTGGGACTACTCAAAGAAGAGCAGGGGATGTCCAGGCCAACATTTTTATCCCTCAACCAACACCAAAGACAGATTAACTGGTCATGTGACTCACTGCTGTTTGTGGGGTTTTGCTGCTCACAAGTTATCTGCCACATTTTCCTACAGTGAGTGACAAGGGGTCATCAATTTAAAATTATCACAAGAAGAGTAAGGAGAGGGGTTAAGAAACATTTCTTTGCACAAAGTTGTTCGAGCATGGGATTCCTGGCCCCAAGGGGTAGTTGAGGCAAAGACCATTGCAACTTTTAACATAAAGTAGATAAACATTTGAAGCAGAAGATGATACAGGGTTATGGAGAGAAATCAGAGCAGTGAAATTATTTAAGTAAAGAGCTGGCACAGGCAGAATGGTCTCTTTATGTGCCATTAACTTCTGTGCTTCTATCAGAGAAGTTCTTAAACCGCAATACAGCTTTAGGGTTTTTTTGTCAAATTATTTTCTAACTTGAAGGTTTTTGCACCATCACCTTCCCTGCTTGAGCGATTGGCTATCAGGCTTGCTTCTAGATATTCACCAATGTTGCGCCATAAGACGTGCAAGGGCGTAGCCTGGAATGACTTCATGTAGTCTCTTCCACAGGACGTGCAAGAGAGCAACTTGGAGTGACTCCTTGAGTGGAGAAATGCTTTTTCCTCTTGGACCCTACTTACTACAGTAGGACCGAGAATAGAAATTCAATGAGAGACAAATCTTGCAAGTTTAAGTAGATTCTTCAAATTTCAGTGACTGCTGCAATCTGTAGCAGCAGAAAAAAAATTAAGTCTCTTGGCACTAATGACAAAATAATATAGGAAAGAACTTGCATTTAGATATTGTTTCATTATCACTCGGCATCCCCCAGCAGTTCACATACAATAAATGGCTTTTTCAAGTGCCATCACCGTTGTGGTGTCGGTGAGCACGGCAACCATTTCACGCAGAAGATTCCACAAACAGCAATAATAGACAAATGACTAGTTGTCCTTTTTTGGGGCTGTTGTTCAAGGAAAGAATGTTGACCAAGACACTGAAAAAAGTCTTTGTACTCCTTTGAATAGTGTCATGGGATCTTCAACGTCAACCTAAATAGCAGGCAGGTCATTGGTTTAACATCTTATTCAAAGGACGGCACCTCCAATAGTGCAGCACTCCCCCAATACTGCAGGAGTGGAGCTTAAATCCACAACATTCAGACTTCAAGTACGCCACCAAATGGGCCACATCGGCTCCAAATTCTGAATCTACATTCCATATAAAATATAACAGAAGGTTTACAACTTCAATAGTTTGTTTGATCTCCCAAAAATCTGAAGTACTCTGTCACTAAAATATTCAGAATTACTAACACACCAAATTCCCAAATACATTCCAAAAACATCCTATGTAAATCTTCCAAGATTCTGACTTGGTTGGCTACGTATACGCTGCCTTCTGAATCAATCCACCATCTGCAAACAACCCAAGTTATGAAGAATCTTAATAAGAAGTTACATAATTAAAGACAATTCTCCATTATCCGCCTAAACCTGGGAAGATGCCAATATCTGTGGTAATGTGGTATTTAAAGAAAGCTATAAAGGACATGAAAAAGTCGATGCAAAAGGTAAAATAAACATAAATCAATAAATGGAAGGTATATATGCCCTTTAGAATTGGACAGTAATCTGCAGAGCTGCCAGTTCAAGAAAACCCAAGCCAAAACACATAATTTCATTCATGTTTTGATCATCAATGATTGCGAATAACTCCTGGGATGAGGTCAAATTACTTACAGCTTTCAATGACAATTTAATGATTTGCATATATCATGCCTAAGGCAGCTTATACTGCACAGCTTTGAAGAAGTTATCTGAAGAGAAAGTAGGCAAATAGAAAGGATGCCCACAAGTCTACTTAAAGATATTTAACAAATGCAGACATTTAAGACAGCATACCTCATTTATTTGGGCCCCCGGGAGTGAAGCACAGGATTGAGAACCTGGCCAGGCCAGTGAAATTACATCCTGAGTTTGTTTCCTCCGTCGCAGTGTACCAGGACAGGGAGATGGGACCTTGTTTTAACATCTCATCCACAGGATGGTGCTACAATTGCACAGTTTTTTCAGACACTTCTTTGGAAGTATCAGCATTAAGTCGAGCTCAGGATCCCTCAGTTCACCTCGAGCCCACAAGAGATGGGAACAATATTGACTGAGTCATACCAGGATATTTTTTCTAAGTACATCATCCAAGTAGCTATTCTTCTTGGATGAAAGTGATTAAAAATAGGAACCCTGGCTCATGTTTTCCCTTCCTAGTCCAGAGAACTGAAGCCAACTTTAGTGCCCCTGGCTGAGACCAGCTAACTAAACCTAGACCAGAGATGAAGGTCTCGCACCAAGTCCTCTTCACCCATCACCCCTGTGGTCACTAACCTACATTGGCTCCCAGTCCGGCAACGCCTCGATTTTAAAATCATCATCCTGGTTTCCAAATCCCTCCACGGCCTCGCACCTCCCCATCTCTGTAGCCTCCTCCAGCCCGACAAGCCTTTAAGATCTCTGTGCTCCTTCAATTCTGGTCTCTTGCGCATCCCCAATTTTAATTGCTCCACCACTGGTGACCATGTCTTCAGCTGCTTAGGCACTAAGCTCACTGCCTCTCTACCTTTCCTCCTTTAAGACTTTCCTTAAAACCTACCTCTTTGTCCAAGCATTTGGTCACCTGTCATAATGGCCCAGAAATTAAACACTGAGTGTTCACGCGGGGGTAAGGCTTCCCCGCGATATCTCACTCCGCGCCTACCTTTTTCCTCCGGGCCCACACGAACTTTAGTTTCAAGGCTGCAGCTGTGCAGTGCTTGCGTGACCCAGAGACGCAATTAGTTCGTGCGAGCTCTGGGATCACGTGATTCAGTTAGAGCCAATGGCAGCACACCATCTTTCATTCATAGTTTTGACAGGAAGACCTGTCAAAGCTATGAATACTATACCCCCCCAAAAGAACAGCTAAACCTCAATTAAATTTAAAAAAGCCATCACATTAATAAAATAAGTATAGTTAAATAAATTAACCACTTTAAACAAAAAATTAAATTTTTGAAAAAATTTAAAATCTTTTTTAAAGTTATAAAAATAAACTTACCTTTCTTTAAAGTCTCTAAAAAAGATAAACCTGTTGAAAAAAATTTAAAATACTTAATTAACTACTTACCTTGTTAAAAGAGGGTCTTACGCCTCCTTTCTTTATGTGTAAACTCTTCCATGCTTACCTGCGCGTTCAAAGCACTAAGTGCACTGCGTGCGCGCAGCCTGTAGTGCGCACGCGGTTCACTTAGGAACCGCCCCCTTTTGAATTCACGAAGTGCCGGTTTCCCGCGCATGCGCAGTGCATGCAGGAAACCGGCAATTGGAGACCTAAAACGCGAGAGTACACAGTGCGTACTCTCGCGTATTAGGTCTAATTTTCGGGCCAATATCTCCTTATATGGCTCGGTGTCAAATTTTATTTGATGACGCTACTGTAAAGTGCCTTGAGACGTTTTACTATGTTGAAAGCACTATATTAATGCAAGTTGCTGTTGTATTCCTTTGAGTATAGAAGATTAAGAGGTGATCTAATTGAGGTGTTTAAAATGATTAAAGGATTTGATAGGGTAGATAGAGAGAAACTATTTCCTTTGGTGGGGGGAGTCGAGAACAACCTTAAAATTAGAGCTTGGCCATTCAGGGGTAATGGAAATCTGGGACTCTCTCCCCCAAAATCTTTTGAGGCTCGGTCCATTGAAAATTTAAAAACTGAGATTGATAGATTTTTCTCATGCAAGGGTTTTTTTTCCATTTGTTCATGGGATGTGGGCATAGCTGGCAATGCCAGCATTTATTGTCCATTCCTAATTGCCCTTGAGAAGGTAGTGGTGAGCAATGTTCCCTTTAAGCTGAGCGGCTAAGCAGCACTCTGAAGCTCCCGTGCAGCTGGCTCAATGGATTTTAAATGGGAAAAACCGCGCATGCGCGATATTTTGAATGGGCTGCGCAGACCCTTAAAGGGGCCGTGCACCCAAAAAAAGTTGAAGGGATCACTGGTGAGCCGCCTTCTTGAAACGCTGCAGTCCTTGTGGTGAAGGTACTCCCACAGTGCTGTTAGGGAGGGAGTTCCAGAATTTTGACCCAGTGACGGTGAAGGATCGGCGATATATTTCCAAGTTAGGATGGTAAGTGACTTGGAGGGCAACTTGGAGATGATGGTGTTCCCATGCGCCTGCTGCCCTCGTCCATCTAGGCAGTAGAAGCCGTGGGTTTGGGAGGTGCTGCCGAAGAAGCCTTGGCGAGTTGCTGCAGTGCATCTTGTAGATGGTACACACTGCAGGTTAGGTACACCGGTGGTGGAGGGAGTGAATGTTGAAGGTGGTGGATGGGGTGCCAGTCAATCTGACTGCTTTGTCCTGGATGGTGTCAAGCTACTTGAGTGTTGTTGGAGCTGCACTCATCCAGGCCAGTGGAGAGTATTACATCACACTCCTGACTTGTGCCTTGCAGATGGTGAAAAGGCTTTGGGGAGTCAGGTGAGTCACTCACCGCAGAATACCCAGCTTCTGACCTGCTCTTGTAGCCACAGTATTTATGTGGCTGGTCCAGTTAAGTTTCTGATCAATGGTGCGTGATTCGTCAATGGTAATGCCGTTGACTGTCAAGATGCGGTGGTTAGACCCTCTCTTGTTGGAGATAGTCATTGCCTTGCACTTGTGTGACGCGAATGTTACTTGCCACTTAGCAGCCCAAGCCTGAATGTCATCCAGGTCTTGCTGCATGCGAACACAGACTGCTCATTAACTCAGGAGTGCAAATGGAACTGAACACTGCAATCATCAGCAAACATCCCCACTTCTGACCTTATGATGGAGAGAAGCAGCTGAAGATGGTTGGTTCCGGGTTTTAGCGCATGCCTGAACCCGGAACTTGCACGGCCCCTACGGGTGCGTGCACACCTTGTACTCACCCGTAGGGGTCGCAAAATACGGCCCATTGTTTTTATAACAACTTTTATGATTATATATTATTTATGCATTATTTATGCTCCAAGTTTTAAAAAAAGTAACCTATTTTATTTTCACAATGAAGTTGCTAGCATAACCAGATGCCTTTTCAGTTAATTTGATTTTTTAGTAAATGATAGGTGTAGGAGGAATCTGTTAATTAGCAGCCTATATGCTTTTTAATTGCAGACAACTGCAGACAATAATGCAATAATTGCCATTTAAATCAGTTAAACAGGACAGGGTACTGCTATTGTTTTCTCTATTATTCACAATTGAAGCTGCTTCTTTTAAAATATGTCAGAAGAGATTTGGAAATTCACTGTTAATGGACTAAATGTAAATGTTCAAAAAGGAGAGAATGTGCTAATTTTGCTGTCACTTCTGCAGCAGAACTTCAGCAACAGCTGGACCTTTTGAAAGCCTGCATTAATGTCATTTAGCAGATCCTGCTGTTTTATTTTGATATGCAATGACAGTGTGGGGATCATTTACTTCAGAGATGAGAAAGGTTGGTCTTATGGCTTGCATGGTTTGGCTACACGTTTGATTTTATTTTTCAATTATTGTAGAATAACCAGTGCCAGAATTTTTAATCATAGTGTTGAAGATTTAATTTTGTTGGTTTGCACAAGCTGGATTTTTTTAACCTCTAATCTATCTAGGTTTAGCAATTTTCCTCAACAGTGATGTCTTAAAGTGTTAATAAACTATTGAGTGTGGGATCGTTGTGTACAATCTCAAACACTGCAGTCCTGGATGTGTGCGGGGGGGGGGGGGGGTGGCGGTGTCCTTGCAGGGCGAGATTGTACACTCAAGATCAGGCAAACGGAAACTCTACCTGTGTGGATCTCTTGGTAGCTTGATTTGCAGGCTTTTAACCATGGTGGGGAGTTTCAGACACTCAGCTGACAAAAATAAACTGACTCCGAGAAACATGCTCTTTGGCCAAGAGATAAGATAAAGGTCACATCTTAGTGTGTTTTTCCTCAGTAAATATTAGTTTGCTTTCTCAATGATTTCAAAACAAGCTGAGAACGGAACCTTGGAACCTTATTTAAAGTACTTTTTGACACAAAAACTATGTACAAATGTTCCTTTTACCTCAGAGAAAGAGAGAGAGAGATGTGGGGGGATAGAGAAGAGAGACAAAGGGAGTAGAAAATAGAGAAAGGGTAAGAGGGAGGCAGAGAGAAACAGTGGTAGAGGGAAGGGACAGGGAAAAGGAGTAGATAGAGACTCAAATCTTTATATTTTTAAAATTTTGAGAATTCAGAAACAATTGTTCACAGAATAGATTTATGGGGTTGTTATATCTGCTTACTCATTTAGCTGGAACAGGTAAGAAAATGAGTGCTTTGTACAATCATACCTTTTGTCATTTAATCTCCCCTGCCTTCTACCCTATCACAGACCTCCCTTTTGTTCTTTCCTCCCCTCCCCTCTCCCTGCTTCTGCACTTGCTTAAAACTGGTTATATCTCTAACTTTTTCCAGCCCTGACGAAAGTTTATCGACCTGAAATGTTAAACTCTGTTTCTCTCTCCACAGATGCTACCTGACCTGCTGAGTATTTCCAGCAGTTTCTGTTTTTATTTCAGAAAATAAGTGTTATTTTTTCATGAACCAATCAAAATCACTTGTTTCACTGTCTCTGGACATAAGTCTTACTTTCTTTTTTTTCCACTCGAGATTGGCGCCTCTCCCAGAATATCACATTCCAGCACCACTCTGCTCTCCTTCAAAACAACTTAACCACCATGAGCAAAGTCACGTGAGATGCACTAGTTTTGTTTAAACTAAACTAGAAAATACTAAATATGACAAAACTCTTGCTTTAATTTGTGGTATCCCAAAACAAAAGGTCTGAGAGATTCAATTAAATGGAGGTTTTAAACCTTGAACAAATATCCTCAAAATGCCTTCAGAACTGAAGCATGTCTTCTTAATCAAATATTCATTAAAAATAGATGTATAAAGCAAACTCTGGTATAAAAGCTTGACTGATCTCGGTTCTGTGCAGACAGGTTTAAACTGTGTTCCTCCTTTCCAAAATGTCAATGTGCTTGGAAAAAAGAGAGAAAAAAAAACTGCAATTGCTAGAAACCTAAAATAATAACAGAAATTGCTGGGGGCACACAGCAGGTCACTCAGCATCTGTAAAAGGGAAACACTGGTTAACATCTCCAGTGCACACCCTTCTTCAGAATTCAATATGCTTTAGCGTCTTGTTGAAGAACACGTGTGAAGGAGATAATAATGAAAGCATTACGATACACTTCTCTCCCATAGCTCCTCAGTGAGAACTTCCACCAATTTAATTGCATTATTGATACTTCAATTGCAATTGGAAAATACAGCATTTTGATCAGTTGAATGTTACTTTCAAACGTGACTGAGAGGTTTTGAACAAGACAATCCAGCACATCATGAGATGTCAACTGAACACCACATTGGCACTTCAGTGACAATTGAGTACGCTACTTTTTTTTAAATAGAGAACTTCAAGACTCAGAAAACAAATAGTTCAGAGGAGAAACTGTGATCGTGAGCTTTGTACTGGGAAATGAAGTCATTGCAGCCCACAAATAAGCCTATTCTTTCATACACCGTGGGCAGAAGGATACAGTATAGTTGTCCATTATTACTTAAATAGCATATTCTAAGTTTGTCTTTAACATCAAGCACTTGAAGCAAAGGTACATTATTTACTTTATAGATTGATCTAATCTAATGTAGCCAGGAGCCACTAAATTTGTGTTACAGTCTGCTACAATGAATAAATGGAAAATTAAGGAAAAAAATTCCCTATTAAAAATGCTATAAATAAACATGATAAACATGGCTAAATGATTGAATACATTTTTTTGTTATAACTTTATATTTTAAAGAGGCATATTCTTGATGAAAAATTGTTTGACAAACCCTTTTACTTTTGGGGAATGAGCGGTGTGTCATTTTTGCCATTTTAACACGGACTAGAAATCATAGAATTTTACAACACAGAAAAAGCCATTTGGCTAACTGAGCCTGTGCTGGCTCTCAGAAAGAGCCATCCACTTAGTCCCATTCCCCTGATTTTTCTAGATACCCTTTTATATTTTTCTTTGCCCCATAGTAAGATTAGGTAACTCAGCACAGACTGGGGAATGTCCCAATCATGCAAGCTCATGGGAGAGACAGAGAGAGAGAAAAAAAAACCTTAGACCAGTTTGGGAAAAGACAATAGAAAGTTCGTCTCCAACCCGTGAAGGAAACTAAGCAAGCTCCTAGGGACTGTGATAACGGATAAACAGTACTCCCCACTTACTCTCTTATGACTGGAGATGTCCTCTGCTCTCAGGAACTTGTCCAGTTCTCTTTTTTGAAGGACAGTAATGAACCCATAGTTACCATATGTTTTGGTAATCTATTCTAGAGGTCAATGACTTGCTGAAAAGAAATACTTCCTGGCATCTAACCAAACTCTGTGCTTCTATGCTTTATACTGATGCTTCCTAATTCTCAAATAATCAATCCACGCAAACAGAATGTATTCCCTTCATCATTTTAAAAACCACAATATCACCTTGAAGTTTATGCTTCTCCAATGAAAAAGGTGAAATTTCGGGGAGGGGGGGGGGGGGGGGGGGGAGGATAGGATGAGTTGGCTTGGCATAAATATTAAAATTAAAGGACACCAGTATAAATTACCAGTATTTTATATATTATCCAATACTCAACACAAGCCAACTGTGCAAATCTAAATTAGGGATAGAAAAACACGATTATTTAGAATACATTTTAAAATCATGGCAAATCAAACATGCATACCAACTTTAAAAATAAAAGTGTGTAAAATGCTTTATTGTTATTTTGCAGCCTATAGAATAGGCCTGTTGAAGGTATCACTAAGTGTGTGATTGTGGGTATTACCTGAAGCATTCATGTTTACTTCAAATAGACAGAAAGCTAGGATGTGCAAAGCTAAATGTCATGTAGTTTAGAACATTTTTATTTTCTTCCAACAATCAGCCTTGCATATCTTCAAAGGGATAATGTGTCTTTAATGTAATCGACATCAAAGTGTTGATGTGCAAAACATTTATACAAAAGGAGCACAGGGCAGGTAATGACATTCACTTACATGACATAATTGCTTCCTAAAATCATTACTTCTTATTTAATTTACCTGTCAGCGAAGTCTTTGAGGTGTCAACTGCAGCACCGTTGAAAAATAATTTATCTTGCTGGGAAAGCTCAAAATCATTAAACAAAACCTAAACATGTTTGTACAGATTCTTAAATGTTACCATGTGACAGAATCTTAAATGTAAAATCCTACTGTCAGCGACAGACAATATTAAATATGTAAAATATTTCAGGTGGCACAGTACATCATTGCTCCAATATAGTGTGCAAGGAGTGGTAGGATGTGGGTTCATATAGCCATAATTCCCCACACATTAAGTTTGCAGCCTTGGTTGTGTTGCCAGCAGAGGCAACAAGCTGACAGTGGGTGCTCCTAAAGAGGAGGAAGGGGAGATTAATATCCTAATTTTAAAAAGTCTCCTCAGACTCAAGTGCAGCTCTGGCTCGAGCCTAACAGCAGGTGCCTTAATAATACATGGCATGGGGGAAATAAAAATGTTTACTGGTTGATCAGTTGCTCTATTATTCCTGTGCATGATGACTGAAAATGATAGATGTGCAGAGATATTAATTTAATGCTGCTGTTAAATATTTCTTCTGACTGCATAAAAGAAAGATGCTGTGGAAACAACAGGAGCTAGCATTTCTGCAGCAGAAGCGCAAAACAAGATTTATTTTCACAAAAAGTTTCTTTCATGAAAACTTTGTGCTAAGATTTTGATTTTGACTAGGTTTTGATTTCTCCAATGTATTAGAAACCTACAGCAGATTTTATGCTAGGCAGCTTCAAGTTTCACTTGCACAAAATTAAAGCTGTTTTTGGTTTAAAAGTCTTTAAAGGATTAGTGAATCTTTGTCGTTTATTTATTAAGTGAATCAATATAGTTTCTGACTTTTGACACCCAGGATGTAAAATTGAGTGCACCTCTATGGAAATTTGTCGGTTATTCAGCGCTCTTATTGTACATATAGGCATTTCTCTAGCATTTTTTCAACAGTTACCTTTCCTGATGGTGGAATTATTTCCTTAGTTTTCTATAAAATAACTTCTCCATTCTTTGGAGCTTCTGGCAACAATGAGAACCAACAAAAAATCTTAAATGCTACATAAAAGACATTTGGTTTCATTTGACCGCTCAATTATATATATTTTGCATATTTGTTCTCAGCATGTGGCAACACTGGCAAGGCAGCATTTACCGCCCATCCTTTGCTGCCCTGTAGTGTGAGACTGGAATTGTGTAGCACAGACCACACCCTGAACGACATTAGTGAACCAGTTGGGTTGTGACAACAATTCGGCAGCTATCACTGTCACTTTTTCTGGTGATAACTCACCAATTACCAGATTTATTGAATCCAATTTCACAACTCATCTGGGTTGCTGGTGCAACACTGTACCTCTTAAACATATAGGCTCTGAATTTGCGGTCGGAGGCTTCCTACGGGGAGATGCCTCCGCTCCGCATAGAAGATCTGCGCCTACCTGGGGCCTCGGGATCCACGGCGACTTGCGCTCCTGGGCCTCTCCGGGTACGCGCGGGTAGAAGTCCACTTATCCCATGGGCACATGCAGTTCGCAAGCGTCCCTGGGATCACGTGGGCTGGTCCAACGTATGAAAGAAGGGGATCCCCATTCATGCTTACGGAATCCCCATAAGCATGAATGGGAATACCCCAAAAATACATGTACACATCAAATAAATTTTAAAAATTACATATTTAAAATAAATTAAAATGCCATTTAATTAAATATTTAAAACAAAAATTTAATTTTTTGAAAAATAAATGTAAATATTTTAAAGGGGCTAAAAATAACCGTACCTTATTGTACAGGTTTTTTAATGTTTAAATGATTGAAAAAAAATTATTTTTATGTTCATTTAAACACTTATGCTGGTAAAAGCTGGCCTTACGCCTGTTTTTACCAGGTGTAAGAATTTCACGGGCATTTGCTGGGCAGAGGTTTGGCAAATAGCCCAACTCTCTGCCTGCGGATGCCCTTTTCTCGGGGATGCATTGGATCTGTCAAGAAGATTCTTGACAGATTGCAAGTTCCGGGTTTTCGCGCATGCGCTTTGCGCGCAGGAACCCGGAACTTGCGTGGCCCTTACGGGCATGTACGCACCCATAGGGGCCGCAAAACACGGGCCATAGTATTTAGGGTGCTTTTACACTACAGTTGTAGTATCGGTGCAAAGCAGTTTCACTTCACATTGATGAGCAATTATAGTGTATATGCAGCCTGAATCTGATGTCAGGGCCTGACATGACATGGGAACAAAGCAGAGCTCCTGAAGCAGGGGATGTCTCTCTACTTTGCTTCAAAGTCAGTTCGCTCCTTCAAAACCAATATGCGCTCCACAACTTTAGCAACAGTGCAAAGCTGAAACTGCTTTGTACCAACATCAAACTTAGTGAATGCAACATCAAAGTAGAATACTTCAAAAAAGATCTGTACAATATTTTTATCCATTGTGGAAAAAATTGCAGTTGAAGCAATACAAGAAGCTTGAACATTTTTCACTTTATTATAGTCCCAATGGCAAAGTATTTCTACTTGTAATGTGAAAACAAACTGGCCATTTAAATGAGTGCTTTTAGGTACCATCCCACTGTATTTCCCTCAATGGATCCAAATCACAGTTATGATGCGGTTCCTCATGAGGCTTTTAAGTAGGACTTCTGTTTTAAAAAGGCAACTCACAGATTTTCAATTTAATCCTGTTTGGGTGTTAATATATTTCAGGTTTTTTTTAAAGTTGTTTTGGGAAATTTCTTCTTCTGCAATCATATTATTTTCAAATAACAACTGGTTTAACACTAAATTGTATTCACCCATCAGGAACAAAATGTAAGCTTTCTCACACAGTTACTGAAGTTTGGTAGATGATATGGAGGAGGGCAAGTCCTTCCATATTCACCATTCTAAACAAACCAGTATCCAACACGGCACAGCTCTACCCTGTGAGGTCATATAGAAGTCTGCACTAACCCACAGTAGTAAAGTAAGTGCCTGCCATCAAAATGTTTATTTTTAGACTGAATACAATCTTCCTTGGAGGCTCACTCATCACAAACCATCCCCCTCCACAACCCAAACCACTCCCAGGGATAAAAGCTGGCCAAACAGAATAAGCCAGCAACAGCAAACCACCCATTGCCCAACAAACCAATTAGGAAAGTGACCCCACCTAGTAGTTAAGCAGGACTTGTACCATTCCTCCCCTTAGCCCATCTGAACCCTGGGAGCCAAGAACAAATTGCATCAATTTGCATTTCGCATATTGTACGCTATGTCATAACAAGAAACCTAATGTATCAATGTTCTCACTCACAAATCAAAATGTGCAATGGATTTACAAAATATTTATATGAAAGTACATTTCTGAAAATTCAAATGAAAACTACTAGCTGTCAGACGATTACTGGGACTAATCAATCTCTGAGTTCAGCTGATGAACAAACTATTTGACTAGATTATTGCCTTGTATCAAATTGTCATCTATGTAGAGTTATGTAACACGATACACAAAAGGTATACTTCAAAGACACAGACACAGGAGAACATCAGGCAAAGGGTACATTATACAGATCAGAAAACACTACAGAAATTACAGATTGGATCAGCTTAGTTAAACAGAGTGGGAGCTTCTATCATGCAAGTGTGTTTGTTAAAATCAACATTATGCTACTTATTTCATCTTAACCTTCTGAAGGAAGGATGATACAAATCACTACGTCATTAAAAAAAATTCCACATGCTCTGCATCATTGCCTGTATAAACATTTAGATTGGCAACGTTCTGGATGCGATACATTTCTTTACTGCAACAAAATCTCCTTCATATCAGGACATTTATTTCATGTTATTAAAATGTCATTTTATCTGAAAATAAATCTGTTATAGATCCCATAGAGTGACTGGATTAAGTTACTAGAGGGAACATCTGGAATATAAATAGCAAAGAAAAAGTTTTTGGAAGATAGGTCATCCCCTTCATCCACAATGAAACTTATGGAACACATTTTCCCACACTGTTCTTTCATTCACACACCCCCCTTTACATCTGCAATACATTTTCTTATTGTAGACACTATTCATGAAGGAATCTGGATTTTTTTGGATCTCCAATTATTACAAAAACACACACTGAAAATCTCGATCTAAATTTAAAAAAGGGTAAGTTGACTCCAATGACTTGGCAGGTATCAACAGGCAGGGGTTACTTAAGGGGCTTGCCTGTTCTAATATCAGTCTTTGAAGACTTCCTGTTTCACAGTACTGTGATACATACACATACATGTGGTAGCCTGATTCAGCATTTGTAAGGTCATACTGGAATTTATGAAGTCACAATGCTGCGTGTGTTACCTGCCAAATAATAAGTGTTGATACAACAAATTTATCCCGTCTTACAGCAAGATAACAGCTGGCACCGACTGGTACTGTTAAAACCCTTCTGGCTGGACAATAAGTAGAGTAACCTTTTGCTGTACACTGATATATTGTTGCTGTGCATAGAAGCTGCACTATTTATAGCTTGCTGATTAATGGGGGGAAAAGTATGCAGAACACCCTCACGATTGCACTATTTTTTGGTATGGCTCCCGAAGGAAGCTTTAAACAGAGTGGTTACTGTGTGAAGAATACAGAATTGAGTTTGTGGACCCTTACAATGCTTTGCTGTGCTAAAATGTTCACAGTTCCTGTTCATTGGAGCAGTGTTTAAATCAGGAGTTGCAAAAAGAAGTCTTGACAAAATGAAATACAAATGTTCCATCGTCATTTTGATTCTCAATCATTTACCTTGTCAGCATTGGTGGTTGAATATACTGATGGAAAAAGCAGCTCTTGGTATTAACCAGAGCAGAAGCCTGTTACAGGCAATACATCAGGTCAGTCAAGATGTAAGCATTTAAGAATGTTGGCTAACCATTTCTGTAAAGGAATCCGGAACAGTGAAAATTTCTGCACAGTTGGGATTTGGGTATAAATAGCCATATATTCCAGAGCAGTGCTCCCAAAACAATTTTTTTTGTTGGTAACTTGCATTTTGCGTTTGTATCTGTCTCAATTGTCTGCTTTATATAACTTACTCGAAATGGTAATCAACCTTGATTGTGGTTCGTTAAAGACCTGCCAGATCTGTGGTTTATCTGGTTATATTTAGTAAAAATGAGATGAAAAATCATATGAATAAAGAGCTCACCACTTGGGCTGGGACTTGTTCCATTTTGGCAGCGGGAGTTCCAGGACGTGGGTAAAACTGATTGATGAACAGGCTCGGAAATTTGTACTCCTGAACTAGTTTCAGAGTTTCTTGGAAGTCTGCTTCTGTCTCTCCAGGAAAGCCACAGATAATGTCTGTGGCAATTGTAATCCCTGGCACCCTGAGTGAAAAGATAAAAATTCAGATTAAAAATGCATGTTTTTTAAACTCCTAAAGTGTTCACTGAATCACTTGTGCTGTGCTAAAAGCACAGAATCCCTATTTATTTAGCAGAGCAAAGGTCAAAATGGTTAATCAAGCTGATATATTTATATGCTCCAGTCTAGTCAAGGTAATTAAACATCATTAAATCATTTGGACTAATGTAGGAAATAGCAAAAATTTGGATTACCTACCTTGTAGGGTTGCCTTTATTCTTTGAGTGGAAGTGTCCTCCACATACCAATGGAAGTAAATCCATGGTGCAGTATGTGGAAGATGCTTCTATTGGAATATTAGAATTTTCTCATTCCTCCTTTTTCTTACATATAATACTATGCAGATGCTAATAACCTACATTTCAGAAAGACCAAGTGCCACAACAGCTTTTTTTTTTCTATAGCGTAATTAATGTAGAAAAACAGAGTCTAAATGAATGGTTAGTGTGAAGATTTCATTGTGAGGGAGGAGAGGGCTATCTTGCTTTTGATTCTTATTTGAATAGTGCCCGTGTTTTACAGGATGCAAGAAGGCTTTGAGAGGTTGCCACCAAATCAGTTGCAAGAACTTTCAAAGATAACATATTAGGAGACCATATGGAATGTGAGATACCTGTCCCACAGATGTTAGTTGCTTTTATTTCAGGGTCCTCAAATATAACACTTTAGGCTATGTGGATATTTAGGATGACTTGAGAACACAGGATTTTTATTGTCTAACTCAATTTACCAGCTACACATATAATAATAAATAGACTCGAACATTAAATCGATTCATATGGAACAGAAAAGTACAAAAGCAGATCTGAAAAGAAAAATCCAGAAAATTAAGAAAGTTGTGTAACAAAGAGGCAAAAAGATGGAGTGAAAGATATAAAAGAGGAGAAAATTTGCAGGGCTATGGGGAAAGAGCAAGGAAGTGGGACTAACTGGATAGCTCTTTCAAAGAGCCGGCACAGGCACGATGGGCCGAATGGCCTCCTTCTGTGCTTTTACGATTCTGTATGGTTGTAGGAATGTTACAAAACAGATCTGAAAAGAATTGAAGGAGTAGCAATGCGCAGGACTACTCATATAATCTCATACTCATAGGTCAAACAGCTGCTAATTCATATTATATTATAACGTGGAAAGATTTTGGCATGTTTGCAGGTGAAACTCAGGTTAATTATGGAGAGCTGAGGCGGTTCATTGTGAAGTGCTTGTGCCTGCTAAAGAAACAATGTCAGAAAACAAGCTCCACTATATCATAATCCCCAAAGCTGTAAGCAGTTCGGTGTTGGATTCAGACCAGTGCAATATGTATGTAACTGAGCTGCATCATCCCCAGGTCAGTCATTTCTACATCATTTAATACCCTGTCAGAAAATGCACAATACGAGGTTAATACTTGAGGAAAAATTAATGGTTTTAGTATCTTGTACACAAAAAAGTCAGTTAATATACACCCTCGTTAACAACAACAACTTGCATTTATGTAATACCTTTAACATCAAGACGCTGAACCATAAAAACAAGTACAGTTGAGAGAAGCCATTCAGCCCATGTAGTTCATTCTTCCATAGAAACTATGGCTCCCCCATCATAGCAGCTAACTGCCTCTTAAATAAATCCAGAGTATTTTGCTCTACTACCCGAGTGACCTCTGAGTCAAGTTGTGGAATCAAGTGCTACTACAGAACATAAGCACATCATTCAGGCTGAGACTTTGAGGTGTCGTATTTCAGACCTGCTTGCCTGTTCAGGTGGACACAAAAGATCCCATGGCATTATTTGAAAGAGATCAGCCATGATCGCATTGAATGGTGGAGCAGGCTAGCGGGGCCGAATGGCCTACTCCTGCTCCTATCTTCTATGATTCTATGAGTACAGGAGAGCTCCCAGCGCCGACCCAACATTCTTCTCTCAGCCAACGCCACTAAGAACAGATTCACTGGTCATTTATCTCATTTGGCCTTTGTGGGACCTTTCCACACAAATTAGTTGACGTCTTTCCTACATAACAGTTTCCACTCTTCAAAAATGGATTACGCCCTCATTTGTTGCATAAGCTGGGTATTTCATAGAATTACATAGAAATTACAACGCAAAAACAGGCCATTCGACCCAACCAGTCAGTTTTGGTGCTTATCCTCCACATGAGCAGTTATTCAACAAATGAGGGCATAATTATTTACAAGTGAGCTCTGAAGATGGATTTTGCAGGTGGAATGAACTTGGTATCCACTGCCCCTCATGATGTATCTGTTTCTAATGTATATATTTAATTTTAATGGTGACTGTAAGTACTTTGCTTTGGATTCAGCAAACACTGCATGCAGTTGAACCCATGACCTGCATTACATTGTATCCATCTATAGTGTACTTCCCATAGGCTCTCACTACATTGAAAATTCCTGATCCAGCCATTAGAATTTCCACAATTAACAGAGAAAAAGAAAGAGAAAGATACAGAGAAGGAAAGCTTTTGTACAAAATCATTGTTGAGTATTTTCTATTGTTCCTGTTTAGACTGAATTAAGAAACAAATAATTAATTAAATGGCTCAGGGACAAAGATTTGTAGATTGACCATTTTTAACCGGAAATCTTCATCCAAGCAAAAACATCTTGGCAACTGAGTTAATGTTTACCACAAACTGTCGTTGAGTCCATTTAAAAGTACCTGTTAATAATTACTGTTTAAGGGGAATGATTCCTAAAAGAAGCTAATTTTCCATAATTGTTACAGACACCTTTGTGTGAAAGGTATAATACTAGGAAGCACTTATCATTTTGGAGATTTGAATACAATAGTTAGCAGATTAACAGCCTTGATTCTCACTTTTTCATAAATGCCAGTCCTATTATTGTTCCATTGAATGTGTCTATTCAACACTTCATAGTTTACTGACAATAATCTGTCTTATGCAAACTTTAGTTTAAATCCAGGTCTCAATAAAAAACCACATTTATAGCAACTGAAAATGTTTATGTTTTCTGGAGTTTTTCTTTCAAACCGACTTTCTTTGTGCCTCATTTTTAATGATTCCCCCATCTGCACCCCCCACCCCCTCCAGTTTAGGTCTTCTCATGTTACACACAATTTCTTGGGTCAAAAGGGCAGATAGGAAATCTGCTAATTATACTTTTGGGCAGGGATGCACGAGGGGGCCCTGGGCTAATTTTCCCTTGCTCACTCTCTCTCTCTGGTGAAGTATGATCCAGTACCAGCAACCTCCCTCTCATCCTCTCTACCACCACCCCCAACCACCACTACCATACCCTGGTTGAAGTCAGGAACTCAAATTGGGTGAAAATTATGGGCATAAACCTGCTTCTTATTAATTCATGATGCGGAGATGCCGGTGTTGGACTGGGGTGGACAAATGTGAGAAGTCGCACAACACCAGGTTATAGTCCAACAGCTTTATTTGAAATCACAAGCTTTCGGAGCGCTGCTCCTTCGTCAGGTGAAGTGAAGAAATACATATGGGCACAGCATAAATAGTCAGAGAACAATGCCAGACGACTACAGTTAATCTTTCTAACTGCCCTTTATCACACCTCGGCAGAGAGACAATCACGGCAATCAAAGATGTGGATGGTGTGATTTCAAATAAAGCTGTTGAACTATAACCTGGTGTTGTGCGACTTCTCACTTTTATTAATTCATGGCATAGCTCAGAATACCAACATGCTTCAAACCAATTTTACCAACGAGTAATGAAAGAAGATGTTGTTGAAGATGCATAGAGACTGAATCCTCAGCAATCAGTATTCATCTCCCACCAACCCTCCATTTCTTTCTTTACTCCTCATTTCTCGAAGGCAAAGATCCATAGGTGGAGGTAAAGTGGCCCTTTGTCCAGACATTCCTCATGTGTTAGCCTGCACTGTCCCTGTTGCCAAGCAAATTGACCAGGGAGGGAATCACAATTAAGCCTGATTTTACCCTTACCTGACATCCACATACATGCATTTCCAACAGGGGTCACTGGGTAACTGATAAGATAAGCTGGCTGATTCTTCCCTTCATAGACCAGAGAGGCCAATCTTAATGCCTATATGAGAAGTCGTACAACACCAGGTTATAGTCCAACAGCTTTATTTGAAATCACAAGCTTTCGGAGCGCTGCTCCTTCGTCAGGTGAAGTGAAGAGATGCATATAGGCTGTGCCTATATGCATCTCTTCACTTCACCTGACGAAGGAGCAGCGCTCCGAAAGCTTGTGATTTCAAATAAAGCTGTTGGACTATAACCTGGTGTTGTACGACTTCTCACATTTGTCCACCCCAGTCCAACACCGGCATCTCCACTTAATGCCTATAGTCAGCACAGGCCAGGAATTAAACTGGAACCTTCCCAATGTTTAAAACTCAGATAAATCCATCACATGGTATGACACTATTAAGTGATTGGTTAGTAGTGGGGTCTACAATTTAGTGATTTCTATTTAGTGTACAACGCAGCATTCCAACATTATATAGACTCTTCAAGTTGACATCTTGGATAAATGTATGCTAAGGTCAAAGAGTTAACGCCATGATTGTATGGTCACAATTACAGAGGATTTCCTGGTCCTATGTTTTAATGTGGAATGCATGTGCAATGCTGAAATATTAGATTTATTTGGCAATTTTCCAAAATACACAGGTTTTGACTGAACATCAGCAAAAGTGGAAAATTCTAATTCTCTATTAAAAAAATCTTTGGTCACCCAAATTAAATAGTGAATTGCAGAAATGCCACCAGACTTGATTGGTCCCAAAGGTGACTGCTCAATGTATGAGTTGCTGCATTTACAGCAGCTAGTTAAATTTTTTCAATCACGCTTGCGTTCCATTTTTGGAGTTTCTTTACTCTTTCTAATTCTAGATTTTCCCTCAGTCATATAGAGTGTTTTCCTTGCTCAGATTTCCTTGCAAATTTGTAACATGCCCGGGGATGAGACGGAGAACCCCTTCAGTTCATTTCAGCTACTGGTTTTATCACATGCCCTCACATGGTCCTCCACATCTTTGGAAGAAGGGAGAATACTACTACATTCACCTTTGACTTGGGCTTCAAATGCCAAACAAATTTATTAAACAGTAAATGAACAAGTAAATAGCAGCCATAACACAATTTATATTTTATAGTAGTTAAGCCTGAACATCTCTTTTCAAAAGCTTCAGACAGACTCCCCAATTTGAACAAGACTGGTGGACAAATGACTTCAAAGAAAGCCATGATGTGGCGATGCCGGTGTTGGACTGGGGTGGACAAATGTGAGAAGTCGCACAACACCAGGTTATAGTCCAACAGCTTTATTTGAAATCACAAGCTTTCGGAGCGCTGCTCCTTCGTCAGGTGGACTTCACCTGACGAAGGAGCAGCGCTCCGAAAGCTTGTGATTTCAAATAAAGCTGTTGGACTATAACCTGGTGTTGTACGACTTCTCACATTTGTCCACCCCAGTCCAACACCGGCATCTCCACTTAATGCCTATAGTCAGCACAGGCCAGGAATTAAACTGGAACCTTCCCAATGTTTAAAACTCAGATAAATCCATCACATGGTATGACACTATTAAGTGATTGGTTAGTAGTGGGGTCTACAATTTAGTGATTTCTATTTAGTGTACAACGCAGCATTCCAACATTATATAGACTCTTCAAGTTGACATCTTGGATAAATGTATGCTAAGGTCAAAGAGTTAACGCCATGATTGTATGGTCACAATTACAGAGGATTTCCTGGTCCTATGTTTTAATGTGGAATGCATGTGCAATGCTGAAATATTAGATTTATTTGGCAATTTTCCAAAATACACAGGTTTTGACTGAACATCAGCAAAAGTGGAAAATTCTAATTCTCTATTAAAAAAATCTTTGGTCACCCAAATTAAATAGCGAATTGCAGAAATGCCACCAGACTTGATTGGTCCCAAAGGTGACTGCTCAATGTATGAGTTGCTGCATTTACAGCAGCTAGTTACATTTTTTCAATCACGCTTGCGTTCCATTTTTGGAGTTTCTTTACTCTTTCTAATTCTAGATTTTCCCTCAGTCATATAGAGTGTTTTCCTTGCTCAGATTTCCTTGCAAATTTGTAACATGCCCGGGGATGAGACGGAGAACCCCTTCAGTTCATTTCAGCTACTGGTTTTATCACATGCCCTCACATGGTCCTCCACATCTTTGGAAGAAGGGAGAATACTACTACATTCACCTTTGACTTGGGCTTCAAATGCCAAACAAATTTATTAAACAGTAAATGAACAAGTAAATAGCAGCCATAACACAATTTATATTTTATAGTAGTTAAGCCTGAACATCTCTTTTCAAAAGCTTCAGACAGACTCCCCAATTTGAACAAGACTGGTGGACAAATGACTTCAAAGAAAGCCATGATGTGGCGATGCCGGTGTTGGACTGGGGTGGACAAATGTGAGAAGTCGCACAACACCAGGTTATAGTCCAACAGCTTTATTTGAAATCACAAGCTTTCGGAGCGCTGCTCCTTCGTCAGGTGGACTTCACCTGACGAAGGAGCAGCGCTCCGAAAGCTTGTGATTTCAAATAAAGCTGTTGGACTATAACCTGGTGTTGTGCAACTTCTCACATTCAAAGAAAGCAACACAGGACCAAACAGATTTACATCACCTTCTATTAAAATGGAAAAACAACGCTGCCAATGAAATACATTATTGAACAAATCCTAGAAGATGTGTTTATATTTGAACTGAATGGATTGTTCCCTCCCTTGGACATTTGGCAAAGACAAAATGACTAAAATCTATAACAATTGTATTGTTAAGTTGGGCTGAGATTTCTGTGAATGAAGCTGATTTTTAAACCTTTATGAGCATGCCTGCCAATTTGTGCACAGCAAGGTCTCACGAACAGCAATATAATCAAATACTTTCGGGAATACTGCAGCTCTAGTCCTTTTTGGACTGTAGAATGTAGCTGGCTAAGACTAAAAATTCGATTGGTATTATGGAGTCTTCACCTGACTATCTTTGCAAAACATCTTGGCATTTTTAACTATGGTTGTCTGTCTGTCTCGAGATTATTTTTTGAAAAACCTAGGTAAAGGGCCAAGTCCATATGTGGGACATATGGAAGGTCATCCTTGAGGTCATCCAAATCTTGGCTGCCCGTGTCCTAACTTGCACCAAGTTTCATTCACCCATCACCCCTGTGCTCGCTGACCTACATTGGCTACCGGTTAAGCAATACCTCGATTTCAAAATTCTCATCCTCGTTTTCAAATCGCTCCATGGCCTCGCCCTTCCCTATCTCTGTAACCTCCTCCAGCCCCACAACCCGCCAAGATATCTGCGCTCCTCTAATTCTGCCCTCTTGAGCATCCCTGATTATAATTGCTCAACCATTGATGGCCGTGCCTTCTGTTACCTGGGCCCTAAGTTCTGGAATTCCCTGCCTAAACCTCTCTGCCTCTCTTTCCTCCTTTAAGACACTCCTTAAAACCTACCTCTTTGACCAAGCTTTTGGTCACCTGCCCTAATTTTTCCTTATATGGCTCGGTGTCAAATTTGTTGTCTTACAATACTCCTGTGAAGCGCCGTGGGACGTTTTACTACGTTAAAGGCGCTATATAAATACAAGTTGTTGTTGTATCAACGATGAAAAGGCTGGAGGTAAAGAGGAGGTAAAATTGCCCTCAAGAGATCAAGCAAATCAGGAAGATTGCGCGATAGTAAAAAATTGAATTTGGTCTTTTAGAAGTAGCTGAAATTGTTATGGGCTGAATGACTCATTCCACAATTTATGTTCTTAATTTTAGGAAGGTTTCAGCAGCAATCTGAAGCTACAATATGCCATTACTTCCCTTACTTACAAAGTGAACTTAGAGCCATCTAGTTGTATCTGCGTGTAATGCATTTTTTTCTAGAATGGGGTGTGCCTTCAAACCACCCAAACACTTTTTCAGCCCCTTAGTCTCATCCATACCCAGGTCAGTACTGTCTGTCACATGACGAGCAATAAAATGAATTGAAATGTCAGCTGGGTATATGGAAGTTTAAAAAAAACAAGAATGTTGATAGAAGTTGAGCTACAATATAGCATTCCACTCACTCTGATCTTATGGGTTATTACATGCTTAAATTATGCAAAAGAACAAAATTAATTTAGATAAATCAAAACCAATATTCCAACCACAGAGAATTAATGTTGCCTTTGTACTTTTTTAATGATTTAAAATATGCATAATTCCTTCCAATTTTTCTTCAGTGCTCGATGAATCATGAAAAAGCAAATTATTTGTAAAGGGCAGTTTTGAAAGTTACTGTGAATAATGAGAAAATACCAAAGCCCAAGATATTCAAATGTTTTAAATTTAAGTTGGGAAATAAATGTCTTGCTATTAAGGGAGCTGCAAATTTTAATAGCGACTGCTTACAATACACAGGCAGATAGGACTGGCTGCACAATAGGAGGCGGAATGTGGCTCATTAGCACTGTATGAATTTTCCATCAACCTCCTGACATTATGTTGTATGACAGGATCACATCCTATACAGAACTGTTTGTTTAAAATTCCAATTTTATTCAGCTTGTTATTCAATATCCACACCAACAAACAATAGCGCGGGTTGTTAAAAAAAAAAACCCAGTCCATTTATGTTTCTGTTGAAAAATTCTAACTGAAAAATTCAAGGTCCTTGAACTGATGATTATTCCAGTTTTGTTATCCATGCTTTAACATCAAGCTTTTTATTTTCACCCTAAACAAATGATTTTAATGGCTTTTAAAATCAGTAGATTATTCCAGCTGCTTCCCAGTCCTTTCTTGAATAGTCATAGTTGCTTAAAGATGAGATATGTATGTCAAAGAGGTAGATATGCCACAAAAATGAGGTATACCTTTTGCAAATTAAAAAACGGAAGGGCTGCGTTTGTGTGTGTGTGTGTGTGTGTGTGTGTGTGTGTGGCGGGGGGGAGTATGTTGAAGTCCACATTTTTACCAAGCATATATATATATTCATTGATTTTAATGATTTATGATTCAGAAGATTTATGACTTTTACCTTCCAGTTAAGAGTTGGGTTTTATGGGCACATTCTGAAATGTGCTTTTAAAACATTAAAGATCTATATCAAGGAATAATGATGTCTTTATGTTCCTCTGCTCAGTGGTGTTCTGTTTTGCTATTGTGCTTACTCACACAGTTTCTGAAGGTTTGGATCAGTGTCTTTATCGTACCAGATCTGTGCGTGCTTTTATATCTTTAGACTAAGAAATCCCCCGGGGTCGATTTTAGCCCGCCAAAATTGCCATTAAGGAGTGGCAATGGCTTCAAAATGGGGTCGGTAGACTTTCTGCCATCCCCGTATACCCCGACGATTGTGGGCCTTGTTCCTCCAGGCCCTGCAAAAGCACTGTGGGCCGCTACTGGCTCAGGTTCGCACCCCCTCGGCCTTGCCTCCTCACCCTCTCTCAGGACTAACTAGCAGCTGCCGCCGGCATCCCAGCAGGCCGTCATTTCTGTGGCCCAAAACTGGCGAACTGCCTGGGGGTGCCTGCTTGGCGATCATAGCTCATCAGTCGGCCCGGGCCTTCAAAATGGCAGAGGCACCTTCGCCGCCGGAACGGGCAGCCAGCAGGCATGCTCCACTGGTCGGACACCCAAAAGTTAGAATCTATCCACCAGTCTCCTGGACTGACCAACTTGCAAGTCTTCAGGCACTGTAGATGCAGAAACAAAGTTTTTAATTAAAAAAATAAACATGTACTGAAATATGGAATGCACAGCCTGAAAGGGTGGTGGAAGCCGATTCAGTAGTAGATTTCAAAAAGGAATTGGATATATACTTGAAAAGGAAAAGTTTGCAAGGCTATGGGGAAAGAACAGGGGAGTGGGACTAACTGGATAGCTTTCAAAGAGCCGGCACAGGCATGGTGGGCATGTTAATCCTTCTCCCATTCTCTCCTTTCACATGCTCTATCTTATCTTTTTAATATATGTACACACACATACACCTTTTCCTTGCCTTCTTTCTTCTTCTTGGCTCCTGCCATCCACTTTGGAAATGGAAGCTAGCTTCATAACACTGGATCTTTTTTGGTGCAGAACCAGATTTAAATGATAATATTTCTAAAATATCAAAAGCCTAGACACTGAAAACAGGACAAGTAAAATTAAACTGTTTAAATATTTTATTTTTAATTAAAGTAATATTTTGAGTGCATATTTTAGTAGTTTGGGGTGAATATTGAAGTATTAAAGCCACTGCTGGCATACGAGCAGCATTAATACTGCCGTATGTTTCAGTGTCAGTTCAGTCTTTGGAGATTGCAACATCTGGATGAGTAAACCCATCAGTGACACATAAATGATTTTAAAAAAAGACAAATCTGACCAGGCAGATGACATTTTCTCAGACTCGTGTATAATCCACTGATTTTAAACGCTTGCTTCAAAAGCCGACCTTTCAGAAGTCTTTACAGTTAAAATGTAATCTATACAGCTAGCTTTGTAGTCTCTTTCTTTAGAATAAGCTGTTTTGTACATAGTTGCTTTTAAAAACAACCATTTAAACCTATTTTTATCTGCATAATTCTCATTTCCAGTCCTTACAACTTCTACACTATTTAGGCCACCAGACAGTTTGGTTTTCCATGTGCAAAGGACGTCAAAGAGCAGCAACAGCTTTACAATATCTGCAAAGCCAATCTTTTTTCCCACTGAAACACACAATAGAATTTCTGGTCTCCAATCATTCGGCATCAAAATACTTAGAAAAACAAATGATCACAATACAGATATATAGAAACACAAATAGCAAGGCTACTAAATGGAACTATTTCATATGCGGTTACATTTTTGCTTGTGCTCATTACTGTCATTTTGTCAGGACCATTCTTGGCAAACAGCTTATTTTGGCCACAATTGGAATACTGTGTGTAAAGGAAGGCTATACAAGCAACAGAAAAGGTGCATTGTAGTTTCACTTGGATGTTACCAGTGATGAAGGGCTACAGTTATGAAGAGAGACTTGAAAAGTGCAGGCTTCTTACTTGAACTGAAAAGGTTAAGGGGTGACCTAACACAAAATTATGAAGGGTTATGGTAAGGTAAATAGCAATAGATTTTTTCCAATGGTTGGCTAGACAAAAACAACTTCCATTTATATAGCATCATTAATGTAAAAAAGGTCCTACGATGCTTTATGGAAGGTGTATGGAAAACAGATAGAGTCAAGAAAGGATAGATTTGGAGGGGTGACCAAAAGCTTGGTTGAAGAGATGGGTTTTGATGAGGTTTTTTTAAAAAGAGGAATTCCAGAGAGTTGGACCCAGGCAGCTGATGAATCTGCTGCCAATGGTGGAGTGAATGCAAGGGGTGGGGCGGATGTACAGGAGGCTGGAATGAGCAGAGACAAGATTTTGGCAAGGGGGTGTGAAATAAAGGTGAAGGAGGGCGCAGAGAAAGGATGGGGCAAGGCCATTGAGGGATTTAAAGACAAGGACAAGGAATTTAAACTTGAGGCACTGGGGGACAGAGAGGCAATGCAAGTCAGCAAGGATTGGAGTGATGCACTAGCGGGTCTTAGTGCAGAACAAGATAGGTGCAGCAGAATTCTGGGCAAGCTGGAGGGCAGACTAAAGAGACTAGATGGTAACAAGAAAGAACATAATCACAAAAAGAATTAAAGGGGAGGTTAGAAAAATTGGTAAAAACGTGGTATTGATGCAAGGTGCCCTATTCACGCTGCATCAAGACAATCATAAATTAAACCCCACTTTGTTAAAAGCAAAGGCATCTGCCTGAGTAACTCTGAAATTAATAGAAAAGGGTTTTGCGACAACTCTTATTGTGGAACTAGAACTAAAGCAGCAGCCTGGGCCTGCCAACAGCCAGGCCAAGGTTGGTCTCTGAACACGACTGGTTGCGATGACATGTGTTTCTTTCCTGTGGTTCAATCTTTCTCTAAAGTTGCTGCCTCCCCCACAGTCTATCGTGTATAACCAGGGCTCCTCATGCATTATGGCGGAGGGCCGATAGTGCAGTGGTTGCTGGGAATTGTAGTTTTTTGCCGCAATTCCCAGGACCAGTGATGGGATTTTTTTTTTTAAATGGGATGGGAAGTGGTGAAAGGAAGCGATCTTTGTGACATGGACAGAGACTAAGGCTGTAAATTTGTAAACCCCAACAAGGTGTACTGGTTATTACGTGGCAATGTTTTATGTGATTAGGAAGGATCTTAAATTATGATGTTTTCTGGATTATTAAAGTGTTTATTATGCCATGAATTGTATTCTTTGGACTATATATAATGAGAGAAGGATACTTATGCTGGCTGAAAAGAGTTTAAAAATTCTGCTTGAAACATTTCTTGATTCATTTTGTGGTCTTTGGTTTTTTTAGTGAGTGGATTTTTTTTGTTTTACAGATTGCGAATTTCTTTTTAAGGAGACCGTAGTTTAGATTGGGAAATTTGAGCCGATCAACTGGCTTCGTGCTCTATGGACACATGGGACACTTTTTCAGGTCCGGCCATACACGAAATGCAAAATTTTTAATTAGATAGATAAATACAATTTAGAAATAAACTGGTAGGGCCTGCTCTCAAACCTAAATGACCACAAACTTCTTTTTCTTCCAATTCTAAGGATGTAGACAAGGGGTGTGCAAAAAGTAAGCAATCTCATTCCATAAGATAAGAATCAGATCCAATACATAACTCCATACTTGGACAAGTCAGAAGAAAAATGAAGCATCTCATCCCCTCCCTCTCACCTGCTCTGACACACATAGCCCAGTCTTACAGTAGTCGCAAAAAACAGGAAGAGGACTGGCAGGTGAGCGGCTTCCAGGCCTCCAGCAGCACTGCCCCCTATTGCCTGGTCTCTGCTTCACATTACCTCTGCATGCAGAGAATGGAAACTCACAAAGTGAAGCAAGATTCTACACTGTGTTGTGCATTGAAATACGAAGGATGCACTTGATTCTCGAATGTCTAGAAATAGGTATGTTTTACGAGTCTTACCCCTTTGCTGAAAATTTGGGCTTGACTTCTAAAATATACAATTTTTGACCTTTCTGCAACAAATACTGAACAAGTCTACAGCGACACTGTCAGTACAGCAAATTCGTTGGTGGAACCTTAAATTGTGTGACATTACAGAGATAATTTCCAGGTCAGTACTAACAATTAAGATTTACATTTATAGACTAAATATACTTCACCAACTTTAGACCAGAATTTGAAGTCATCAATGCGGGCAATATTTTGTGTCTACCGATGTTCATGATTCTACAACCATGACGTGTAGTGGTACAATTAAACAAATGTGGCCCCGAGCCAACTCAAACAAACTGAGATGTGTACAAAGTCCTGCTGAAGGTTAAAGAATAAGCAACTGTGTTTTTAAGTGAACACCATTCTCAGTGTGTGACCTGTCTCAGTTTGTTTTATACAACACATTTGTTATTCTGCCTTAGGGGAAAACATTAAAATTGTTGTGTATATAGAACAGTTCTTAATGCCTGAAGTCTAACAGCCCCCAAACCAGCTTATGCCAAAACAACCCAGAACAACTACAGTATCTAGGCTATGAGATTGCCTATAAACATTCAACATTTGTGTTGCCATAAATTTCCATATTTGGGGCTATCCAACAATCCGAACTATTAGCTGAACAAATTTTTCCAGCGAGTAACAGCCATGCAGACCAGGAAGGTCCCGAATTCAATCTCCAGTCTGTATTGAGTTAATTAATCTCAGATGGGCAGCAGCAGAGGCGCTATAATTGGCTTCAGTATCCCTGGATTAGGAGGACGGACAAAATAAATCCTGCTCCTGATCACTATCCAGCTGGAAGTGCATGTGTGTGGATGTCAGGTGAGGCTAGGATCCAGGGTTGTCATATTGTCTCAGAGTTAAATTTCCTACTTAAAATCAGTGTCAAGGCCCAAACATGAATTATTGCCACTTGGGCAGGATATCCGAGGGCCATGGCCACCTGAGGAAACTTACCCCAGTGAGGGGTCAATGCTTTGGTAAGGATAAGAGAGGAAATGAAGGAAAATAAGATAAAAACAGGTCATCTCATCTACAGGATAAGCAGCTCTACTTCACAAGTCTATACTTGGTTTATCATATTATCTACTATACTGCAATTGCTTGTAGTCATTGAACATTGCATCTCACTCCCCTGACTCTTGCGTCAGGAATTTGAAGTTCACCTTGCTCTGGGACTGACTGAAAAAAATTCAATTTTGCTTAGAAGAGTGAGCTTGTACAATCTAAGGATTTTTTCACGTTCATTTCAATGGGACAAAATTATTCATCTGTTAATTTCGATGTGATTAATATAAAAACAGACCGATTGTGGCCCATTTTACCTCACTCGATCCCTACTGAACATTGGCTGACATCCTTGGTGGAGAAAGGGAGGATGTCTACGAATAATTATAAAAATATCTGCATATTAAAAGTAAATAAAACAGAAGAGGAATCTAGGGCCAAGTACATAAACTGGATTCACCTTCTACCAAAGCAGAAACAGAAAATGCTAGAAACTCTCAGCAGGTCAGGCAGCATCTGTGGAGACAACAGAGGAGTTGATATTTCAGGTGTGGACCTTTTGTCACCTTCCAATATCATATGTACATCATAATTTTTGAGTTGCCTCGCCCCTCCCTATATATCTGTAATCTTCAGTCTTACAGCCTCCGAGATCTCTGCACTCCATGAAATTATGGCCTCTTGCACATCCCCGATTTTCATCGCTCCACATTGGCGGCCATGCCTTCAGCTGCCTCGGCCCTAAGCTCTGGAATTCCTCCCCAAACCTCTCCGCTTCTCAAGCTCTCTCTCCTCCTTTAAGATGCTCCTTAAAACCTACCTCAGTGGCCAAGCTGTCCCAATATCTCCTTATGTGGCTCCTGTGAAGCGCCTTGGGACGTTTTACTGCATTAAAGGCACTATATAAATGCAAGTTGTTGTTTGTAATAAATCAAATTGTGGTTTATTATCTTAGTTAATTACGTTTCAATCCAAAAATCTCCAATTCTGGGGTTATAAGGTTATTAAAATGTTAATTATTTTAAAATCGGATATCGACAACCTTCTTGCACCCAATACAAAATAATCAAGTGACAAATCTAAAACTTAATTTGTGAACGCCATCCTGGATTCCCTCCTATTACTCATCTACATGTTGCCCCAAAGTGATGATATGCAAGCATGGGGGTCAGCTTTCATAGATATGCTCACTTCGCCCAGCTTTACCTCTCTGTCACTACCCTTGACTACCACTGTGCTGTCTGATTGTTGGTCAGACATCAAGTCATGGATGAGCCAGAACTTGCTCCTCCTTAACGTTGGCAAGATTGAAACTATCCTTTAAGGTTCCACCTAACTCCCAATTCCATGCCCCTTCCCGGCTACCCACTTAGGCTGAACACAACAGTATGTAATCTTGGCGTCTTGTTTGATGCTGAGCTGAGCTTCAAATCCCCAACAATTACCAAGGCTGCCCATAGCCACCTCCATAACATCACCCACTCCATTCCTACTTCACCCCACCGCAACTCTTATCCATGTCTTCTTCGTATCCAGCCTCAATTTCTCCAGTGCTGTCCTTGCCAGCTTCTCGAGGTCTGCCCTACACAAACGCCAATTCAACCAAAACTTTTATCTGCACCTTATCCCATACAAAATCCTGCTCACCCATCACCCCTGTTCTTGCCAACCTTGCTCCACATCTCCCAAAGCATTGATTTCAAAATCCTTGTCTACAAATCTCTTCATGGTCCTACCCCACACAGCCCTGTTACCTCCTCCAGCCTAAGTCGCAGTTTATACCCTCTGCTCTTCTGACACTGGTCTACTGTCCATTCATCTCTCCCTCTGCTTCACCACTCGTGGCATACCCTTCAGCCATCATACCAAGCACTCTTGAATTATTTTCAAAATTACCCCCACCTTTTTACATCTCTCCGTTTCCTGAAGACCAACTTCTTTGATCATTGTACTGAGCCTTCAGTCACTTAACCTAACTCTTCTAACGCCTGCTTGAAGTCTGTCCAGCTGCCCCAACTGCCATGTTGAAGCACTTTGGGATGTTTCACTACCGTAAGGGAACTATCTAAGTAAAATTTATTGCAAATTGCATGCTCATTAAAATAACAGAAAGACAAGTGGGACTCTGGGCTTTCTATAGAGGGGTGCTGAATATAAAAGCAAATAAGTGATGTTGAATTTGAACATTGGTTGGGTCACAGGTGGAGTAATGTGCGCAATTCTGGCCTCCCCATTATACGAAGTATATTAGAGCTCTGGAAAGGTTACAGCGAAGATTCACCAGGACTGAGATTACAGTTTTGAGGAAAGACTCAAAAAATTGGAGCACTTTTTAGCAGAGAAGGTTAACGGAGCATCTAATAGAGGTTTCAAAAATTGTGCACGGGTTTGAGAGGACAAACACTGAAAGGTTGTTTCCACGATTAGTAAGGAGACATTAACTCAGGATTATGACTGGAGGAAGGCGAAAGTTAGACGATATTTCATCCTATAAAACATGGAATGCCTTACCACAGTTGCGGTCAAGACTAACACCACTTAAAAAGGAATTGGATACATATTTGAAAAGGAAGTTATGTAAAAGGATATGAGGAAAGGGCCGCAAAATGAGATTACAGTAGTTAGCTCCCATTAAACAGCTAACACTGGCACATATGCAATGGGTCAAATGACCTCCTTCTGTGCTGTAATTTCAATATTGGTAAATGGTAAAATATCTCTGGCCCAAAATCAAATCACTCCCCCATACAGCCCAACAATAAGTTCAAAGACAAGGCAGAAGACCATTTCTACTGCACTGGTATGACTTTTTTATTTCATGAGCTCTCTGTAAGAAGTTGGCAATTTAGTGTGAATGAGTGATGAATTACTGGCATTTTTATGCTGTGCACTCCTATAAACTGAAATCAGACTAGCCAAACTGAAGTCACTTAAAAGGATACTTTCACGCTATCAGTTTGGGAGAAAGAGGGTTTGACCCCAGCCCCATGACGTGAGAATGATGGACTCAGTCTCCAAGTTCTGAGTACTGAAATAAAAAGAGTGTGAAGGCAAATCCCCCACCATCAACATCCTGGGGGTCACCATTGACCAGAAACTTAACTGGACCAGCCACATAAATACTGTGGCAACAAGAGCAGGTCAGAGGCTAGGTATTCTGCAGCGAGTGTTTCACCTCCTGACTCCCCAAAGCCTTTCTACCATCTACAAGGCACAAGTAAGGAGTGTGATGGAATACTCTCCACTTGCCTGGATGAGTGCAGCTCCAACAACACTCAAGAAGCTCGACACCATCCAAGACAAAGCAGCCCGCTTGACTGGCACCCCATCTTCCACCTTAAACATTCACTCCCTCCACCACCGACGTACCGTAGCTGCAGTGTGTACCAGATACAAGATGCACTGCAGCAACTCGCCACGGCTTCTTCGGCAGCAACTCCCAAACCCGCGATCTCTTCCACCTAGAAGGACAAGGGCAGCAGGCACATGAGAACACCACCACCTCCAACTTCCCCTCCACGTCACACACCATCCTGACGTAGAATTATATCGCCGATCCTTCATCATCGCTGGGTTAAAATCCTGGAACTCCCTACCTAACAGCACTGTGGGAGTACCTTCACCACACGGACTGCAGCGGTTCAAGAAGGCGGCTCACCTTCTCAAGGGCAACTGGGGATGGGCAATAAATGCTGGCCTTGCCAGCGACGCCCACATCCCATAAACTAATTAAAAAAAATATCCTACAGCATACTGAAAATGTGCAACTTGGGAGACTTCGCTAACACAGAGTGCCACTTAGAAACTGGGCCCCGAAATTCTGGCAAAAATTCTTGATGTTGGACACATTGCTGCAGGTCACACTGATGCACGCCTTTTAGACTAGTTCAACTGATACATGTCTGCTTGTAAAGTAAACCATTTTTATCCATGATTTCTTTTTAAATATACCTACTCAAACAAAACACAACTACGGAGGCTTTAACCACTTTGAGAAATTAAAGGACCAATTCGTTGTCAAGAACCTGCTAATGTATTTCAATATAGGATGCTGCTTGACATCATGAAGTTCCAGTCCAGTAACATCCTGAACAGAGAGTACTAACCACAATCCAGTCTCATTCAGGTGGTCACTAGAGCAGAACTCTACACTGTCACAAATGTCTTCTTCCAAGCTGCCTCTAGCCAGCAGTGAGCCATACAACAGGCCAACAAGGACAATGCAAGAGCTATTAAATGTCCAATATCTTTCCTTATAGAATCATAGAATTTTATATCACAGGAGGAGGCTAGTCTGCTCTTACCCATTCCTGCTTAAATTTGCCTTCTTCAAATATTTGCCCACATCTCTTTTCAAAACTCTTACAAATTCTGCTTCTACTACTGTTTCTGTAGGGTCAGATTGTATTGTTAGATTTTTGAATAACTGGGAAAAAGTCAGATAAATTGATGACATGGCTGATTTGAGACCTGAATTGTTGCTGTCTATCCCATATATAGCTGCATATAGAAGGTAGGTGGGTCATTGGGGGATGTGTCGCCCAGCCACTGTGGTGTCCTATAACTTGTTTGATCACCTTCAGGAATCAGAGAGGAATTTCCCAGAGTTTTCTTTCCATTAAATTTGGCCTAAGGTGAATGGGGAGTTGCACCATGTCAGTATAGGACTGACTCGAAGGAAGAGCTGGTCTTTACCTGTCCTTTTTCATATGTTCGCGTAACAGTTTTATTGGAAGAGCTAATCTGACCCAATTTATCTCCAATCATGTGTATAACATACAGTTACCATCTGACAAACGAACATCACACAACAGAAAAAGTAAGGCATCTCATTCCATCTGCTTTCATACACAAGGGCTGGGATTCAAGTGAAAAGTCCAGATAGCTGATAGGTTTGTTCACATTTTGAGCAAAACGTAATCTTAGGGTAAAATGATCGAAATTGCTTTATTAAATCGAGCAGGTTGAGGCATCTGAGCTGTCGTGATGCTGCTCTGCAACTGACTGCTGGAAGGTATATGAAACCAATCCCTGAACAACTGGATTTTAGGCTCTCCCTCTCCTTTCTCTGAGGTTAACAGCTCACTTCTGCCTCCAGACAACCTGGCTGAAAATGGGTACTGTAGATTCAAATGTAAATCTTATGGATAGTAATTCTATTACAGTCCTCACCAGCTACACCATCCCCACTTGTCCCAGGCAGCCGCCTATATCGGGCAAATGCTGCTGACCATTTGCCATTATCATAGGTGTCTATTACAAAGGTGCCATTTAAACCATATTAAACAGACTGGCTATTTCGGGCAGTTCAAGCAGCTTCGTCACCTTCCGTCCACTGCCGTTTGTCCTGCAGCACTGCTTTAATGTATTTGAATCACTCCCTTATGAAGTGTTAATTCCTGAAAGACAATCAGAAACGCGGTGGCAGCGGTTCAGGAACTTTGAAAATGACCAGGGCAGTTTCATTTTTATTATTTAAAGTGGAATTAAGACCATGTACTTTGTACAGTACTGGAATGTATAATACATGGCTTGGAGATACATTAGAATGAGGAAGGAGCAACAACTCAATCTTTTCTAGAGCCCTAAGCTCTGGAATTTCCTCCCTAAATATCTCTACCTCTCCTCCTAAGTCGCTCCTTAATGCCTACCTCTTTGATAAGCTTCTGGTCACTTGTCCTAATATCTTTGTGTGACTTGGTGTCAAATTTTGTCTGATAACGCTCTTGTGTAGCACCTTGAGACATTTTACTACGTTAAAGGCGCTATATAAATGCAAGTTTCTATTGCTTAGGGCGTTTAGAGGACCTTACTTTTGATTAGCTGATTTTTAACTTTATTAACACTACCCTGTTATAGCGGCCATCGCGTAAAGCATTCAAATCGTGTCCACACAAACCCACCCGCTATAAGTGGTGGGGGCGGTATGTAAGATTTGTCTTATGCCCTTTTTAATATTACTGAAGTGGTTTAGGAATGGTGCTGAATGGTAGCATAGTGGTTATGTTACTGGGCTAGTAATCCAGAGGCCTGGACAAATGATCCGGAGACGTGAGTTCAAATCCCACCACGGCAGCTGGGGAATTTAAATTCAGTTAATTAAGTAAATCTGGAATAAAAAGCTAGTATTAGTAATGGTGACAATGAAACTATCGGATTGTCGTAAAAACCCATCTAGTTCACTAATGTCCTTTAGGGAAGGGAATCTGCCATCCTTATCTGGTCTGGCCTATATGTGACTCCAGATCCACATCAATGTGGTTGACTCTTAACTGCCCTCTCAAATGGCCTAGCAAGCCACTCAGTTGTAAAAAATCGCTATGAAAAACAGTAAGAATAAAACCAGACAGACTACCCGGCTTCGACCTTGGCACTGGCTACAGACACGACAACGGCACACCCAGCCCAGTCAACCCTGCAAACTCATCCTCACCAACATCTGGGGACTTGTGCCAGAATTGGGAGAGCTGTCCCACAGACTAGTCAAGCAACAGCCTGACATAATCATACTCACAGAATCATACCTTTCAGCCAATGTCCCAAATTACTCCATCACCATCCCTGGGTATGTCCTGTCCCACCAGCAGGACAGACCCACCAGGGGTGGCGGTACAGTGGTATACAGTCGGGAGGGAGAGGCCCTGGGAGTCATCAACATTGACTTCGGACCCCATGAAGTTTCATGGCTTCAAGTCAAGCATGGGCAAGGAAACCTCCTGCTGATTACCACCTACCGCCCTCCCTCAGCTGATGAATCAGTACTCCTCCATGTTGGACACCACTTGGAAGAAGCACTGAGGGTAGCAAGGGCAGAGAATGTACTCTGGATGGGGGACTTCAATGTCCATCACCAAGAGTGGCTCGGTAGCACCACTACTGACTGAGCTGGCCGAGTCCTGAAGGAGATAGCTGCCAGTCTGGGCCTGCGACAGGGGGTGAGAGAACCAACACAAGGGAAAAACCAACTTGACCTTGTCCTCACCAATTTACCTATCGCAGATGCATCTGTCCATGGCAGCATTGGTAGCAGTGACCATAGTCATGTGGAGACGAAGTCCCTGTCTTCACACTGAGGACACCCTCCATCGTGTTGTGTGGCACTACCACCGCGCTAAATGGGATAGATTCAGAACAACAGATCTAGCAGCTCAAAACTGGGCATCCATGAGGCGCTGTGGGCCATCAGCAGCAGCAGAATTGTATTCCACCACAATCTGTAACCTCATGGCCTGGCATATCCCTCACTCTACCATTACCATCAAACCAGGGGACCAACCCTGGTTCAATAAGGAGTGCAGAAGAGCATGCCAGGAGCAGCACCAGGTGTACCAAAAAAATGCGGTGCCAACCTGGGGAAGCTGCAACACAGGACTACATGTATGCTAAAAAGCAGAAGGAGCATGCTATAGGCAGAGCTAAGCAATCCCACAATCAACAGATCAGATCAAAGCTCTGCAGTCCTGCCACATCCAGTCGTGAATGGTGGTGGACCATTAAACAACTAACGGGAGGAGGAGGCTCCGTGAATATCCCTAACCTCAGCGATGGTGGAGCCCAGCACGTGAGTGCAAAGACAAGGCTGAAGCGTTTGCAACCATCTTCAGCCAGAAGTGCCGAGTGGATGATCCATATCGGCCTCCTCCTGAGGTCCCCATCACCACAGAAGCCAGTCTTCAGCCAATTCAATTCACTCCATGTGATATCAAGAAACGGCTGAGCACACTGGATACAGCAAAGGCTATGGGCCCCGACAACATCCCGGCTGTCGTACTTAAGGGGTGGGGGGGGGAAACTCCCCACTGGCTGGAGTCATACCGAGCACAAAGGAAGATGGTTGTGGTTGTTGGAGGTCAATCATCACAGCCCCAGGACATCGCTGCAGGAGTTCCTCAGGGCAGTGTCCGAGGCCCAACCATCTTCAGCTGCTTCATCAATGACCTTCCCTCCATCATAAGGTCAGAAGTGGGGATGTTCGCTGATGACTGCACAGTGTTCAGTGCCATTCACAACTCCTCAGATAATGAAGCAGTCCATGCCCGCATGCAGCAAGACCTGGACGACATCCAGGCTTGGGCTGATAAGTGGCAGGTAACATTCGCACCACACAAGTACCAGGCAATGACCATCTCCAACAAGAGAGTCTAACCACCGCCCCATGACATTCAACGGCATTACCATCGTCAAATCCCCCACCATCAACATCCTGGGGGTCACCATTGACCAGAAACTTAACTGGACCAGCCACATAAATACTGTGGCAACAAGAGCAGGTCAGAGGCTGGGTATTCTGTGGCGAGTGTCTCACCTCCTGACTCCCCAAAGCCTTTTCACCATCTACAAGGCACAAGTCAGATGTGTGATGGAATACTCTCCACTTGCCTGGATGAGTGTAGCTCCAACAACACTCAAGAAGCTCGACACCATCCAAGACAAAGCAGCCCGCTTCATTGGCACCCCATCCACCACTTTAAACATTCACTCTCTCCACCACCGGCGTACCGTGGCTGCAGTGTGTACCATCTACAAGATGCACTGCAGCAACTCGTCAAGGCTTCTTCCGCAGCACCTCCCAAACCTGCGAACTCTACCACCTAGAAGGACAAGGGCAGCAGGCGCATGGGAACACCATCACCTCCAAGTTACACACATCCTGACTTGGGAGTATATCACCGATCCTTCAGCGTCACTGGGTCAAAATCCTGGAACTCCCTCCCTAACAGTACTGTGGGAGTACCTTCACCACGCGGACTGCAGCGGTTCAAGAAGGCGGCTCACCACCACCTTCTCAAGGGCAACTAGGATGGGCAATAAATGCTGGCTTTGCCAGCGACGCCCACATCCCATGAACGAATAATAAAAAAAAAATTATTAGACGACAAATTTGTCTAGTTTTTATTGTGGGGTCGATTTGTTAAGAAAAGGTAATTTTCATGCACAAAATGCGCAGCTGTTGTGAAGTCATGAAAACAACTTGAATGTAGTTACAGTTAGTTCAAAATCACATTTGCAATGTCATTTTGGTCAGGGCTGTCCTCCATGTTGAGGGAATTTCTGTAATCGTAAATGACAACTCATCCAAAACTCTGCTGCCCATATCTTATCCCACACCAAGTCCCGCTCATTCATCATCCCTTTCCTACATCGGCTCCTGGTTCCCCAACACCCCAGATTTAAAATTCTCATGCTCATAGCCTTGTCCATCCCTATCTCTGTAACCTTCTGCAGCCCTACAACCATGTAGCATACCGTGGCTGCAGTGCATACAATCTAAAGGATACACTGCAGCAACTCGCCAAGGATTCTTTGACAAAACCTCCCAAACCTATGACCTCCACCTCCCAGAAGGACAAAGGCAGCAGGTGCATGGGAATACCGTCACCTACAAGTTCCCCTCCAAGTCACACACCATCCTGATTTGGACATATATTGCTCCTGGGTCAAAATCATGGAACTCCATACCCAACAGCATTGCGGGATCACCTTCACCACATGGACTATAGCGGTTCAAATGCCTGCTTTGCATCCCGAGAAGTATTTTTTTAATGGCCGCTTTATACTACAGGGCTGTCTCTGACAGCAAATGTGACATCAGAGACAATTCTGTAAGGTAAATGGCCAGACGCTCTCTGCTTTCAGTAAGAAACCCTCCTCAACCAGGACTGGTAGCACAGCAAGCAGGACTGAGACATCATTTGCCGTTAGGTAGACTGCATATCCTCTCCATCACCAAGACCGTCTACATCCAACACCGTAACATCGCCCGTCTCTGCCCCTTTCTTAGATCATCTGCTGCTGAAACCCTGATCCATGCCTTTGTTACCTCGAGACTCGACTATTCCAATGCACTCCTGTCCATCCTCCCACCTTCCATAATCTTGAGCTCACTCAAAACTCGCTGCCCGTATCCTAACTCACACAAAGTTCCGTTCACCCATCACCCATGTGCTCGCTGACCTACATTGGCTCCCGGTCCGGCAACTGTCTCGACTTTAAAAGTCTCATCCTCATTTTCAAATCCCTCCATGGCCTCGCCCCTCCCTATCTCTGTAACCTCCTCCAGCCCTACAAGTCTCCGAGATCTCTGCTTTCCTCCAATTCTGGCCTCTTGCGAATCCCAGGTTTTCATTGCTTTACCATTGCCTGCTGTGCCTTCAGCTGCCTAGGCCCTAAGCTCTGGAATTCCCTCCCTAAACCTCTCCACCTGTCTACCTCTCTCTCCTCCTGTAAGACTCTCCTTCAAGCCTACCTCTTTGAGCAAGCTGTTGATCACCTGTCCTAATATCTCCTTATGTGGCTCGGTGTCAAATTTCGTTTGATAAAGCTCCTGTGAAGTGCCTTGGGATGTTTTTCTACGGTAAAGGTGCTATATAAATGTGTATTGTAGTGGTAGGCAGGCTGAGCTCTCAGCCCATCATTATAGGCCGATAGTTCATTTTTATCACCAACAAAAATTTGCATTCATATAGCGCCTTTAATGTAGAAAAAAGTCCCAAGGCGCGTCACAGAGATGTAATCAGACACAAACGGTCACCGAGCCAAGGAAGAAATATTAGGAGGGGTCAAAGAGGTGGATTTTAAGGAGGGTCCCAGTAACATCGTAATGGTTTCAGGCAGAAGACCTTCAGTCCATCTCATGCTGCATTTCTGTATCTCTTGCATGGTGTAGGCTTCAGTAAATTTGTATAAAATATTGAGTGATCAATCCATAGGATTAACATTGCCATAATGTTAATCGTTAGCAACGAAATAGGTTACTTTGATCAAGTCAGTGACAACTGTGCTTGTTCCATGGTCTGGAATGAAATGCTCGATCCATGGCAGCCTGCATTTAATGGGGTCCCGGGAGCCTGTGCACATGGTTTTCAAATTTTCTTTTGTGCTTTCATTTATACCTGGGTGATGAATCCAGAGCTGGATAATCAGCTCCACAGAATGAAATACTGACCTGATCGAAAACACAGAAGAATATTTTTTTTTTTTGCAATTTCAAGTTTATTAAAAAGAACAGCTGTTCTTTTGTGTATAATGAATATATTTCACAATCCGCTGCGGCTTCCAAACTCATCCAGCAGAACAGTGGACTTTAAAATGTTAACATCAAAACACCTCATTCACTTTCACTGGGGCTTTGCAGGAGTTTATGATGGGATTTTTATGATTTAAAAATGAGTGATTAGAGAGAAAAAGTTGCAACAATTCTTGAAGCTTCATTTTCATTCATTGGGAAATAGCTACCATCTGGTGTGTACTTTAGGGATATAATGGTTGTTAAAAACTCTACAGCATTTAGAAAAGCTCACATAAAGATGGTCTGTAAATGCATACTTAATCAGATGTTTAAATTATATTCCTGTCTGTCCACTTCCATAAGAACATGCATTCAAAATGCATTCAAAAAATGTAAAATTCTGCATTAACATATCAAAGCTTGGTAGCATCTTTCCAAAAGATTTCTCTATTGGTTCAGATAGCTGTTATTAACAAATTCTCTGAGTTAAACCGTTACAATACAGTTTCTGTTTTTTAAAGAACTGCTTTCTCTCAATTGTTATATACTCAAACCAGAGGTTTACACGCTAAAGCAACTAATATATTTCGTCACAATTATTAAATAACAGAAACCCAAAAATGCATCATGTACAATGAGGACAATATATATCAAGATGTGTGCAAATCTACAAGTCTGTGAGTGGTCAATTACCCTTTGTAAGGAAGCTCTCTGGTTGGAATAAAAGAATCTCTGTAGATTCAAAATTCTGGATTCTATCACACACATTTAAGTTGCTTTTGTCTTCGCTTGAAACTTTCTGCATCAGCATTTTGGATTTCTCGAGCAGATAGTAAATAACAAGCCTTTCATCTGATCAATCACCAGAATTCAATAGAACTCCAGACCGGTTTCAGACTTCAGCTTTTAACCCTTCAGGCGTCAAAACAAACACCTGTGTTAGCTCTTCTGATGTAAAGAATTGCAGAAAGCCTTTGGAATACACTATAAATAGATATAGTTTACAAAAGAAAAACATACAACTCAGAATAATAATTATATATATCCTGGGAGATAGGATCACTTTGCCATGTTAGTGTCAATCATGCAAATCTATACAATAGAACAAACTACTTAAGGGACAATGCTGGAAACTAGATCACAAAGACAAACCTATTTTATGTCGAGTTTAAAAAAAAATCAGCAATTCAAACTTCATTGCAGAGAACACTTGATTTTTTTGATTTTTTACAGTGGAACCTGTAAACTCTATCTTACATCACGATATGCTGATCCTAGATATTGAAGAAAATATATTATATGCAACTTATTCACAATTGTGTTATAACAACATGCATTTAATGGGCCAAAAATTCGGCCCTTGCCGGGTGAGTACGCGCTCTGTACTCACCCGTATTGCTTCCCGAAGTGCTGGTTTCCTGCATGCACTGCGCATGCGCGGGAAACCGGAACTTCCGGTATGGTGAAGGGGGCGGTTCCTAGGTGAACTGCGTGCGCGTTAGAGGCTGCGCGCATGCAGCACACTTAGATTTTTTTTCAGGTTTCTACGCGAGGGTAAGTATGGAAGATACTACGCTAATGAAAAGGAAGCGCAAGACCCGTTTTCAACAAGGTAAGTGGTTAATTAAGTATAATTTTAAATTTTTTTCAACAGGTTTATCTTTTTTAAATACTTTAAAGAAAGGTAAGTTTATTTTTATAACTTTTAAAAAGTATTTTAATTTTTTCAAAAATTTAAATTTTTGTTTAAAGTGGTTAATTCATTTAACTATAGTTATTTTATAAATGTGATGGTTTTTTTTTAAAATTTATTTTAAGTTTAGCTGTTCTTTTGGGGCCGATTTCAATTCACAGATTTGACAGGTCTCCTGTCAAATCTATGAATGAAAGATGGTCTGCTGCCATTGGCTCTCCATGGCCCACGTGATCCCAGGGAACGCATCGCACTAACTGCGCCCCTGGAACACGCAAGCACTGCGCGCCGGCAGTTGGGAGAGGCCCAGGACCCGAAGTTCCCGTGGGCCCAAAACACAACGGCAGGCGCGGTAGGTAAGAGCGTGCGCAATCCTTACCCCCGCGGCAAGCCGGAGAGGCGAATTTCTGGGCCAATATCTTTAATATCACTAGATTCTAGCAACTCATCCCACTATGGCAAAATAGAATTTGTTGGCCCTGAATTTGCGGTCAGAGGCATATCTCCGAAGTAGTTTTCCGACCCGCGAAAGATCTACGAACTTACCTCCTGGCTCCAAAGCTACGGAGAGTTCGGGTCCTGGGTCTCCGTGTGTATGCCTGCGTAAAGGCCCACGGATCCCAGGGACGCAGGCGGTTTGGAAGTGTCCCTGGGGTCACGTGGGCCAGGTTCTCCAATGAAAAAGGAGGATTCCATTTACGAACAGAATCTCCAAAGGATTAAACAATTTAGACAACTGTAATAAAAATAAATGTTCTGATTTTCAAATTTAATTAAAAGTCCCTTCATTACAGCAAATACAATAAAAATGTAATTTTTTGAAAAATAATTTAAAACATTTTAAGAATATTTGTATAGAATAATTTTCAGTGTTTGTGGATCATTTTTTATTTTTAAATTTAAGATTTATAATAATCCTTACGCTGGTGGAAGCAGGCCCTATGCCTGCTTTTACCAGGCGTAAGAGTTTTGTGGGCAATTGCTGGGTAGTAGTTGGGCAAATACCCCAACTCTGCACCAGCGAAAGTGACTTTCTAGTTTGTTCGGATGATCTGTCAAGGCATACCTTGACAGATCGCAAGTTCTGAGTTTTCGCGCATGCGTAAACCCGGAACTTGCAGGGTCTTTCAAAAGGCATACGCTTGTTATGGGGACCGTAAATTCCGGGCCAATATGAAGAACATAAGTAGGATATTGGAGGCAGAATCTCTGGATTTTATTCAAAAGACATCTGTGATGGGGGTTTCTATGGAAATATGAACTAGATGGGCTGAATGCACTCCCTCTTCTGAATTTATCTTTGTGATCTTTGATCTATCACAGATTTGAACAATCCTAAGATTAGTCTAATGAACTGTCCTGTAAATACAATAGCATCAAATAGCCTTCTACCTTTGAGTTAAGATTTTGTTGTACTATCCTGAAGCATTAGATAATCAGAAATCAAAACAGCTTAAATACCAAAATAATGTTGCTCCTCTCTGATCAACCTACACTTTACACTGGGGGAAGTCATGGGGTTAACAGTTTAAAATGAGAAGCAGCTCAGAGAAGGCAGTAACAGAAATACATTCCATAAAATGTAAAGCAAATATTCAACATTTTAAAAACATCTGAAGACATAATATAAGTAAGGTGGTATATTTTACTGCATCAACACAGAAGTTAAATTATGAGATGTCCATATCATACAGGTCCCAATCATTAAGTGTAAAAACAGACTGAACCTGACGAAAGGATCCAGGTGACCCTGAAAGCTTGTGTACTTTAACCCTCCTCATGTTGATCCTGCCAAAGCAATCACGCTATTAGCTCCATACCGCCCCGATTTTTATGGATCAAAATAGTTGCACTGGTGTTCATTTGAACTTAACACAGTAAGAGACACAATTTAAAATGTTACAGTTGAACTTAAATTCCAATTTGAAATAAATGCTTCAAAAACCTTGTGTACAACTTTTCATAAACCTTGGGGTAGAGTTTCCACTTTGGATGCAATCGCAAATTGCGCCGAAAATGCGCTTGAAATTGTATTGGTTAGGTTACAGTGCAAGTTTCTGATAAAATTCATTTGCATATTCATAAACGTAAAATCTTCAATGTACCAGTGCAATCGGGCAGCGTAATAGAACATAATTGTTCTTTTTCTTCTTTCTACTAAAAAGTATTCCTTGATGTATTTAAGAGTGGTAATCTGGTGCAGTTTTAATAATACAACTGAAAATGGGTTTATCACCAAAAATAAGCAATTTTATTAAGAGTATCCAGTCCTCCACCTGTGCGTAACCTAATTTAAAATCACTAAAATTGACTTTAAAAAACTATATTGAACCATTTAATCGTTTTATTGGTGTACACTAGTCAGTTTCTTAATAAACTAAATATTTTTTGATATGAAAAAACTTTTAAAAGTGCCTGTGTGCCTAAGAAAATTAGCACAATTTAAAGCGTCTTCCCTAACCAGCACAAATTGATATGCAAGTTGAGACCCTATAACGTGCATCAGACCCCGTTTGCTATTTTAAGACAGTATTGTGGTGGAGTGTGAGCTGGCGATTTAGTGGGGCAAATAACTGATGCATGAGTAGCAGAATATTTGGGAAATAGTAAACACAACATAGGCTGAATGTGATAATAGAAAAGGATAATTTAGAGTCAAAGATAAGGATGGTGGACTGGAAAAAGCAATGTTCAGTGAGATAAGCAGAGATCTGGTCCAAATTCACTGGGCAGAAAAGTTAGCAAAAAGGTCTATGATCAACAGCGAGGAACATTCAAATAGGAGATGGATGGAGTACAAAATAAATATATGCCTGTAAGGTGAAATAGGGGTGCATCAAAGAATAGAGTGCCATGGAAAAATGCAGATTTTATAACTAAATTAAAATTTAAAGAGGATAAAATTAGAGCTTATAATACTAAAATAATCATAAGAATAATAAGAATAAAGAAAGTGTAGTAGGGCGGTAAAAAAGGAAATTAGAAAGGTTAACATGGAATATCAAAAAGGGCTAGCACATCATTAAAAGGAAATAGTAAGAGCTATAAACACAGGCAAAGGAAAAGAATAGTTAAAGAGAGGATCGGACCACTCAGGTATCAATGTGAGAATCTAGGTTTGGAGGATAAAGGTACAGCAGAACACAGGAACATTAGGAACAGAGTAGGCCATTGAGCTCATTGAGCCTGCTCCATGATTCAATTAGATCATGGCTGAGGAAGTGACAAATTGGATAAAAGGAATGCAGTAGATGTTGTCAATATGGATTTTCAGGAAGTGTTAAATAATGTGTCTCACAGAAGGCTTGTTGCAAAAATTCAGCTGTATGATAGCAGAGGAAATGTTACAGCACGGATAGAAACATGGTTAATGGACAGGAAACAAAGGGTAAAGGTAAATATGTGTTGCTCTGATTGGAGAGGGTTGGAGGTGCTGTGCCCCAGGAAGGTGTGCTGGCCTGCTGGGTCCACTTTTGTTCTGAACACGTACAGTGGATTTGAACTTGCGCATACGAAGCACAATCTCAAAATTTGCTGATGACACAAAAGGGTTTGGAAAACATTGATGAGGATTGTAAAAGACTTCAGAAGGACCTAGACAGATTAGCCAAATGGGTGTAGCGTGAGGTAATACATTTTAGAATGAAAAAAAGAACTTGCATTTATATAGCGCCTTTCACAATCTCAGCATGTCCCAAAGTGCTTCATAGTCAATTAAGTACTTTTGAAGTCACTGTTGTAATTTAGGGAAACGTGACAGCAATTTTCACACCAAGGTCCTACAAAAAGCAACATGATATATGACCAGATATTCCATTCTTGGTGACATTGGATAAATGGCCAAGAAACTGGGAGAACCCTCCGGCTCTTCTTTAAAAAGTGCTTTGGGATCTCTTACTTCCACCTGAAGGGGCAAATATTTAGCTGAAAGACGGCAGCTCTGACAGTGCAGCATACCCTCAGTACTGCATTGAAGTGTCAGCTTACATTTTGTGCTCAAAGCTCTGGAGTGGTGTTTGAATCCACGACCACCAACTCCAAGGCGAGAGTGCTACCACTGCCACTGAAAAACAAGTAATGAAAATATATCCTCAATGGAAAGATATTGAAGGATGTGGATAAACACTTTGGGTTCAAATAAGTAATTCCCTGAAAGTGCAAGTGTAGGTAGAGAAGGCCATGTAAAAGGCCAGCAGCTTTTTGGGTTTTATAAATAGGGACATGGAATACAAGAGCAAAGAAGTAATGATAAATTTATGAGATTTTGATTAGGCCACAGCTGAATTACTGTTTGCAGCTTTAAACATACCATTATAGAAAGGACATTAAAGCCAAAGAGAGCATATAGCGTTGAATTACCAGGATGGTGCCAGGAATGGGAATCTATAGTTTTGAAGAGAGACTTGAGATACTGGGACTATTTCCAAAGGAACAGAGAAGTCAAAGTGGAGATTTGATTGGGCTTTTTCAGATTATAAAGCGTTTTAGTAGAGTGAATAGGGAAAGACTATTTCCTTTGGTTGGAGAGGCAGTAACGAAGAGTCATTGAGAGTGAGGAGAGAGATTAAGAGGAATTTCTTCATGGAGAAAGTTGTTGGGAGTGTGGAATGCTTTGCCACAGTGAGTGGATAAGGCAGAGACCATTGCATTTTCTCAGGAAAAATTGGATAAATATTGGAAGCAGAGGAAGATACAGGACCATGGGGAGAGAGCAGAAACAGTGGGATTAGTTTTGAACTGTTCTAAGAAATAGTCGGCAAAGACATGATGGGTTAAATGGCCACCTGTGCTACAAACATTTATGGTTCTATATTGAACTTATGGATTTGTTTTGTTTAAATTTTGTGCAAGTTATTTTGTATTTTCTCATGTTCCATGATCTACCCTGTACTTCACAGCATTCCCTTGTTAAAAGTAGAAGTACATTCACCCATCACCCCTGTGCTCGCTGACCTACATTAGTTCCCGCTTCGACAATGCCTCGATTTTAAAATTCTAATCCTTGTGTTCAAATCTCTCCGTGACCTCACCCCTCCCCATAACCTCCTCTAGCCCAACAACCCTCTGAGATTTCTGCATCCTCCAATTCTGGCCTCTTGCGCATCCTCGGATTTCAACGCTCCACCATTGGTGGCTGTGCCTTCAGCTGCCTAGGCCCTAAGCTCTGGAATTATCTACTTCAAACCTCTCCGCAGCATATATCATCCTTTAAGACTCTCCTAAAAACCTACCTCTTTGATCAAGCTTTTAGTCACCTGTCCTAATATCTCATGTGGCTCAGTGCCATATTTTGTTTGATTCGCTCCTGGATGTTTTACAACATTAAAGGTGCTATATAAATACAAGTTGTTGTTGTGGTTGTGATTGCTTGTGTTAATGTTGTTCTATGACTGGCTGTATGAAACTGGTCTTGGTTGATATTCTCTCCCTCCCTTCTGGGGAAACACCTGGCATACACAGAAAAGATCCCACCCTGTGAGAAATCATGAGGCCAAAGATTACTATTCCACTGTAAAACATATTGGTGCACTAAAAAGCTGAACCATTACACCACCCATAACTGTAGGAAAAGCCCTACCTAATTAACTCACTGCATTGTGCCGGTCAGCACATAGAATTAGATGCAATGGTTTTGATGACTTGTGGGAAAATAGTAACCATTAGTTCATTAAGTCAGACAAGCTGTTCAACTTTTACCATTAAACATATGAAGATCGATGTAAAAAAATAATTAATGTTTAATACAGAACCTTTAGCTGCAGACTTCTGAACAAAAATGCCTCCTCTGGGACCTCTGGTAATATGCAGCATATGGAAAGCTCCACTTGTACATCACTGTGGTTTGTACCTATCATTTTAAATTTGCAAAACCATGGGGTCTGATCTAATGACACGAGCTGAAGCATATCTGCATGTGCTTCTTACTACAGGGTTTCAACAGGCCCTGAACTGTGTGCATTGTTCAACCAATTTCCAACATCTTTTTGGATCAATTACTACAGTACTTTTCTACAAGGTTCAGGTAGAAAACCGGAATGATTTATAATACAAACAAGGCAATATCCTTTGTGATATAACCATTAACCATTAGACTGTCTACAAATGATAAATGTGTCTGATGAAGGGTGGCACAGTGTGTTTGAGTTGCATGGTGTTACATCAGAGTGGAGGAACACTGGTTCATGCCCTCAGACTCAAACATGCAGAGCTCTAGATTACATCCATGCCATTAGAGGAAGGAGTGAATAGAGGGCAGATGCTTTCCCCTGTGGAGGAGAGAAAAAAAGAGAGAGGAAGCACCACTCCCGGCTGCTGTCTTACACCTTCGAGTAGCCAACTCAAGAGCAGCACTGGCAGAAACCTGGGAGCAGGTTACCTGGCTGCCACCTCAACTGGCTTCACATGAAGGAACTTAAATAATAAAAGGAGGCAAAAGAAAAAGAAAACTTAAAAAAAGAATACAAGTCCTCAGTAAGAGTTTTAAAACATGGCCACACTTCTACAATGGTTAAATGATCCACTGCACTGGATCATGGGATATTAAGACACCCCAACCAAAAATAGTTCATTTTTTGATCTGTGCTGATTTAGCTAATTTCAGTCACAGCTGGGGTGGGAGCACAACAATTGACTTCTATATTACTAGAATTCTGATGTGGCATGACAGTGAAAATCAGCCTGGGTCCAACTCATGATCTCTATCTAGTGACATCTGCCAGAAAATTCCAACTGTGGACATCAGGGCAGAGGAGGATATATTCAGCTGTGATGACCTGTATGGTCAAATAGCCAGCTGATACTGACTGTGTCTGCGACCACATATGAAGAACTGCCAGCTTGCGGTGACACTAAGGGGCTGTTGTGGATGTGCACTCCATGAAATTGCCTTCAGGAGGATAGAGGGAAGAAAATTGGAAAAAAAATGTTGTTAAGTCCATTAGTACTGTCCATTTGCTGCAAGCCTTTTAGTATACCTATAGACTCAAAGTCTCTTCATGTCTCTACTTTCCATAGTTATTCCTCCCCCCAGCCTCCCCCTTGCTTTTTTATCTGTTTCATTTCCTGCTTTTTTCTCAGTTCTGACGAAGGGTTTCGACCTGAAACGTTAACTCTGTTTCTCTCTCCACGGATGTTGCCTGGCCTGCTGAGTTTTTCCAGCGTTTTCTGTTGTTGACTCAAAGTCAGTATTTAGCAATTTGTGTTTCAGGTCATAATCTCAGGATTACTTTAGCTAAATCTTGCAGTTGATACAAATTAGAATAAATTGACAAGATACTTCTAAACTTGTTTTTTGAAATCTTTGATTTGAATTATCCGATATTCTTTCTGAAATATGCAATTCTGAAAAACAATTTCTTAATTTCTTCTCTTCAAATACACTTTCCCAAATTGTGCTTCTTATAATGCTTCTTTCTCCAAAAGGAGAGAGCAGATAAATGGACCAAGTGTTTCCAAAGCACTGTAACGTATCTGAAAAGCGTGCTTATCATGGGTTAATGTGGATGCATTTTCACGCGCAGTCTGAGGTCAGAGGTTGGGCAGTTTAAGACACCAAGATATGGAGCAGAGCAAATCCTGTTGGATAAATGAACTTGATTAACGGAATTGATCTCAAGGATTCTAAGGGGGGGAGGGAGCGAAAAATGGGAGAAAATTGCCATGTCCTCACTGCACACACCAAATTGTAACAAGACATTCATAACTTTCGCTCACCAGCTCATTTGCGGGTTTAGATCAAGCTTAAATCCAAAACCTCAGTGAACCACTCAATATGTGTGCCATTGCTGTAACCAGCTTAAAGAAAATAAATGATTTTCTCAGCCAAATGCAGCTCTTCGAAAACAGACATGCACACCTTTACAACCTTCAAAGTGTGTGATGTACTGATAATTACAAAGCTTGTGTATATTTTTTCCAATGGTTAAGAAACAGATCCGTGAAGGTGAATGAATTGTGAAGCTACACAGTGGATTTCCAACATCAAAATTAAATCTTAGGTTTTTGTAAATGATTACTTGCAGCGGCCTCAACCGTTAAGATCATCACATACAGTCTCACATCATGCTCAATATGTGCAAGGTGTAAAAAGTCATTTCCGCCCCAGATGTATTCACTTCTCATTAAAATACTTAATACTCTTCATTCCTCACAGGATTCCAATATATATTTTTCAATAAAGTCATATTTTAAATTAAATTAAATAGGTCCCAGAAGTGTGCAATGCTACTCTTGTGTTGAGTTCAGCTAGGAATCAAGATATGAATCCTGAACTTGCTTTTAAGACTCAAAATGAAAAGCCTAATACACTAAAATTATGATTGTCACTACTTACTAGGTAATGTTTTTCTGTCACTAGTTGTTCAACGCAAGTTTTGAAATGCAGATGGAATTTCACAATATTGAGGAAAAACTCATTTAGTAAAATAATCTTCAGTAGGCAAACATTACCCACCATTTTTGATGGAAGCCATTGACGCAAAATGCACTGAGAAACAATGCGCAACTTGTAGGAACAGACTTTTCAATAAGTCATTCTCGAAGAAGGTGACTCACAGGGAGGGTCACCCCTGGAGGGTATGGCAGCATAGTGTTTATGCTACTGGACTAATAATCCAGAGACGTGATTCCACCTCCGTAACATCACCTGACACGACCCCTGCTTCAAGCTCATCTGCTGCTGAAACCCTCATCCATGCTTTTGTTACCTCTAGACTTGACTACTCCAACGCACTCCTGGCCGGCCTCTCATCTTCCACCCTCCATAAACTTAAGCTCATCCGAAACTCTGTCTGTTTCCTAACTCGCATCAAGTCCCGTTCACCCATCACCCCTGTGCTCACTGACCTACATTGGCTCCCGGTTGAGCAATGCCTCGATTTTAAAATTCTCATCCTTGTTTTCAAATCCCTCCACGGCCTCGCCCCTCCCTATCTCTGTAACGTCCTCCAGCCCCACAACCCTCTGAGATATCTGCACTCCTCCAATTCTTGCCTCTTGCGCATCCCGATTTTAATCGCTCCACGACTGGCAGCCGTGCCTTCAACTGCCGAGGCTCTAAGCTCTGGAATTCTCTCCCTAAACCTCTCCGCCTCTCTTTCCTCCTTTAAGACACTCTTTAAAACCTACATCTTTGCCCCAATGTCTCCTTACGTGGCTCTGTGTCATATTTTGTTTGATAATGCTCCTGTGAACATGTTACTACATTAAAGACGCTATATAAATGCAGGTGGTGGTTGTTGTGAGTTCAAATACTACCATGGCAGTTTGTGAATTTGAATACAGTTAATTAAAGTAGACTGGTGAGGATGAGCTCACCCCCTGACTTTCCAAAGCTTTTTCACCACCGACAAGGCACAAGTCAGGAGTGTGACGGAATACTATCCACTTGCCTGGATCAGCGCAGCTCCAACAATACTCAAGGAGCTCGACACCATCCAGGACAAAGCAGCCCGCTTGATTGGCATCCTATCCACCACCTTAAACATTCACTCCCTCCACTGCCTGCTCAACGTGGCTGCAGTGTGTGCCATCTACAAGATGCACGTGTAAGGAACTTGCCAAGGCTTCTTCAACAGCACCTCCCAAACCCGCGACCTCTACTACCGAGAAGGACAAGGGGAGCAGGCGCATCGATCAAAAAAGGTGCGTGATGCTTGCAGAAAATAACTTAAAAATGCAGGTAGTCACATCCTCCAAAAAAAAGTAAAAACAGTCACTATCAGGACCATTTCAAAAATTCAGCATTTGATAAAATTACTATATCCAACAGCCTTTTTTGTTTGGTATGTATTTTTTTGTGAATGTGTGTATTTACACAGTGAATGCCAGTAACAGCAATGGGGAAAATAACAAGGAGGAATAAATGAAGCTGGCAGTATAAAGGGACCTGACTGAACAGACACAGTTGAAGTGATTACTGGTCACTGAAGCATCCCCAATAAGTGACTATTACTTATATTTTCTCTGTTAGTGTTAACGAATTAAAAAACAATGCATTTACAATTCATTAAAACTACCACACTGATGAAAAGATCAGAGTGTACTCTAGTGATGTTAATGCTACTCACACACAGTTAGGTTCAGTAACTTCTTCTACTTCAATTTCTTTGATAAGTAACTTTGGTTTAAACATCAGGTGAAACAGAGAAAGCCAAAGGACATTAAAGTTATTACAATTTTTTCCAAAGGTCTGACTGATAAAAGGGGTATGATGGTGTACAGGTTAAAGAGGAATTCATACCATCATGCCTCATTTTATCAGTCAGACCTTTGGAAAAATTATAACAACTTTAATGTCCTTTGGCTTTCTGCATCACCTGACGTTTAAGCATTTTCGAAACCTAAAATCACTACACAGTCTTCACTGGGGATTCAATTCATATTCATCATTCTCGGCCAGTGAACACTTTTGGAAGGGTGTGTGTTTGATCATTGAGATGAGGACAGGATAAGGCTCGGTTATGATGTACTCAACAGTCAAATAGCTTGCCAGCACTCACTGTCAAAACCTACGTGCATTTTAGGTGAGGTACTGGAAGGTAAATGGCATCTGTGGAATTTATAGCCCCAGCAAGCACTCAACTCCTTCATAAGAACATAAGAAATAGGAGCAGGAGTAGGCTATGCTCCACCATTCAATAAGACCATGGCTGATCTTCTACCTCAACTCCACCTTCCCGCACTATCCCCATATCCCTTGATTCCCTTAGTCTATCTATCGATCTCCGTCTTGAATATACTCAATAACTAAGCATCCACAGCCCTCTGGGGTACAGAATTCCAAAGATTCACAACCCTCTGAGTGTAGAAATTTCTCCTCATCTCAGTTTAAATGGCCAACTCCTTATCCTGAGATTATGACCCCTAGTTCTGGACTCTCCAGCCAGGGGAACCAGCCTCTCAGGGGAACTACCCTGTCAAGCCCTCTAAGAATTTTAAACAATTTAATGGAGGGTAGAGGAAGGAAATTAAAGAAAAAAATAGGCTTCCTTTACACTTGTTTTTTGAACGACAAATTAATGAAAATGTATCTTAAAAATCTATTTGTGGTTCAGACAGTTTTTGACATTTACATAAAATTTTCAGGGCATTTGTGAATGTAGAGCTAACAAGGATTTACAATTTGCATTTACATTCAACTGATTGGCATTATATAGCAGTAATACTTGTGGTCTTTTTCACAAATATACTCGTCTTACTAAGGCACACTTGAATGCTGTATTCCGAAGCAAGCTGTTTTCTGGCTCCATTACAAGACAAATGTCTGCACAAGTGGCTTTGCTAACTTTATCAAGGATATGGCAGTGTGAGTTTAACACTGCAGCTGCTCATTTGTACTCCCAGCTCCTAAGTTAAGGCTCGTTGTTTGTTTATCAAGTACCATAGACAAAAGCATGCTTAAATAGCCTACATTTCACCCCATTGTTCTACCTGATCGACATGGATGAACTCAGACACAAAAAATTGATCTGGAGGAACTCTGCTTCTTAACTGGTGCAATGTGCACCTCAGAATGTTTTTGAAGCCAGTAAATAAAATATACAAACAGTTAATTTAGATACTGCTAAATTCAGAGCTTGCCTAGAAAGCTATGCTAGCAAAGTTTTTGAAAAGAGCCAAGCACAGGGTTGCCATCTATTCCTACAATTCCAGATGATGTAACAAGACCCTGTGAGGAGTCATATGCTAATCCACAAACTCCCAGAGGAGATGCTAATGTCAGTTTGTGTGTGCTGACGAGAATGTGATAAAGATTCTTGTTCAGTGTCCTTCGTGCTGTTCCACTTCATCAATGGTTGATGAATGACAATTCTCAGACAGAGAGAGAAATTTTCATTATATTAACTATGTGAAAAAGAAACCATACACGCTATGTCTTTACATACTGGCAAAACGGTTCCAATCTAGTTCTAACATTTTCATCATAAATGGTATCATATGTATTTTGGCCTTGACTTTAGCAGTTAGAAAAGCTAAATATACCACTGCATTATTCACATGTGCTTTCTATTTTTTTTGATATGCTCTCATAGAACTCTCCACAACATGGCTGTCTGTGGGTATTACATCTGCTTTACCAGTAACAGATTACCATGCCGAGATGAACGGTATGCTGAAGCATTAGATAATCCCAAAAATGAATTCAATAATGGCCCGGATTTTGCAGTCAGCGGCGAAGGAATGGTGCTCGCCGTTCATTATGGTTACAGCTGCCACAGACTTTTCATGGGCTTGAGTGGCAACTTACGGTAATTAGAGACCCTTTTCAGTGCTGTGCCCTCTACGAGGGATCTGTGGCGTGTATGAGCAGGACAAGCAACAGCATGTCTCTTCAACCAATCAGATTGAAGAATCCTCAAAGAGACACGCAGAGGCTAAACCAGGAAGTATAAATTACAATATTTAATTCTATGTAAAATCACGTACAGAAAGCAAAATAAAGAGAGGGAAAGAAAGATGGGATTAAGAAAGAGAGATAAAAGTGATAAAGAAAAAGTAAAAAAAAATGTATTTTAAGTTTTATAAAATCTCCAACATTAATTCAATTCTGAAGGAATGAGACTCCATACTTCAGTGCCAGAGAGGATGGTTGGCAGTAATTATGACTTATCAGGTCTTTATAAAATCACTTATACCTGAATGTACCAGCCCTAACTTTTTCTGCCGTGTTTAGTGAGTAACTAGTGGGTAAGTACCGCAATTTCACGCCCTTCATGTATTTTAATGCCGAGTCTATTGGCGAGGGCAGTGTAGCGAAGCTTGTGGAGGAGCAGGGCCAATAGGACAGCAACTTCCAGATTTCTGCACTTAACTGCGCATGTGCAAACGCCGAAGTTGCTTTCTGATTTATTCCATAATAACGGTGAGCGCTGATAACCTCACCATTATTTCTATCGCAAAATCCGTGCCATTATACACTGTGTCAGCTAATGAGTAGGAGGCGGGCCAGGACTTACACCATTTACTCAACAAAGCAAACCAAGTCTATTTACAGAGTCGACTTAAATAAGAGGCTCTAGGAACTGCAGCAAACAGACCTCAGCAACTTCTCCTGATAAAAGCAGGGTGATTTTGCCAGCAACATGCAGTGAGTGGAGGATAGTTACATAATACAAATTGATTATTTCTCCAGCAAAATGCAGTGAGTGGATGACAGTTACATGTGTGTAAAATCAATCGCAGTCACTTACAGCAGTGATTTCAAGCATGATTGATGGGGGAATTACCCAATCATCTCCATTCTCGCCAGGAATAGTGGCGTCACTATAAGCAGTCCTCACTGTGCTACCTAGAACACTTTCACATTTACTTGCCATTACAAATACGTCACATTGTTTGGGATAGAGGGTTTATTTACATAACTGGTGTGATATAGCACTGGGGTATTCATAAGAGAATAGTCAATGTTTATTATACTCAATATTCCATTTGTGATTCCTTTCTTCAAGACCTCACAAACATGCCATGAACTGCCATATTTATTTTAAATTGAATGTTTTTTTTGTGCAAGGCATTTTCTACTAAAATTAGTAAATGCGGCTAAAACAGAGTCGCCTTCGTCACACCTGTGGGCAGTCAGCGATTTCTACTGGTCAGCACTTTTAATCCAGTTCAAAATGTGATTGAAAAGATAGCATATTGAGGTTCTCAGTATTCAAAACAAGACAGTTTTGTCACAGATTCTATGGGTGGTGTTCACCCTCTGATACAACACTCAAATGGAAATTTTTGATGAGTGAACTTAAAACAGTGAATACCAACAAGTATCGTAGCAAAGCCTACCCTGTACTCATCTGACACCCTCACATGCTCGCTTTTCAGGAGGATAGCAATCATGAGCAAGAATGCTGCCTGATTTTTTTTTGTCTGCACTAAGACACTGAGGCCATTGTAACACCTCACCACTACTGAGGCCGAGATCAACTAATTCAGTGCCAAATCTGGTACTTTTCTGGTCTGTATGGCTCAGTTGCACTCTTGACAATGCATTTACCAACTCAACAATGTAGTAATGTTTTTGCAATGTCACTGGATTAAGGAGAAGAAAAATCAACCTGGGCACTGCTGAAAAGACTAATTTGATTGAGTTTTTTAATGAGGTAATAGAGAGGGTTGATGAGGGCAATGCGTTTGATGTGGTGTACATGGACTTCCAAAAGGCGTTTGATAAAATGCCACATAATAGGCTTGCCAGCAAAGTTGAAGCCCAGGGAATAAAAGGGACAGTGGCAGCATGAATACGAAATTGGCTAAGTGACAGGAAACAGAGAGTAGTGGTGAACGGTTGTTTTTCGGACTGGAGGAAGATACACAGCAGTGATCCCCAGGGGTCGGTACTAGGACCACTGCTTTTCTTGATATATATATTAATGACTTGGACTTGGGTGTACAGGGCACAATTTCAAAATTTGCAGATGACACAAAATTTGGAAGTATAGTGAACAGTGAGGAGGATAGTGATAGACTTCAAGAGGGCATAGACAGGCTGGTGGACTGGGCAGACACGTGGCAGATGAAATTTAACGTAGAAAAGTGCGAAGTGATACACTGTGGTAGGAAGAACAAGGAGAGGCAATATAAACTAAAGGGTACAATTCTAAAGGGGGTGCATGAACTCAGAGACCTTGGTATATGTGCACAAATCGTTGAAGGTGGCAGGACAGGTTGAGAAAGCAGTTAAAAAAGCATACGGGATCCTGGGCTTCATAAATAGAGGCATAGAGTACAAAAGCAAGGAAGTTATGATGAACCTTTATAAAACACTGGTTTGGCCTCAACTGGAGTACTGTGTCCAATTCTGGGCACCGCACTTTAGGAAGGATGTGAAGGCCTTAGAGAGGGTGGAGAAAAGATTTACAAGAATGGTTCCAGGGATGAGGGACTTCAGTTACATGGATAGACTGGAGAAGCTGGGGCTGTTCTCCTTAGAGCAGAGAAGGTTGAGAGGAGATTTGATAGAGGTGTTCAAAATCATGAGGGGTCTAGACAGAGTAGATAGAGGGAAACTGTTCCCATTGGCGGAAGGGTCAAGAACCAGAGGACAGAGATTTAAGGTGATTGGCAGAAGAACTAAAGGCAACATGAGGAAAAGTTTTTTTATGCAGTGAGTAGTTAGGATCTGGAATGCACTGCCAGAGAGGGTGGTGGAAAGAGATTCAATTGTGGCTTTCAAAGGGAATTGGGTAAGTGCCTAAAGGAATTTTTTTTGCAGGGGTACAGGGAAAGGGGGGGGGGGGGGCGGGTGGGGGAGTGGGACTAGCTGAAGTGCTCTTGCAGTGAGCCGGCACGGGCTCGACGGGCCGAATGGCCTCCTTCTGTGCTGTAACCATTCTATGATTCTAAGTTGTGGTTCGGAGAGTCGGTACTCTACCATACTCGTACTGGGCTGTCCAGGTGGTAACTACATGTATAACTCTTCAGAGTGAAACAAGAGCCTATATTCACCTGTGACTTGTGTATTTGCAGTGAATATTGTCATCACGAGTTAATTGTGTTTACACTAGGTCATATGAACTGATAAAGGTCACAAGCAGCTCCTTGCTCCTGCTTGTACAGACCACAGTGTACCAGGAGGAGGTTCAGCTTCAATTACTTTTTAACCTGCAATAACGCTTTAAAAGTTAATGGAAACTTGACTGTAAACTTTTATATGATCATAACTCAGCCTGGCTATTAGCGATCTTGCTATTTAGCCATTTTTCAACTTGGATAAATAAATACAATGTAGTCTAGCTATATATTACCTAAGAATTATTAAGTATTTGCTCTCCTGTATACCACAAGCTCAGTTGTAACTGGGCATTTTATTTACTCTCCAAATGCAGAGGCCATAAATACTAGCATATGCTTCTATATCGGTGAATTATTTGCTAAAATAATTTGACATGCAAGTTGCATTACCTTATCAACTGATTCAATCTAACAATTCATTGAGTTAGATGCGAGTATCTGGGCTGTTAACATTTCTTAGCCAAACAAATGCACTGTACATCATTCCATTGATTTAAATTCTGGCATTTAGAGCACATTGGCTCATAATTACTGCATTATAATAGTAGACTATCGTGGTGCCACCAGTTTTCTCCTCTCCTGAGCCTTACAGCGGCACCAGCACCCCTCCAGTATGTCACCCAAGTCACCTTGCTTCATGTGAAAGTCTGGACAGTGAGTGCTAACAGGAGATTTGACCTTGTACAGCTTCACATCCAAGCTCAATTCTATCGTCAGCTGTGGCCTGCACACATGCAGTTCCAGCAGGAATCCGTGGATAGTGAGTGGCAGTGAAAGTCCTTTCGGATTTCATCCCTGAGTAGGTCTGACTCTGTTTCAAACTTTAAATGATGGATACTCAAAGGCAGAGGGCTGCACCCAGATTTACTGATGCATCCCTGCATATTCTGGTGGAGGCAGTGAGAGCACGCAGGGAGGTCCTGTTCCCTGTTAGGCGCAAGAGACCGACCAAAGACACCAAAAGGGCCTGGTTGGAGACAGCAGAGGAGGTTAGAAGCAGGGATGTGGTCAGGAGGCCCTGGGTCCAGTGCAGAAAATGATTCAATGATCTCATGAGGTCAGGAAAGGAGAGTACAATGCCACACTCACCTTCATCCTGATGTGCCTGTCACCACATCCCCATCACTCTGCCTTCCCAAGCGTACTCCTGCACATCATTCCTCACACCAACATACCTTCCAGGTCCACCTATCCCTCTCTCTATGTACATACTCACAACCCATCTGACTAACCACCACTGACACTCACCCTCATCCTAATGCAATCATAGCAAGTAGCACCACCAAAGGAGGCCATTTGGCATTGTCACCCACTCCCTCATAGTCACTCTCTACAGATGTAACCCATCCATTCCTTACACTCATTCCATCACTCTCAAACTTCTCTTCTTTCCCTCTTTGCAGGAGAAAAGAGCCCGGAACACGCGGGAGAGGCAGAGAACCGGAGGTGGCCCTTCAGTATTCACGCAACTGACTCCAGCAGAGGAGGGGACCCTGGAGATATCGCGATAGCAGAGCTGCTAGCGGTGGGAGACGGAGAGAGGGGGACATCCCAGCAAACTGGTGACAGAATTACATCTCATACAGCCACATGGCATACAGCCGTCACTCATATGATGACTGATGTCAGCAGCCAGTGAATTTTCATCATGTGCATATTGGTAATGTTACCGATTCATAATATAACACATCTAAATCATCTATTTACTCTCCCACAGGTCCATCAAGTGCCCCCCGCCACTGTCCAGCTGGAGGAGGAAGACGACTCTTCAGAGGAACCTCCAGCACTATCAGCAGACCCAAGCGCACCCAGCACCAGCGCAGATACGCACACCTCGGTGGGTCCTGTGCAACATAGAGTAGTGTTGTCAGTTGGTGTCTCACACTTCACAAGTGAGCAAGAGCAGATGGTGTTCACAGGGACAGCAGTGGAGACTCCTCGCCGGAGTGCGCCGGACATTGGGTAGACTCTGCTGAAGCCACAGAGGCTGCACCCGGAAAAGAAAAAAGACACAAAAGTAGATGCACAAGGGTATGCACATGGGTGTATGAAAAAAATGTTAGTGTTAAGTTTCAAATCCCACCACGAAAGCTGGTAAAATTAAATTCAGTTAATTAAATAAATCTGGAATAAAAAGCTCGGAATGGTGACCATTAAACTACTGAATTGTTGTAAAACCCATCGGGTTTACTAATGTCCTTTAGTCCAGTAGTGGTACTACCCAGCCATTCTTGGTGATGGACATTGTAGTCCCCCATCCAGAGTACATTCTGTGCCCTTGCTGCCGTCCTTACCCGGTCTGGCCTATACATTACTCCAGACCCACAATAATTGAATTGGCTCCTAACTGGCCTAGCAAGCCACTCAGTTGTATCAAATCTCTATGAAAAAGCATAATGAGAATAAAACCAAACAGGCCACTTGGCTTTGACCTAGGCATCTTATTCGGATACGACAAAGAAACATTCAGCCCAGTCAACCCTGCAAAGTCCTCCTCACTAACATCTGGGGACTTGTGCCAAAATTGGGAGTGCTGTCCCACAGACTAGTCATGCAATAGCCTGGCACAGAATCATACCTTTCAGCCAACGTCCCAGACTCCTCTATCACCATCCCTGTCCTGTCCCACCGGCAGGACAGACCCACCAGAGATGGCGGCACAGCGGTATACAGTCAGGAGGGAGTGGCCCTGAGAGTCCTCAACATTGACTCCAGATCCCATGAAGTCTCATGGCATCAGGTCAAACATGGGCAAGAAAACCTCCTGCTGATTACCACCTACCGCCCTCCCTCAACTGCTGAATCAGTACTCCTCCATGATGAACACCACTTGGAAGAAGCACTGAGGGCAGCAAGGGCACATAATGTACTCTGGGTGGGAGAATTACAATGTCCATCACCAAGACTGGCTGGGTAGCACCACTACTGACCGAGCTGGCCGAGTCCTGAAGGACATAGCTACCAGACTGGGCCTGCGGCAGGTGGTGAGAGAACCAACACGAGGGAATAACTTACTTGACCTCCTCTTCACCAATCTATCTGTCGCAGATGCATCTGTCCTTGCCAGTATTGGTTGGAGTGACCACCGCACAGTCCTTGTCTTCACATGGAGGACACCCATCATCATTTTGTGTGACACTACCATTGTGCTAAATGGAATAGATTCAGAACAGATCTAGCAGCCCAAAACTGGGCCTCCATGAGGCACTCTGGGCCATCAGCAGCAGCATTGTATTCCACCACAATCTGTAACCTCATAGCCCGGCATATCCCTCACTCTACTATTACCATCAAGCCAGAGGACCAACCCTGGTTCAATGAGGAGCGTAGCTGGCGCACCGTGGCTGCATTGTGTACCATCTATAAGATGCACTGCAGCAACTCACCAAGGTTTCTTTGACAGCACCACCCAAACCCATGACCTCTACCACGTAGAAGGACAAGGGCAACAGGCACATGGGAACACCACCACCTCCAAGTTCCCCTCCAAGTCACCTACCATCCTCACTTGGAAATATATCGCCGCTCCTTCATCGTCGCTGGGTCAAAATCCTGGAACTCCCTACCTAACAGCACTGTGGGAGTACCTTCACCACACCAACTGCAGAGGTTCAAGAAGGCGGCTCACCACCACCTTCTCAGAGGCAATTAGAAAAGGGCAATAAATGCTGGCCTTGCCAGCGACATCCACATCAAGTGAATGAGTTTAAAAAATATAGGTGGCAGATGCAGTTCAATGTTGAAAAATGTGAAGTAATACATTTTAGAAGTTAGAATATAGGAAGGAAAAAACATCTCAAATGGTAAACTTTTAAATGGAGTAGAAGAAGGGAAACACGTGTCCTTAAAGGTGGCAGTGCAAGCACATAAGCCTCCAAAAAAGCCAACAAATCCTTGGTTTTCTACCTACCGTACAGAATACAAAAGTAAAAAGGTACAAGACCTTACTTAGGCTGCAGTTGCAGTACAGTGTATAGTTTTGAGAATTCCATTATAGGAATGATATACAAACAATGGAAAAGGTACAGCATAGATCACTAGGCTTTTACTAGGAATGAGGGATTATAGTTATTAGGACAGACCCGAGAAGTTAGGGCTTTTTCTGCTAAAGCTCAATAGGTTAAGGGATAATCTAATAGAATTTTTTTTTTATAATGAAGGATTATTATAAGATGTATTATAAATAGTGGCTGTTTCCATTGGTCAGCAATAATAAGAGGGCACACATTTAAGATAATCAAAAAAAAGAGTTAAAGAGGTTAGAAACAAAAACAGTTTACAACTTCATGCAGGCATTTTCTTCTTGATTTGTTTTCCCTTCCTTGCAAACTGAGATAAATAGCAGGAAGCCTGTCTGCTCACAGGCCTTTGCCAATGTGATGTCATTCTCACTGCATGCCTATGATGGCACAACTGAGATAAGGAAGAACCAAGTGAGGAATCATGGGCACAAATGCATGTCCTGCTCACAATGCCATAGCATGTTACATCATGCCAGCCCCAAGTGTAATTTCTAATATTCCATACTGCACAGTTTATTTTCCACCAATCTACAAGTACCAGACACATGAAACCGAATACTTTCAAATCCTATGTTGTCATTCACTTTTGTTCTCCTGATGGCTCATTTGATTAATCCATTGAATAGTTGTATCATATAGATTAGGAACATATTAGATCCAATATCCGCTCAATGCTGAGATTGCTATGAATGTAAATGCAAGTTCTTTCTCTCTCACTGATCTCCGCCTGGACAGCAGTAGGGGCACTATGACCAATGTTCCCCCTAAGGTGCGTGGCCACGCAGTAATCTCAAAGGACCCGCGCAGACCGTTCACTGGCTTTTACATTGTAGATACCGCGGTTGGGCAGAAATTTAAAGGGACCGTGCATTAAAAAAAACAGGCCGTGCAGAACAAAGTGCAGCTTACAGGGGACATTGACTATGACATGTCCTAATGTCCCAGGGATGAGGAGGGAATAATTGTCAGGATTCCTGCTTCTGGTTACTATCCAGTGAACATGTGTGGATGTTAAGTGAGGATACAATAAGGGTTCGAGCTCCTGTTCAGTATCCAGTGAACATGCCTGGTTAAATCGCACTGTCTCAGGTCCTGTGAAGAATGGGTGAGGCAATGGAGTGGGGCACCTGGCAATGAGGGGACGGAAATTGGCAGCAAAACAGGGAAGGGGGTGAACTCCTTATTGCTTTTTAACAACACGCACCACTCCTACTCGGGTCCCTAAGGTCCAATGCCAAAGAAAACTGAAGAAACGCTATTTTACTAAGAAAACCATGGATTAAGTTACTTATAACAAATGTTTTTACCGTTCCAAACAGTGGAAGGACAGAGGTCATACCTACAATTCACTACATGGTGAGTTCCCACTGTTACTGTCAAAGGAAGGTATCACTGGAGGTTACCCATTGCCAGGTCTCTGCCAACACCACTTCAGGCAAGTGTGAAGCAATGGAATGATCTCTTCCCCTCCCAGTGCAGAAACATGTAACTCACCACATGGAGATCTGCACATGCAAAAAAAAAAAATCACACTACTCTCACTCCTCCTTTGAATTTCAAGGTCCACAATCATATAAATATTACATTTTTGAACTTCAGCTGAACAGTCCCTTGTGGTCATTTTACATGGCCACAATTAGATACTAAAAAAAAGGATATGCAAAGCATTCAAGCCGAGAAGTTTCATTTGGGGGCATTTGAGGCTTCCAGTAATTTTCCCAGTATTTTCATTCTAGAAACATCCAATGGATTAGTAACAATTTCATCTTAGCATCAGCTGATGCTGGATCTACAACCTGTCGGAGTCAGTGAAGCAGGCATGTTAACTGCTGTGCTCCTATGTCATTTAAAGTAATTATGTTTTAATTAATCTGTTGCATTGGGTATTTACCAGATGGTGAAAGAGGTTGGCATTCACATAGAGAAAGGTGATATCAATTGCTGCACTAAGACGTGGGAATCAGATGGTTCTTTACTGGAAAAAGCTGATGTTTTCCTTGACAGCCTGTTGGGAATAGCCTATTCTCATTTTACAAAGTACAGTGGAATGGCCCAAAAACCCAAACACAGCATCTTTAAAAAAGGTTGAAGTGATGCGCGTATTTTGTTACAAATGAGGCATTTATCTTATCCCCAGGCAAGAAGCTAGCTAGGTAACCGTGACCTCTACTAATGTTCCTCTGTAAATGGTCACAAGGAGATGCACTACTCTACCTCAACATGACTCCTCTTCCTTCTACTAGACAAGTGCCTGGCCTTTGCTTACATCACTCAACAGCTCACCGAAAAATAGGAACTTGAGCGGTGTGGAAAATTGCTGGTCAGAATCTATGTTTTTCCAATTTAGGGTGCAGCAGATTAGAACTACTAGGTTACCATGCAACCCAGATAAAAACTGGAGATGTTGTTAGATCCATGTAACTGGGTAATACTGTAAAATAATAATGGAAAAACGAAACATCTTGTGCAGCTTTGATTTTTTTTGGGGGGGGGCGGGGGAACAAAAGCCACCTGCAAATGACTGAAGAACACAATAAAAATCAAGGCTCACAAATCAACTTGCACTAACTCAGATTATACCAGGAGATGTCTTGTGTGAGCATTCTTTCCATCTGTTTCTTTCCTTCAAAATCATTCTTAAGTTTCAGTCAGTCTTCAAGGTATCAAATGTTTTTGAAGTAGTGTATTGAGCTAGATTTGAGCCACAAAGAAAATAATTTCTGTGACCTTCACTTTTGACCACTGACCCTTTAAAACATAATCCACTTTGTGATCACCGCAATACCATGTTCGTTAAAATCTATCACAAAGGTTTTAAGTGCTAAGATACCAATGTTTTGTACTTGTGTAGATTCCAGACAGAATTGGAGTTTAAAATCCCTTCTGCCACCTTGACCTTTGGCCCATGACCCTCCAAAGTAATTAAGAGAAACCACAATAACATAGTATTGCTGTTGTATGGTAAATGTTGCACTGAAATCCATCACATGATTATGACATGTTCTAATCTTCATCTCTTAATCAAATTAAAGTGAAACAACATAGTGAGCTACCAGGGTGTATAGCAGTTATATGAATGGAATGGTAACTTCATGTATTTGACATCCAATGTATACTTAAGCACACAGCATTGAAATTGTGAGCAATGATATTCTGATAAAAAAACACAAAATTGAATTGGGGATTTGTGCTGTTTTTAAAAACATGCCCTTCAATCAATGTAGCATGTAATTAAATAACTTTCAGAACGTAAGAGCAATAACAATGACAGAAGTTTAAAATAGGAGCGTATATAGCGCTTTAAAAAAAAAGGCATTTCCAAATTGACATAGAAAAGACCTGATCAAAGGAGTTGTTGCAGCTCTGAGTAAATTCTACTGAACCAGGTACAGCAAAGGAAAATTTGATTGAGGAGCATGTGAATCATCCAGGTTATCTCTGATGATATCAAATCTTTGGAAGCAAAATGAAGGAAAGTGAAGGAATTTAAATAATTCTAAAGCCTGTTGACATTTTAAGTAAATGGCCAACTATCTAACCCAGGCCTCTGGAAGGTTTGGGCTTTTCATGTCTGATAAAGTATGAACCTGACTGAGCAAAGTTATCTGGGTAAAATTTAACATGCTCCCTCAGTTATTAACAGTTACTTCAGACATATAGCTAAATAATAAATGCTATGCATGACTGGGCTGAACAGCCAGGGACTGATAACCTCCACTGCCTGACAAGGAAAACAATCCAATCTTTTGTCTTAGCTGCATCGAGAGTACAAAAGTACAGGGAAACAAACTGCGCACTTCTCTGCATTTGTGGACATGTTTTCAATTGACTACAGTTCACAGCTGAACTGCCTGACCCTAGCTGCTACTGCCTTTTTTGTTGTTGATCAGGTACATGAGTCAAGTTCTTGAGACAAAGTGAATCAGTCCCGCCAGTGCGAGCAGAATTACCGCTCAAAGTTTTACATAACAGAGAACAATTGCACCTCACAGGGCTTCTGGCAAGTGACCAATCACTGCTCAGCTGTATAGCTTGGCCCCAACAGCTGCTGCTAAAAATGAACTTTGTGACTGGGCAGAAAAGCTGGATCCCAGCCACACAACAAACACATGACAAAACAAAAAAACTAAAGCAACAGCAGGAAAGCAAACCAGTTAGACTGACCAGCATTGGCCTGCAAAGTACCTCTTTACAACATAACCATTAACATTTCTTGGCTTCATTTCCTGAAATTCAGTCCTGTTCTTTTTAAATTTGAAATGAAGAAACCAATTACAGAAGACACACTAGTCTTAGTCTGCTAAGTGTATTCTCTGATGCGGAGATGCCGGCGTTGGACTGGGGTGGACAAAAATGAGAAGTCGCACAACATCAGGTTATAGTCCAACAGATTTATTTAAAATTACAAGCTTTCGGAGCTATCGATCGCCCGTTCTTTAGGTAAAGTTACTATGTACTCATAGTAACTTTACCTGAAGAAGGGGCGATCGATAGCTCCGAAAGCTTGTAATTTTAAATAAATCTGTTGGACTATAACCTGGTGTTGTGCGACTTCTCATTTTTGTATTCTCTGATGCTGGGTTAGGAGACCCAAGTTACACTGCTGATACCACACTGCTGAAGGACATATCAGCTCCACTCTGCTCACTGGCTTCTGAATGAGGTTAAATTTTTATGTTGGGAGGTCTTTTAAACTTGCACTGAATCATTTTGCACTGAAGCAAAACTGGTGATATAAATGGCCTATAATTCAAGGTAGTATTACACTTTAAAACATTTGAGAGCTTTGCAGTCAAACAATTTGCTGACAGACACAGAATGTCTCATCAGTAGTAAACATAATTAATAAAATGATAATCATGTTGATATATTTGCTTGCTCCATTTTCTATGAAATTCAAGATACCTTCAATGCTTTAAATTTATTGCTAAGGGAGAGTGACCTGAAAGGTACAGCCCCACTCAGTACTTAAGAACAAAAGAACGGTGGGCCAGAAGGCGTACTACAGCCTTTGAAATGGACCGCAAGTTCGGGATTTCCTCATGCTCGTGTGCTAACTCCCGAACTTGCGATGTCAAGTTACGTCTGGACAGATGATCCGTACCGCCTTGGAAATCCCAATTGCTGGCGCAAAGTTGGGCTAGTTGCCCACCAACTGCCCAGCAATTACGTACAGGTACAGGGTCTGTTTGCATCAGCGTAAGGGGATTAGATAGAGACAGTTACTCATTCTAGTAGCTCCGGAATGAATTGTAAAACTGTCCGAAAGACCTCCAATGATTAATGTACAGATTTTTCAGATCTTTGTTTGGGCTCTGCTGCATTTATGTTTGTATCACCTGTCCATGTTATTTTACATGAAATTTCACAGAGCTTGAACAATTTATCAGAACTCTAATTCCTAAATTAGATTTAAGAATTAATTCCCAAATAATTTTTTTAGGTGGGTCTGTGAGAGCGAGCAGGTCATTTTGGAACTATTTATTCTCCTGGTCTTTATAATTATTCTGAAAATACATTGGGTGAAATACAATATAAAGAAAGTTACCAGTATTGGAGGTAGACACTTTCCCTTCGGTGTACTGATTGGAGCACCAGGCCCACGTGATCCCAGGTACGCTTCCGCACACGCTGCGCCCCTGGGATCTGTGGGCCATTACGTTGCCGAGTACGCAGCGTCAGAGAGCAAGTTCACGAAGGAGGGCTCCCATCCGGTAAGTTCGTATTCTATTCAGATGCCGGCGGCGTACTCCCTAGGTACACCGCCAACCGCCAAATCTGATCCAATGTTCCATATATAGCACTCAAGTAAAAGAAAGCAAAGGAATGCTATGGGAAAATGTTTGGATTATGAACCAGTCAAACTTGGGGAAAGGTGAAGGGGGGGGGTGCGGGGGAGTGCCATTAACTGAGCAGTTGAAAATACAAGGGGCACACTGGGAAGATAATTTAGGACATTTCAAAAAAGAGCAAGCCTTCAAAGTTTAGCACATAAAAGAATGCCCACGGTACTTTGAAGTACTAAGGTCCTTAGTCATCTTATGAGCTTGCTGCAAACCCACTCGAATCTTTAAAACAATCACTGCGGGAGAGAGCACCAAAACTACCTGCTTTCCCGCGCTCACAAAATGACCCATGTTAACCTCTGTCTCTCTGTCAACACACACTGCCTGCCAATAAATGGCACAATATTATCATTAAACAGAAATGACAGTTTCAGTGGCTTAACAACAAACAAAACAGAATGTCTAAAATGACACTGAAAAAGTTCAACCAAACACTTCGGAGGAGTGAATAATTTCTGCAGTGCACTCTATTATTACTGCCATTTCAAAATAAAAGTCTCCTGTTTGTGTCAGCCTGCAGAGATGACAAACTACTGCAATAAACAAGGATCAAATTAGAAACAAAGAAGTCTTGCATTTATATAGCGCCTTTCACGACCACCGGACGTCCCAAAGCGCTTTACAGCCAATGAAGTACTTTTGAAGTGTAGTCATGTGTAACTCGCCAGCCAATTTTCACGCAGCAAGGTCCCACAAACAGCAATGTGATAATGACCAGATAATGTGTGTCGGTTGAGGGATAAATATTGAGAACGCCCCTGCTTTTCTTCAAAATAATGCCATGAGATCTTTGACTGCTACCTGAGGGGCCCTTAGTTTAACCGCACTTCCTCAGTACTGCACTGGAGTATCAGCCTAGATTATGTCTGGAGTGGGACTTGAACCCACAACCTTCAGAACTCAGAGGCAAGAGTGCTACTAACTGAGCCACAGCTGACACATGGAACTTTCATGGTCAAAAAGCCTCCCAACACTCTTTGCCAGTTGGGTGAGGTATTGGTGGGTGCTTGGCACATGTGGATCTGTACCCCAGCAAGGAGTCAAAGCCTTCAGGAGAAGCTAAGTGTAGAATGATACTGAAAACCAAAAAAGCAAGCAGCACTGATAGAGACCACAAACACATTTGGGAAATCATTACAAAAGCAACTGCACAGCACAACCTAAAACAAAAATGCAAAATACTGCAGATCCTGGAAATCTGAAATATAAACTGAAAACGCTGGAAACGATCATCGAACTAAAACATTAACCCTACCTTCCTCTCTCCACAGATGCTGCCTAACTTGCTGAGTGTTTCCAGCATTTTCTGGGTTTTTCTTTTTACAGTACAGCCTAATGTCAGCAGGGGGTTGGGGGTGATGGGTGGAAGATGAAGAATCATAGAATCATAGAAGATAGGAGCAGGAGTAGGCCATTCGGCCCCTCGAGCCTGCTCCGCCATTCAATGAGATCATGACTGATCATCCAAACTCAGTATCCTGTACCTGCCTTCTCCCCATATCCCTTGATCCCTTTAGCCTTAAGAAATATATCTAACTCCTTCTTGAATATATTTAATGAGTTGGCCTCAACTGCCTTCTGTGGTAGAGAATTCCACAGGTTCACCACTCTTTGGGTGAAGAAATTCCTCCTCATCTCTGTCCTAAATGGCTTACCCCTTATCCTTAGACTGTGACCCCTGGTTCTGGACTCCCCCGCCATCGGGAACATCCTTCCTGCATCTAGTCTGTCTAGTCCTCTTAGAATTTTTTAAGTTTCAATGAGATCCCCTCTCATGCTTCTAAACTCCAGCGAGTAGAAGCCCAATCGACCCAATCTCTCCTCATACATCATTCCTACCATCCCAGGTATCAGTCTGGTGAATCTTCGCTGCACTCCCTCCATGGCAAGAACATCCTTCCTCAGATAAGGCGACCAAAACTGCACACAATACTCAAGATGTGGTCTCACCAAGAAGTCAGAAGGTAAACAATCTATGGTGCTCTTTTGCTGCTTCCAAGTGTGGCTCAGAGCAGCACTGATAAAGGAATGAATCACTATCCTGCCCTCAGTAAATGGTGTGGTGGATCCTGTGATGGTGAGAACAATTAACTGAAAAGTGACCCCGAGGAAACAGTTACAGAAAACAGCTACAGTATGCAAACTGGTCCCACTGGAGTTATCCTAACCAGAATGCACAACGAGGAGTAGAAATTTCTCCCTCTGGTGGAAAAATTGCAGTGGCAATAACTGGATTTCATCAGAACTATCAACAAACTATTTAAGCTACTTTTTTAAAACATAAATTGGGGCACAGTATTCCATTTCTGTAATACATTGGCCCGGAATTTGCACTCAGCGGCAAAGAGACGGCGCTCGCTGCTGCCCAGAAAGATCTAGCGATTTCTGTGGCGTGAATTTCACCTCTCCCGACCTTTGTTTGAATCTGGCGCCAAATCATGTGAATCTCCAGCGTCCAACAATAGTGATGTCATCAAGCAGGCTGATCAGCCAATCACATTGAAGAATTGTCACAGACAGCAAACCAGGAAGTAAAATGCACAGATTCTAATTAACTTTTTATAAATTTTACAGAAATCTGGAGAGTTCCACAGCACAATCTGGATTTCCGTGTTTATCTGCGCATGCGCGAAATCCTGAAGTTGCTGTCCGTTTCAGAGGGGTAATGACAGCGAACGCTGACAGTTTCGCCATCATTACCATCGCAAAATCCGGGCCTATATCTTATTAGAAATCTTACATATGCAAGCATTTCCTGTCTTGATAAAACCCAAGTGCTGTTCTCATATTTATGTCACACTTTTGTGTCAGCTTTATCCATTACGTTGCTATGTGCACCTTTATAATAGTAACACTCCATGTAAACTTTTAATATGTATAACACACATTTCCTGTAACACTTCCATGCTTTAATTTGCTATTTTTATTCCAGTTTCTTATACTTACCTGTCACTGACCCATTCTTTTCACATGACTTACTCTTATCTTGAATATTCCCAGTTCCTGAGTGGCATCTTTAAACTGCGGGTGGTCCCGTTTTTAACACTTCCTCCTGTCTGGGGCTTGTGAAAATTGAGCTTTTCGTGCAACCTAATTTGCTGCTGGCTTCCCTGTTCCTGCTGCTATCAGCTCTCCACTCCTGACCTGACCTCAACCCAAGTGCCCGTGGCCATACCTTGCTGCCAAACCACTGCCAGTCTCTGCACCCAATCCCAGGTCTTTGTTCTGGATCCGTCCCAAGTACCAAGCAAGCGCTAAAAATGCCGAATGCCCGGCTTTGGTCAGGGAAATCAGCTTCACAAATAATTAAAACTTCTGTTGCCTGGGGGCTGGAGGATAGATCATGGTTCGCAACATCCATTCTCCTGTACTCTCTACTGACCCTCTCCCCAAACCCCCACCCAATCAAAAAAAGTCAGACCTCAGGCCCCCTCCATTGGATAAATCTTCATTTAGAAAGACACAGATTAATCAAGGATAGTCAGCATGGATTTGTTAAGGGAAGGTCGTGTCTCACAAACTTGATTGAATTTTTTGAGGAGGTAACAAGGAGGGTAGATGAGGGTAGTGCATTTGATGTAGTGTATATGGACTTTAGCAAGGCTTTTGATAAGATTCCACATGGCAGACTGGTCACGAAGTTAAAAGCCCATGGGATCCAGGGCAAAGTGTCAAGTTGGATTCAAAACTGGCTCGGAGACAGGAAGCAGAGGGTAATGGTTGATGGGTGTTTTTGTGACTGGAAGGCTGTTTCCAGTGGGGTTCCGCAGGGTTCAGTACGAGGTCCCTTGCTTTTTGTGGTATATATCAATGATCTAGACTTGAATATAGGGGGTATGATTAAGAAGTTTGCAGATGATACTAAAATCGGCTGTGTGGTTGATACTGAAGAAGGAAGCTGTAGACTGCAGGAAGATATCAATAAATTGATCAGGTGGGCACAACAGTGGCAAATGGAATTCAATCCGGAGAAGTGTGAGGAAATGCATTTGGGGAGGGTTAACAAGGAAAGGGAATACACATTAAATAGTAGGACACTGAGTAGTGTAGAGGAACAAAGGGACCTTGGAGTGCATGTCCACAGATCCCTGAAGGTAGCAGGCCAAGTAGATAAGGTGGTTAAGAAGGCATACGGAATGCTTGCCTTTATTAGCCGTGGCATAGAATACAAGTGCAGGGGGGGTTATGCTTCAACTGTATAAAACACTAGTTAGGCCTCAGCTAGAGTACTGCGTGCAGTTCTGGTCACCACATTACAGGAAAGATGTGATTGCACTAGAGAGGGTACAGAGGAGATTTACAAGGATGTTGCCGGGAGTAGAGAATCTTAGCTATGAGGAAAGACTGGATAGGCTGGGTCTGTTTTCCTTTGAACAGAGGAGGCTGAGGGGAGACCTTATTGAGGTGTATAAAATTATGAGGGCATAGATAAAGTGGATAGAAAGGACCTATTTCTCTTAGCAGAGGGGTCAAAAACCATGGGGGCACAGATTTAAAGTAATTGGGGGAAGGTTTAGAGGGGATTTGAGGGGAAATTTCTTCACCCAGAGGGTTGTGGGGTTCTGGAACTCACTGCCTGAAAGGGTGGTAGAGGCAGGAACCCTAACCACATTTAAAAAGTACTTGGATGTGCACTTGGGATGCTCTAACCTGCAGGCTACGGACCAAGAGCTGGGAAGTGGGATTAGGCTGGATAGCTCTTTGTTGGCCAGCGCGGACACGATGGGCCAAAATGGCCTCCTTCCATGCTGTAACTTTCTATGATTCTATGACTACCAGATCCCCCACAACCCAATGATACCAGATGTTATCCCTCCCTCAATTTGTGTCACATGTCAAGAAACCAAACCCAATCCTTCCAGACCCTCTATCCCTTTTCCCAAGTTCTCATGCATCTGAGTAGCATTCGTAGATCCCAGGACCTTCCCCTACCAATGGTGGCAGATCCAGAACTCCTTCCCAGTAGTCTCATGCCCAGGGAGTACCTTCACAATGCTCTCAGACCTAACACATTGCCCACTGTTATCATCCTAGTGTTCAAATACCCTTCATGGCCTCGCCCTTCCCTATCTCTGTAACTTCCTCCAGCCCTACAACCCTCTGAGCACTCTGTGTACCTCCAACTGTGGCCTCTTTTGCATCCACCATTGGTGGACCTGTCTTCAGCTTTCTAGGCCCTAAGCTCTTGAATTCCTTCCTTAAATCTCTCTGGCTCTCCGCCTCTCTCTTCGTTTAAGGCCCTACTTAAAACCTACGATTTTGACCAAGCTTTTAGTCATCCCTCCTAATGTCTCCTTCTTTGGTTCGGTGGCAATTTTTTGTTTGATCACGCTTTGGTGAAGTGCCTTAGTACATTTTTATACATTAAAGGTGCAAGATAAATGCACCTGAGATCCACGCTGAATGCCATGCGCCGCCACATGAACACTCTCGACCTCTCTCTTCAGCAGCACCGACTCACTCTATCTCAAAGCTGTTCCATTTCATCCTTCGCCTCATCCGGCGCTTTAACAAAAAACTTTTTTTCTTCCTTTCAGGTGTCAAGGATCGCAAACTTCAACAACTCTTGGACACCAACACCCCTCTGGAACCTTCTTCCCCTTCACTTTCCTCTGACCCCATCCCTTCTTCCAATCTCACCCCCTGCCGTGTTTTCACTATCCCCTCTGACCTTCCCCTCTCTGACCCCGAACGATCAGTCCTTAGCAAAGGCCTGAGCTTCATCCCCTTACGCCCCCATCTCAATAAATTTCGAGCTCGGCACGATGCTGAGCTCCGCCGCCTTCGTCTCCATGCCCACTTCTTTGGCCAGGAGTTTTCCCCCCACACAGCTGACCCTTTCTCCCGTTTTCAGAATTCTCGTTCTACCTGGACCCCTCCCTCTGGCCTCTTAATATCTCCAGATCTTTTCATTGCAAACTGCCGGCATGACATCAGCCATCTCAATTTCTCTGCTCCCCTCACTCACTCCAACCTACCTCCCTCTGAACTTGCAGCACTCCATTCTCTCAGATCCAACCCCAACATTGTCATTAAACCTGCTGACAAGGGTGGTGCTGTTGCTGTTTGGCGAACCGACCTCTACCTTGCGGAGGCTGAACGCCAACTCTCTGACACCTCCTCCTACCTCCGCCTGGACCATGACCCCACTACTGAACATCAAGCCACCGTTTCCAAGACTGTCACTGACCTCATCTCCTCTGGAGATCTTCCCTCCACGGCCGCCAACCTCATAATTCCCCAACCCCGCACAGCCCGCTTCTACCTCCTTCCCAAGATCGACAAACAGAACTGCCCCGGTAGACCCATCATTTCAGCCTGTTCTTGCCCCACGGAACTTATCTCTTCCAATCTCGACTCTATTTTTTCTCCCCTTGTCCAGTCTCTTCCCACCTACATCCGCGACTCTTCCGACGCCCTCCATCACTGTAACAGTTTCCAGTTTCCTGGCCCCAACTGTCTCCTTTTCACTATGGACGTCCAATCCCTCTACACCTCCATCCCCCACCAGGATGGCCTGAGGGTGCTCCGCTTCTTCCTTGAACAGAGGCCCAACCAGTCCCCATCCACCACCACCCTCCTCCGCCTGGCTGAACCTGTTCTCACATTGAACAACTTCTCCTTTGACTCCACTCACTTCCTCCAAATTAAAGGTGTTTCTATGGGAACCCGCATGGGTCCCAGCTATGCCTGCCCTTTCGTGGGATATGTGGAACATTCTTTGTTCCAGTCCTACTCAGGTCCCCTCCCTCACCTCTTTTTCCGATTGATGACTGTATCGGTGCTGTTTCCTGCTCTCGCCCTGAACTAGAAAATTTCATTCACTTTGCTTCCAATTTCCACCCTTCCCTCACCTTCACATGGTCCATCTCCAATTCTTCCCTTCCCTTCCTCGACTTCTCTGTCTCCATCTCTGGGGATAGGCTATTGACAAACATTCACTACAAGCCCACCGACTCCCACCCCGCTTCCTGTAAGGACTCTATTCCATTCTCCCAGTTTCTCCGTCTCCGCTGCATCTGCTCTGACGATGCCACCTTCCACACCAGTGCTTCCGACATGTCTTCCTTTTTCCTCAACCAAGGATTCTCCTCTACTGTGGTTGACACGGCCCTTGACCATGTCCGTTCTATTTCCCGCACTTCTGCTCTCACCCCTTCCCCTCCCTCCCGGAACCACGATAGGGTTCCCCTTGTCCTCACCTTTCACCACACCCCAGCCTCCACATTCAACGGATCATCCTCCGTCATTTCCGCCACCTCCAGCGTGATCCCACCACCAAACACATCTTCCCCTCACCTCCCCTTTCAGCATTCCAAAGGGACCGCGCCCTCCGCGACACCTTGGTCCACTCCTCTATCACCCCCAACACCCCTTCCCCTTCGCCCAGCACTTTCCCGTGCAAGCGCAGGAGATGCAACACATGCCCTTTCACCTCAACCCTTCCCACTGTCCAGGGCCCCAAACACTCCTTCCAGGTGAAACAGCGATTTACTTGTACTTCTTGCAATTTAGTATACTGTATTCGCTGCTCACGATGCGGTCTCCTCTACATTGGGGAGACCAAACGCAGATTGGGTGACCGCTTTGCGGAACACCTCCGTTCAGTCCGTAAGGGTGACCCCGAGCTTCCGGTCGCCTGTCACTTTAATTCTCCGCTCCACTCCCACTCAGACCTCACCGTCCTCGGCCTCTTACCCTGTTCCAATGAAGCGCAACGTAAGCTCGAGGAACAGCACCTCATCTTTCGATTAGGCACTTTACAGCCTTCTGGACTCAACATAGAGTTCAACAATTTCAGACCATAACCTCTGCCCCAATTCTTTTTTTTCCCCATTTATTTTATTTATTTATTTTTTCTCTCTCCCACATGGCAGCTGTCTTTCATTCTGCTAGTGCCATTTACACTTCATCTAGAGCCATCTTTTGTTTCTTAACTTGTTCCATTACCATCTCCTTTTGCCTTGCACCATCTTTTAATGTCTCTTAATCTCTCCTGCCTTCCATCCTATCACAGACCTTCCCTTTTGTTCTTTCCTCCCCTCCCCCCTTTCCCTGCCCCTGCACTTGCTTAAAAACCTGTTAGATCTCCAGCTTTTTCTAGTTCTGACGAAGGGTCATTGACCTGAAATGTTAACTCTGTTTCTCTCTCCACAGATGCTGCCTGACCTGCTGAGTATTTCCAGCATTTTCTGTTTTTATTTCAGATTTCCAGCATCCACAGTATTTTGCTTTTGTGTAAGATAAATGCATGTTGTTGATGATGTTGTATACATCACCTACAATCTTGTTTAATATCCTTAGCTTTAAAAATACACAGGTAAAGAAACAATGAAGCTCCGAATAGCTTTATTGAAAAGAAACCCTGAATGGGTACGGTCGAGTAATGATTATGTTACTGGACTACTAATCCAGAGAATATGAGTTCAAATCTGACCACGTCAGTTTGAGAATTTGAATTTGAAATCAAATTTAAAAATCTGGAAATAAATAGCATGCACAGTAAAAGTGACCATGAGCTGTCAGATTGTTGGGAAAACCCAGCTAGTTCACTAATCTCCTTCAGGGAAGGAAACCTGCTGTCCTTACCCATCTGGTCCATATGTGACTCCAGTTCAACATCAATGTGGTTTAGTCTTAACTGTCCTCTGAAGTGACCGAGCAAGTCACTCAGTTGTTAGCGATGGGCAATAAATGCTGGCCTTGCCAGTGACGCCCACATCCCGAGATTGGAAAAAAAGACAGATAATAATAAAGGCCACTCACTCATTTACAGTTTCAATGGAAAAATGGGTAAAGCCACAGAATTTGATCCCTAAAATTCTGGTAATAATCCCAGAAAATCTTGTCACATTTCCTGTCACACTTGTTACTAGCTTCAGCATTATTTCTTTGACGTATCTCAGTCTCTCTCAAAGGCCTTGAAATTTATATTTTGACCTACAGCTATCACAATCTGAGTTTATGAGGTGGCAGTTTCCCACCATGCATTGATAGGAATTCCCACAAGCGAAAGGGTGTTTGCCCTGCAACACGATTTTAGACTTACTTGCTTTCTTCCTAAACACACATTGCAGAACAAATTTCCATTATTTTTGGGGGGTAATGTTTACATTTTAACTATTATCCGCTCCTAAATTAAACTCTTAAATTTTACCCCAGAGATATCCTGACAGAGGCAGACAAGCAGCTGTCCTTTAAATTCATAATTTAGAAAAGCCATAACAATTAATTAATTTAATTTTCTCAATTAAAAGCCTTTCCTCTCTTGATTTTGACATTACGTATAGTTAAGAACCTTGTCAAATGAATATTCAGGATCAACATCATTTCTGAAACATGGCTGGGCTCTTCTCTCTGGAAAAAAACTGAGAAGTGGTCTTTAAAATTATGAAAGGGTTTGATAGGGCAGACATAGAGAAGATATTTCCACTTGTGGGGGAAGTCCAAAACTAGGGGTCATAAATATAAGATAGTCATTAATAAATCTAATAAGGAATTCAGAAGAAACTTCTTTACCCAGAGAGTGGTTAGAATGTGGAACTTGCTACCACAAGGATAAGCTGAGGCGAGTAGCATCGATGCATTTAAGGGGAAGCTAGATAAGTACACGAGGGAGAAAGGAACAGAAGGATATGCTGATAGGGTGAGATGAAGTAGAGTGGGAGGAGGTTTGTGTGAAGCGTAGACCAGTTGGGCTAAATGGCCTGTTTCTGTGCTATAAATTCTACGTCATTCTGTGTTTTAGGGTTTTTCCCGACCGACAGGAAGGTTGGACATGGAGGAGGAAGAGAGAGAGAGAGAGAGAGAGAGAGAGAGAGAGAGCGCGAGATTTGTTAACTCTCAAACTGGACCTATCTGTTCTAATTCCCATCTCTCTTTCTTTTCTCTGAATTGTTTTATATTCTTCCTTGGAAACAATCTTTCATTATTTACCCACTCAAAACCCTTCATAATTTTGAAACACTCAATTTGAATGTCTTTGTTCTGGTTTTAAGTGTAAAATCTATTATTGTATTTGCACAATCAGTAAATACCATTTTTCAAGCCTGTCTTCATAATTATAACCTTAAGAACACGAGCAGCAGAGGAAGAGAAAACAACTTTGGCACTCAGGGGTTTGAGGAACAGGGGAGGTAGCAGGAAGGGGCATCAGTTGAGAAGTCCAATTTCTTACTTTCCTCAGATGGCTGGTGCTGTGGAGAATATCATCGACCTTGGAAGTGGAACCAGGAGGACTCGGGTAAATATAATACCCAGAGAGTGTGGAATTCGCTGCCGCAGGGAGTGGTTAGAATCATAGAATGGTTACAGCACAGAAGGAAGCCATTCGGCCTGTCGAGCTCATGCCGGCTCTCTGCAAGAGCACTTCAGCTAGTCCCACTCACCCGCCCTTTTCCAATAGCCCTGCAAATTTTTTTCTTTCAGGTATTATTCAATTCCCTTTTGAAAGCCACAATTGAATCTGCCTCCACCACCCTTTCAGGCAGTGAATTCCAGATCCTAACCACTTGTTGCGATAAAAAAAGCTTTTCCTCATGTCGTCTTTGGTTCTTCTGCCAATCACCTTAAATCTGTGTCCTCTGGTTCTAGATCCTTCTGCCAATGGGAACAGTTTCTCTCTATCTACTCTGTCCAGACCCCTCATGATTTTGAACACCTCTATCAAATCTCCTCTCAACCTTCTCTGCTCTAAGGAGAATAACCCCAGCTTCTCCAGTCTATCCCTATAACTGAAGTCCCTCAGCCCTGGAACCATTCTTGTAAATCTTTTTTGCACCCTCTCTAAGGCCTTCACATCCTTCCTAAAGTGCAGTGCTCAGAATTGGACACAACACTCCAGTTGCGGCCGAACCAGTGTTTTATAAAGGTTCATCATAACTTCCTTGCTTTTGTACTCTATGCCTCTATTTATGAAGCCCAGGATCCTGCATACTTTTTTAACTGCTTTCTCAACCTGCCCTGTCACCTTCAATGATTTGTGCACATATACCCCCAGGTCTCTGTGTTCATGCACCCCCTTTAGAATTGTACCCTTTGAAGCGAATAGTACACATGCATTTAAGGGGAGGCTAGATAAGCATATGAGGGAGAAGGGAATAGAGGGTTATAGAGGAAAAACGGGAGGCGGTTCGAGTGGAGCATAAATGCTGGCATGGACTGGTTGAGCAGAATGGCCTGTTTCTGTGCTGTATATCCTATGCAATCCTACGTAAATAAATAGGTAATTTTAAGCGTGACAGGAACAGCTGATGGAAAAAGTGTGACGGGACATTTTACACTTACAGGAGGAGCACACTATATGGATGACTTTTAATACATTGAAGACGGATAGATAGAACGGATAGGATTGGTTAGCAACAGCTCAAAGCTGCACAACAAACTCCATGCTTTACGAGTCATCTAGCTTCTCACCAAAAAGATGCTCACTTGAACAAAACGTTCCACGTACAGCAAAGAAATAAAATCTGAAAACTGGCATTTCTTCAGTTACTCTATTTACCACTCCTTTAAAACTGCTAACCAGATTTGCGTAACATGGCTTATTCATATTTGGCAATATAAGCTTGTGGGATAAATACACAGTTAAGTGCAAATATAAAGAATCAAAGGGTAATATACAAACAAGTGCTCTTTATAGAGATCTGAATAACAAGAGCAGAGCTTCTTGTACATGTCACATTTTATGCTGTAGTTGTACAACTTAGCTCATTTGTTGACTCATGCCCTTCTTTAGTAATGGCAACAGTACAAACTTGACACGAGCTCAAAGGATATGAAGTAAAAACAATCATTTGAAACAGCAGGAATTTCAATTTTGTCATTTTTTTCCTTAAACTCTTGTCACCAATGACAGCATTACATTAAGTCTCTGGGTAATCTTAATTAAAGTTGTGGGGTCAAATACATTCTCTACTTCTGCATTTAAAGAATTCACCAGGGTGTTACTGCTCCCAGATGGTGTGAACATGAGGGCGCTGCAGTACTCAACACAAATGCAGGAATTTTTACCTGCCGACGAGCTGGCAGAGGGGGAGCCCAGGATTAAGGAACCCGGAAGTTTCAACAAAAACAACTTTAATTAAAAAGCACCTTTTTACATAATAAAACATCCCAAGGCGCTACACAGGAGTATTACAAGACAAAACATTTGACACCGAGCCACATAAGGAGAAATTAGGGCAGGCGACCAAAAGCTTGGTCAAAGAGGTAGGTTTTAAGGAGCGTCTGAAAGGGGGAAAGAGAGGTAGCGAGGTGGACAGGTTTAGGCAGGGAATTCCAGAGCTTAGGGCCTAGGCAACAGAAGGCACGGCCACCAAAGGTTGAGCAATTATAATCAGGGTTGCTCAAGAGGGCAGAATTAGAGGAGCGCAGATATCTCGGGGGGGGGGGGGGCTGAAGGAGATTACAGAGATAGGGAGGGGCGAGGCCATGGAGGGATTTGAAAACAAGGATGAGAATTTTGAAATCGAGGCGCTGCTTAACCGGGAGTCAATGTAGGTCAGCGAGCACAGGGGTGATGGGTGAACGGGATTTGGTGTGAGTTAGGACACAGGCAGCCATTTTTGGATGACCTCAAATTTACGTAGGGTAGAATGTGGGAGGCCAGCCAGGAGTGCATTGGAATAGTCAAGTCTAGAGGTAACAAAGGCATGGATGAGGGTTTCAGCAGTGGATGAGCTGAGGCAAGGGCGGAGACGGGCGATGTTACGGAGGTGGAAATAGACGGTCTTAGTTATGCTGCGGATATGTGGTCGAAAGCTCATCTCAGGGTCAAATATGACACCAGGGTTGCGGACAGTGTGGTTCAGCCTCAGACAAATGTTAGGGAGAGGGATGGAGTCAGTGGCTAGGGAACGGAGTTTGTGGCAGGGACCAAAAACAATGGCTTGGGTCTTCCCCATATTTAATCGGCGCATTTGGCAGTAGCTTTTTAATGAAGCCACTGCATTTGCATCCAACTTCCGGGTTTCCTGACCAATTAACGCTAGTGGGCATGATGGCATCACGCATGGCTCCAATTCAGCTCAGGTATTTAAAGGAGCACTGTAAAGGTGACAGTTGAAGGTTGGTGGAGGTTGGAGAAACATTGCTGGGAGACAAAAAAATGCAGTCCCAACGTACAAAAGCTGCCCCTTGCTTCACTAATACCTCCCTGGACCTCCTGCTGCAAGGAGTTAGGGTCCGCAGGGAGGTATTATTCCCTGTTGTCAGCATGGCTGGAGATTGCGGTGGAGGTGAGCAGCAGGAGTGTGGTGGCACGGTCCTGGATTCAATGTAGGAAGAGATTTAATGACCTCATAAGGTCAGAAAAGGTGAGTACATCCTGATGTGCGTGTCACCCCAACCCCCTCACTCTGCCTTCCTAAGCCTACTCCTACACATCACTCCTCAGACTAACCTACCTTGCAGGTGCACCCATCCCTCTCTGTCTATGCACTTCCTCACATCCCTTTCTGACATCCACCACTGACACTCACCCTCATAATGCAATATAGCGCCTCTCTCTCATAGTCACCCTCAACAGATAATGCCCATCCAGCCGTTCCATGACTCTCACTCAAAGGTCTATTGTTTCCTTCCTTGCAGGAAATGAGAGCACAGAACACCAGGAAGAGACAGAGAACCGGAGGTGGTCTTCCAGTCATCATCGCGCTGACTGCTGCAGAGGAGGCGGTACTGGAGCATCGGCGTTGATGGCAGTGGGAGATGGGGAGACGGAGAGTTCCCAGCTACCTGGTGACAGAATTCAATATCACACAGCCACATGGCATACAACAGTCACTCATGTTTACTTGATGTCAGCAGTCAGTGAAATATGATCATGTGCATAATGTTAACTTAAAACATTCTTACCATGATAGTTCTAATTCATGTCTTTACTCCCCAAAAGTCCCATCAAGTATCCAACAGCCAGTGGAGCCAGATGAGGAACAAGATCCCTCAGAAGAGGTCGCTAACTCTGAGGGTGCACCGTCACAGGACCAAGCACCAGCGCAAATACACACTCATCGGTGGGACCATTAAGTCAGATAGTAGTGTTGTCACCTGGTGTCTCACAGATCACATGTGAGCAAGAGCAGATGGTGCAGACAGGGACAGCAGTGGAGAGTCCAAGCTCTGCTGAGCTGGATGCAGATGCTGAACCTCGAGGGCCGTCGACAAAGATGGTGATTCTGGAGGAGCAGCAACAAATGCGTGAGGCTCTGGCAGGATTTCCAGCTGCGATATGCACGCTTGCAGAGTGAATGGAGGAGTCCATCTCAAACATGACTGGCATGATGTTGCAGGCCATAGCAATGAAGTGTTCGTCCATGGAAAGGGTGGCCACCTGCATGGAGCATCAAATGCGGCAGTCAAACGAGTGTATGCTTGCCCTCACCAACAGCTTGCACTCTCTGAATGCCACCTTAACAAGGATGAATAAAAACCTAGATTTGGCCGTTCATCGCCCCACTGATGTGCAGCAAAGTGCTCTCCAGCTCATTGCCAGCAGGGATGTGCAGGTGGGCCATGAGAGGGATGACGACAAAAGGGGACATAGAAGTGGAGACTCTGTTTAAAGCGCTTCCACTTCTCACCCATTGCCCCCCCCACCCCCTAGTCAGTGCCCCACATGCTGCCTCCTGTCCCAATGGCAGAGTCTGTCCCTGCACAGGTGCAGGTGGAGCAGTCTCTGGTGGGGCCCTCACGGGCTCCAAAACCCAGAGGATGCTGGCCAAGAGCATCTGAGCATTCACAGCAGGGAAGTGAGCAGCCTGCCTCTACCTCTACTGAAGCCACAGGGTTTGCACGACATAGAAGTGGTAGGAAGAGGAAAATGAAAGAATTCTAGTTGCACAAAGATATGCACATGGGTGTGTTAGACAATGTTGCACTGTGAAGGTTATCTTTAAATTTTGAGGCACATAAATTATTTCTTTGCACCACTTTCCCGCCTTGCTCATTTTTGCCTGCTGCCTGGCAAGGGGCTTTGTCACTTGTAATGAATGGGAAGACATGACTTAACTACGAGCAATGGGTGTCTGTGAAAGGAATGGTTTGGTCACTGTAGGACTGCTTTGTGTTTGGGGGCGGGGCGGAGGGGAGTGGGTTCAGCATCTGGGTGCCAGATGGGTACACTGGTGCAACCTAACTAAAACGTGTCATTATGAGGCCATCCTGAGCAGTAATGTGTGCCGCTGCTGGTGCCATGTCCACATCTAGTTCCTCCTCCTCCTCCAAAGAGGCTCTGCGCGTTGCTCCTCCTGCAGCTCCAATCCTCGCTGCAGTGCTACATTGTCCAGACGCTGCATACCATGATCAATATGGAGACCCTGGCTGGTGCGTATTGAAGGGCTCCTCCAGATCTGTCCAGGCATCTGAAGCGCATCTTCAGCATCCCGATTGCTTGCTCTATTACACATCTCATCGTCATTTGGCTTTGATTGTAGCGCTCTTCGCCCTCATTACTTAACCTCCTCAAGGGTGTCATCAGCCACGTTTTCAGTGGATTCCCCTTGTCTCCAAGCAGCCAGCTGGTAAGTCTGGTCGGAGGTGCGAAGAGCTGACAGAGGGTGAACTGGCGCAGGATGAATGAATCATGGCAGCTCCCTGGGAATCTAGCACACACCTGCACGATGATCTTTTCGTGGTTGCAGACGAGCTGCACATTGCTGGCGTGGAAGCCCTTACGGCTCACGAACACTCCTGGGTGATCTGGGGGTGCCTTGATCGCCACGTATGCAGTCAATGAAGCCCTGCACCTGTGGGAAGTCAGCCAGAGCTGCAAACCCGAGCGCCCGCTCATTTTGACTGGCTTCATCTGTGGCCAAGTGTACATAACTGCCTGCCCTGGCAAACATGGCATCGATCACCTTGCAATGCATTTGTGGGCGGCCAACTGCGAAATCCTGCAAATATCTCCTGCAGATCCCTGGAAGGAGACTGAGGTGAAGTTGAGGGCAGTGGTCACTTTTACAGCCATTGGTAACGCGTGACCACCAGGTCCTCTTGGCAGCAGCTCTTCTTACAGTAGGCTACAAATATTTGCCACGACCTGACTTGACACCCTGAGTCTCCTGAGGCACTGGTGTTCAGTCATGTCCAGGAAGCTGATCCGCTGCCTGTATACCCTGTTGGGGGTATGACCTCCTGTGAGCTGCACCCCTGTGCTCATCCCCTCTCTCCTGTCGAACGACAGGTCGGTGAGGTGAAGGCTGTTGCTGCTCCTCTTGGTGCTGTTGGTGCTCATCTTGGTCCTCATCTGAGGTCCAAGGTGAAACAACATAAGCGGCACCCATGCTGATCTGATGTATGATAGATGTAAAGTGGAGATGAGATGCACAATTCTCCAATGTAGTGAGAGTGACCTCCAATGCAGTGAGAGTGACCTCCAAAGTTGTAAAAATCACCTGCCAAGTACTGAAAGCAAACTCTCAGAATAAGTGTTGTGAGCAAAAGCCTTTCCCTTAGGCAAGGAAACAGGTGTGAGGTCTCCGTACTTATGGGATTTTTTGCCTGTCATTTGTTTAGCCCCCTCAATTGCCACTGTGCTCGTGCCTTGCTTTCACTGGCGGGATCCAGGAAGCCCGGAATCCCGTGCACACACAGTTAAACTTGAAAACCTATGTAAAAAAAAAAGCTGTTAATAGCCTCTTAACTAGCTTTAAATTGGTAACCTGCCTCTCCTAAGGGGGTTTCTTGTTCGCAGCCAAGCGCTCTCGAGTTAAATGTGGAAGCCGACGGGTTGAAGCCGGCTTCCTGACGCGCTGTCAATTTCAGCGCAATTAACCACCCACTCGCTCCCAAACCCACTCACTCTTTCCTGTTAAAATTCTGCCAGTGTCAGCAGTGGCTACCACGCACGCCTCGGAGTTAGAAGGTTGTGGGTTTAAATCCCCTGAGCACAAAATCTATGTAGACTCTCCAGTGCAGTACTAAGGGATTGATACACTGTCGAAGATGCTGTCTTTCGGATGAGACGTTTAACCTGCCCTCAGGTGGATGCAAATGATCCCATGGCACTATTCAAAGAGCAGGGGAGTTCTCATTGGTGTCCTGGCCAATGTTCCCTCTAATTTTTTTTTGGGCTGTGCGGCCCATTCAGAAATCCGCACATGCGCGGTTTTTGCATTTAAAAGCCGGTGAGCCAGCAGCGCGGGAGCTCCAGAGTGCTGCTTGGCCACAGACCTGGTCAATATTTATCCCTCAATCAACAGATATATGAACAGAAAATGCTGGAAATACTCAGAAGGTCAAGCAGCATCTGTGGAGAGAGAAACAGAGTTAACATAATAGGCCGGTGACCTTTCATCAGAACTGGAAAATGTTATAGATGTAACAGGTTTTAAGCAAGTACAGAGATGGTGGGGGAGGGGGGGGGGAAAGAGGGCAGGAAAGAACAGAAAGGAAGGTCTGTGATAGGGTGGAGGGCAGGAGTGGTTAAATGACAAAATAAATGATGGTACAAGTAAAGAAACAACAGATGGGTCTAGAGAAGCTGCAAATGGCAACAGGAGAATCATTAACAGCACCCACTGTCCGAAAAAATGGGAGCAGTGTTTATGATCTGAAATTGTTGTGCTCGATGTTGAGTCCGGAAGGCTGTAAAGTGCCTAATCGAAAGATCAGGTGCTGCTCCTCGAGCTTCTGTTGAGCTGCATTGGAACAGTGTAGAAGGCTGAGGTCAGAGTGGGAGTGGGGCGAAGAATTAAAATTCTAAGCAATTGGAAGCGCAGGGTCAACTCTTGAGACTGAACGGAGGTGTTCAGCAAAGTGATCACCCAATCTGCGTTTGGTCTCCCCAATGTAGAGGAGACCGCACCGTGAGCAGTGAATACAATATACTAGATTAGGAGAAGTACAGGTAAATCGCTGTTTCACCTGGCAGGTGTATTTACAGGCTCTGGACAGTGGGAAGGGAGGTGGTGAAAGGTCAGGTGCTCCGTCACCTGCGGTTACAGGAAGGTGCCATGAGAAGGAGAACGGGTGATGGAAGAGTGGACCAGGGTGTTGCGGAGGGAACGGTCCCTCTGGAATGCTGAAAGGGGAGGGGGAAGATGTCTTTGGTGCTGGGATCACGCTGGAGGTGGCGAAAATGATCCGTTGAATGTGGAGGCTGGTGGGGTGAAAGGTGAGGACAAGGGAAACCCTATTGTGGTTCTGGGAGGGAGGTGAACGGGTGAGGGCAGAAGTGCAGGAAATGGGACAGACACGGTCGGGTCCCTGTCGACCCCTTTCTCTGGCTCTGTACTTGCTTAAAACCGGTTACATCTGTAACCTTTTCCAGGTCTGACGAAGATCACCGACCTGAAACGTGAACTCCTTTTCTCTCTCCACAGGTGCTGCCTGACCTGCTGAGTATTTCCAGCATTTTCTGTTTATATTTCAGATTTCCAGCATCCAATAGTATATTACCTAAAAACAGATTATCTGCTCATTATCACATTGCTGTTTGTGGGACCTTGCTGTGTGCAAATTGGCTGCCACTTTTCCTGCAGTACAATAGTGACTATACTTCAAAAAACAGCATTGGCTGTAAAGCGCTTTTGGGATGTCCTAAAGTACTGAAAGGCGCTATATAAATGGAAGTCTTTCTTTTTTTCTCTGATGTCTGTACAAATTGGAACCTTAATGCACAGTTGTGGTGTAAATGCACCTTCAGTCAAAAGTTGATTATATTTTTTCACTTCCTGGGAACTTCATAATCAACTGTAGTCACAATAAAAATGAGATCTAATGGGACTCAGTTAACAGTATTATATAATGGGCCGAAGCCTACTGAAAAAACAACAACTGATGCCGTTATTCATGTGCAAATTGACCAGCAAATTCAGGGGATTAAGATATATGCTGTGAGTTGCGAATCTCCAGAACTTGCTGGTGGTTTTATACCTCTCCAACATTTGCCTTGCACAAACAGCATCTCGCTCTTAGACTCCCCGTTATTTTTGAGAACTTGCTGGATATGCATATTAATTACCATTAAACTCGCCGCAGAAAGTTAGGGCAGGAATTTAACAGCACAAGTACCTTTTTAACAATGTGATAATTGTTCATGACTGCCAATCAATCTTCCTGGCCCAGAAAGGGAACAATTTAAACTGTTCAATCTCATTCCTGCATGTAGTAAATTGTTAGAGATTTAAAAAAAGGCAAATTTGAATTTTTTTTCTTTGTCTCTTTTTCTTTCTCTCTTTATTTCTTCTTTCTGTACCTGCTTTGGCTCTAATTCATCTTCCTTCTCCGTCGTTCCTCGGTTTCTATTTCAAACCTTAAATCTCGTTGGTTAAGGAGATACACTATTGGTCCCGCCAATCACTAAGGTCCCAGATGCCCTGTTGCCCTCGCCATGCCATTATAAGCTTGCACTTCCAACATTTACGGTGCAAAGTATTTTCAAGCTGAAGGGTGCAGGGAAAAAGTCTAACTGACAACAACAACAAGTATTTATATAGCGCCTTTAACGTAGTAAAACGTCCCAAAGCACAGGAGTATTTTAAGACAAAAAAATTTGACACCGATCTACATAAGGAGAAATTAGGGCAGGTGACCAAAAGCTTGGTTAAAGAGGTAGGTTTTAAGGAGCATCTTAAAGGATGAAAGAAAGGTAGCGAGGCTTTGGCAGGGAATTCCAGAGCTTAGGGCCTAGGCAACAGAAGGCACGGCCACCAAAGGTTGAGCAATTATAATCAGGGATCCTCAAGAGGGCAGAATTAGAGGAGCGCAGATATCTCGGGGAGTTGTGGGGCTGGAGGAGATCACAGAGATAGGAAGGGGCGAGGCCATGGAGGGATTTGAAAACAAGGATGAGAATAACAGCGAGTAACGTGAGATATCCTGTTCCAGCAAGATCTGACCCTATATGTTACACAATACATTCATAGGATAAACAGTGTTTTTCTGTTGAACCTGCTCTCTCAGGTGGACATAAAAGATCCCATGGCACGTCTCATCCGAACGACGGCACCTCCGACAGTGCAGCACTCCCTCAGTACTGCACTCGAGTGCCAGCCTAGATTTTTGTGCTCAAGTCTCTGGAGTGGAACTTAAACCCACAACCTTCTGACTCAGAGGCGACAGTGCTACCCACTGAGCCACAGCTGACTTGAGTTGTTTTCACTCATTTAAGGTCTGCTCATGTTTGAGGATGCTGTTCTCACTTAACCTGCCTCAACTATTGGGGCCACTTTATCTGGGTACAGAGCAGAATGTTTGGCTCATTTGCTTGCTGATGGATTTTGCAGAACCTTAAAATATATACTTTAGTCACTGTATTGAGTAAGCCCTGCTTTGCCGTTATAGGCAGAGCAGAGCAAGTACACTGTATTATTTTACCTGTGCCTTTGCTTTAATAAACTGCTTTGCTCTCACATTTAAAAAAAAATCAAAAATGGCATTGCATCAGTTGAATCTTGCCACAGCCTGCGAGGCATCCATTACTCAACATAAATTGTCAATTGCATGCAGCCAACTAACATTTGGAGCTTTTTTATGGAGGGTAGCAATGAGATCATTTTACAAACAACTGATTAGCTCTCTTCTGTTGATCATTAAGTTATTTGATGTTGAGACAAGGACTCCTTGCTTTTGATGTTGTATAGATTGAGGAGACATCTATGCTTTGAAAGAAATCGATTAGTCTAAAACATCTCCTTTAGTCTTGTTTTCAGATTATTTGGGGTTGTTATTTTAAAACATGTTTGCGGAATTCATTTCTGCACAGTTCCCCAGAGAGGAACCATGTTGTCTGTATTCGCGCAGTGCATTGTGGGAAGCAGGATGTGTACGCTGACAGAGACTTCCTGTTCAGACTTAACCATCCGCAAGGTCCACACGGCAGACCTGTGCATGACAGAGTCTGAACAGGAAATCTTTGTCCAGACGTGCATCATACATATCAAAATGCACTGCATGAGAAACACAAGGCACCACTCTGGGGAACTGACTGTCCTCTTTTCAGGAAGACGAAGGAAGTGTGCAGTGGTCAGCCCAATATAACAGGCTGGCTCTTAATCAAAAAAGATTTTCGATGGAATTTTTCTTCTCGACAGCAGGCAGAGATGTTGTGAGAAGTTCTTATTTTGTTGCTTTGTAACGAATTTACAGTAAAATTCTTCAGCACACATTGAGCTTTAAGTCGCAAGCCTCTCCATACAGCTTCTCTTTGCCGTTTCTTCTTTATTGGCTGAGTTTCATCGATTTGCTAAAAAGAGTTTTGGGTAATAATGAGATGGCAAATCTCTGGCAGTGTGTGAGTGGGGTGGCTGTTCAAAGTAAAACTGCCAAACCCGAAGCTTTGATACTTGAATCACACCTCCTGCTGACTAATCACCAAGTGTTGAGACCAGTGCCGATATGGAAGAAGCGGAGATGCCGGTGTTGGACTGGGGTGGACAAAAGTGAGAAGTCGCACAACACCAGGTTACAGTCCAACAGTTTTATTTGAAATCACAAGCTTTCGGAGCGCTGCTCCTTCGTCAGGTGAAGTAAAGGAATACAAATCGACAAAGCATATATAGATAGAGAATAATGCCTGTGAAGCGTACAATGGCAGACGACTACATTTAATCCTCCTGACTGCCTTTTGTCACACCTCGGCAGATAAACAATCAGGTCAGCCAGGAAGGCACCACATCAAAGACATAGCAAGATACAACTGAGACAATGAGGTGGGGTTACAGGGGGTCTAATGTGTCAGATGCTGCAGTCTGTATGGAAAACGATAAACTTTAACATTTTTACTTTTTTTTACTGGAAATCACATCTGTGAACAAGCCAACGACGACTTGAGTCTGGATGACTCTACGTCATGTATCGTGACATGAACCCAAGATCCCTATTGAGGCCGTCCTCATGAGTGCGGAACTTGGCTATCAGTTTCTGCTCGATGATTTTGCGTTGTCGTGTGTCTCTAAGGCCGCCTTGGAGAACGCTTACCCGCAGATCCGAGGCTGAATGTCCTTGACTGCTGAAGTGTTCCCTGACTGGGAGGGAACACTCCTGCCTGGCGATTGTTGCGCGGTGTCCGTTCATACGTTGTCTCAGTGTCTGCATGGTCTCGCCGATGTACCATGCTCTGGGGCATCCTTTACTGCAACGTATCAGGAAGACAACGTTGGCCGAGTCACATGAGTATGTACCATGTACCTGGTGGGTAGTGTCCTCACGTGATGATGGTATCTGTGTTGATGATCTGGCATGTCTTGCAGAGGTTGCCATGGCAGGGTTGTGTGGTGTCGTGGTCGCTGTTAGCCTGAAAGCTGGGTAATTTGCTGCGAACGATGGTACTTCTGAGGTTAGGCGGCTGTTTGAAGGCAAGTAGTGGAGGCGTGGGGATGGCCTTAGCGAGGTGTTCGTCGTCATCGATGACATGTTGAAGGCTGCGAAGAACATGGCGTAGTTTCTCCGCTCCGGCATGTTCTTCGCAGCCTTCAACATGTCATCGATGACGACGAACACCTCGCTAAGGCCATCCCCACGCCTCTGCGACAATCAAAGCCAAATGACGATGAGATGTGTAATAGAGCAAGCAATCGGGATGCTGAAGATGCGCTTCACATGCATTGTTCTCTATCTATATATGCTTTGTCGATTTGTATTCTTTTACTTCACCTGACAAAGGAGCAGCGCTCCGAAAGCTTGTGATTTCAAATAAAACTGTTGGACTATAACCTGGTGTTGTGCGACTTCTCACTTTTGATATGGAAGAAGGGGCTTGCATTGCACTGAATGAGGAAAATAACTATTTGTGTACTATTAAGCATTGTTCTGTGAGGTGCTGGGGCTGAATCTCTTAGACCTTGCATTTTATTTAGTTGTTTTTTTCTACCATGTTTAATTTTTCAGCCTACCATATTTAATTACCCCTACACATCCTTCTTCTCGTTGACAGGACATGTACCTGGGCCACAAACTTCATCACAACCTCAGACACGATTACTGCTCTGCAGTTAGGACGAACATGTGATTAGTGCAAAGTAAGATGGGCAGAATATCAGTTTACCCAATGGCAGGAGACCCTGAACAGGAACACAGCTGCGAAAAGATAAACCTCAACACTCATCTCATTAGCGGATCTGACTGTCAGCCTTCTTTGGGACTAAAATCTACAGTGTCTCAAACCAAAATGGCTTAAAAAACAAGGCCACTGCATAATATAGTTTTGGTTGAAGCAGCACTCTGTCACATAAAAATTAGTTTTCTTTGAGATTTGATCCACTACATGTAAAGCAGAGCACTTTTATTGTCCCTTTCAGTTTGTGAATCGACTGACAACTACTGGGCTTTGCTCCAGCTTGAAGTAATACCCCAATTTTTTATTTAAAAATTTTTTTTTTTTTTTTTAACAGTGTTGGTTCCAATGGCAAGGAATGCAATTGGAGACAAATCTTAAGGCAAATGACCTGCCATCAGTGTTGTCAGAGGTTCTGAAACCCTCGTCAGGAGGCAGTTTGGCTTGGTGCCTCCGGCAAAGGTAGGGGTGTTTAAGATGACTAAAGGATTTTATAGGGGAGATAGGGAGAAACTAGTTTCTCTGGTGCGGGAATCCAGAACAAGGGGGCACAACCTTAAAATTAGAACTAGGAAGTTCAAGGGTGATGTAAGGAAACACTTCTTCACACAATGGATAGTGGAAATCTGGAGCGTTCTCTCCCAAAAAGCTGTTGAGGCTCGGTCAATTGAAAATTTCAAAACTGAGATTGATAGGTTTTTATTAGGCAAGGCTATTAAAGGTTACGGAACCAAGGCAGGTTGATGGAGTTAAGATACAGATCAGACATGATCGAATTGAATGGCAGAACAGGCTCGAGGGGCTGAACGGCCTGCTCCTGTTTTTTTTTAATTATTCGTTTATGGGATCAGGGCGTCGCTGGCAATGCCAGCATTTATTGCCCATCCCTAATTGCCCTTGAGAAGGTGATGGTGAGCCACCTTCTTGAACCGCTGCAGTGCGTGTGGTGATGGTACTCCCACAGTGCTGTTAGGTAGGGAGTTCCAGGATTTTGACCCAGCGACGATGAAGGATCGGCAATATACTTCCAAGTCAGGATGGTGTGTGACTTGAAGGGGAACTTGGAGGTGGTGGTGTTCCCATGCGCCTGCTGCCCTTGTCCTTCTAGGTGGAAGAGGTCGCGGGTTTGGGAGGTGCTGCCTCAGAAGCCTTGGCGAGTTGCTGCAGTGCATCTTGTAGATGGTACACACTGCAGCCACAGTACACCGGTGGTGGAGGGAGTGAATGTTTAAGGTGGTGGATGAGGTGCCAATCAAGCGGGCTGCTTTGTCCTGGATGGTGTCGAGCTTCTTGAGTGTTGTTAGAGCTGCACTCATCCAGGCAAGTGGAGAGTATTCCATCACACTCTTTACTTGTGCCTTGTAGATGGTGGAAAGGCTTTGGGGAGTCAGGAGGTGAGACACTCGCCGCAGAATACCTAGCCTCTGACCTGCTCTTGTTGCCACAGTATTTATGTTCCTATTGCCTATGTCCCTAGCAGCACTTCTGTTCTTACTGCCCATATAGATCTCCTTCCTCCAGCACTGGGGAAAGAATTGTTGCAAAGTCCACCCCAGTATAACTGGGACAAATCCAGTATCAAGGGAGTTCCATCACATAAATGGTTACAATATTCCTCAGAGAAACATTAAAGAGATGCTCTGTGATAAGATAAGTACGGAAAAAGTCTCTCACTTTCTGTGACTACTGCTGTCTAGTTTGGAAATTGTAACTATCTATTGAGGGATTAAAGCCAAATCTGAACTGGCCCAAATTAGGTACTCCTGTTTTTTTGAATAAAATGTCAGTGCACATACTCAAGGGACAGGTTGTATTATTAGTATGCAGGGTTTTCTTGCGATCCACATAGGTATAAGAACATTCTTCTGTGGATTCACAATTCATGGGTTTTCCCCCTCCCAAACCTCAGCAGTCAAGTGGAAGGTTATTCAACCTCATGGTGAACATACATCCATCCACGCGTTCCTAGGTTTTGAGTGAGGAGATGAAAGTAAGTACATGTCTGAAATCCTCTCAGGAGAGGGAAAGTTATTTTCACTGCCAGTGCAATGTTAATATTGAAATCAGAATCAGTGGTTTTTGCCGCTCTGAATCTAATTCCAATTTCCCGACCTTTAATGAAATAAAGGAGAAATGTGACCCTTAAATGAGCAATATCTTAAATATTCACAACTTAAGTACACATCGATGTCAAAGTGTAAAACTACCCACTAATGTTTTATCACTGTAATACTAGTGTTTTTTCAGTGGCATAGCACATGAGCTAAGAACGTAGACAACCAGTTGGCCCAGGGAGGAAAGAATTTCCCTGGAACGACCTATCACAGAGGTCCATCAATCGCCAGCCATAATCATTGGAGCAGTGCCCGTCCAGGAGTATTATACTCGTCAAAGTGATGTGATAGCCATAAGATTTTCAAATCCACCCCTACTCCTTTCTGCACAAAAGCCTTGCCCAGAAAGTAATCCTTCGTTCTACTTAAAAGAGCTAGCATTCAGAAAAGAATGCGCTTACCCAGAAAATAAAACAAATTATTAAAATTAAACAATTTCCAAAATGTTTAGAAATAATGGGAATGATATACATGCAAGCATGGGGAAAGGAACACTGAAGATAAATAATCTTTCTTCTTCATTAGTTTACCCTGTTACATTCCTCAGAGTTACTTCACAGTATTGCCACAAATATCAACACGTGCACTGCCAGCAGGGATTGCTGTAGAACAATCAGCACCAGCAAATTCCCTCGTCCCAATCCGGAAACACCGAGGCCAATTCTAAAACTCCCTATCACCACCCCAGCACTCAACAGGGATGGTACATGAGACCTTCTTAGTTTGTATGGATCAGCTATTCACAGAACAAAGATTAGAAGTGCCTGTAACAAGGGCAATATGGTAATCATGGGGGACTTTAATCAACATATTGACTGGGCAAATCAAATTACCACTAATGGTGTGGAGGACGAATTCTTGGAATGCATGCGAGATGGTTTCCTGGATCAGTATGTGGAGGAACCAACCAGGGAACAGGCTATTCTGGATCTGGTACTGTGTAATGAAAAAGGGCTAATCAATAATCTTGTGCTAAAGGGGCCTTTAGGGACAAGTGACCATAAGATAATTGAATTTTATATTAAGTTTGAGAGTGATGTAGTCCAATCTGAAACTAAGGTCTTCAATCTAAACAGAGGAAACTACAAGGGTATGAGGGGCAAGTTGGCCACGGTAGATTGGGAGACGACACTAAAAGGTATGAAGGTGGACATACAATGGCTAACATTCAAGGAAATAATGCATAATTTGCAACAAACATATATTCCTCTAGGGCATGAAAACCCAAAAGGAAAAGTGATCCAACCATGGCAACAAAATAAATTAAGTGGTCATGATGCAGAGATGCCGGCGTTGGACTGGGGTGGAGAAAAATGAGAAGTCGCACAACACCAGGTTATAGTCCAACAGATTTATTTAAAATTACAAGCTTTCGGAGCTATCGATCGCCCCTTCTTCAGGTAAAGTTACTGTGAGTGAATCTACAAAAATTCACAGAATATAAACACAGAGAAAATGCAAAGATACAATCTTTCCTTACATCAAAGACACACCAAGAGCACAGCCAAGACAATGAGATGTGTCCCAGGGGGTCCAACGTGTCAAAACCTGCTGTCTGCATATCCTCTTCATTTGGGTTTGTTTTTTGTGTTTGTTTTTTGTGTTTGTTTTTTAAAAACTGGAAAGACAGACAACGATGTCAAGTCACGTTCTGTAGCGTGACATGAACCCGATATCCCTATTGAGGCCATCCTCATGAGTGCGGAACTTGGCTATCAGTTTCTGCTCGATGATTTTGCGTTGTCGTGTATCTCGAAGGCCGCCTTGGAGAACGCTAACCCGCAGATCCGAGGCTGAATGCCCTTGACTGCTGAAGTGTTCCCCGACTGGGAGGCAACCATCCTGCCTGGCGATTGTTGCGCGGTGTCCGTTCATACGTTGTCTCAGTGTCTGCATGGTCTCGCCGATGTACCATGCTCTGGGGCATCCTTTACTGCAACGTATCAGGTAGACAACGTTGGCCGAGTCACATGAGTATGTACCATGTACCTGGTGGGTAGTGTCCTCACGTGTGATGATGGTATCTGTGTCCATGATCTGGCATGTCTTGCAGAGGTTGCCGTGGCAGGGTTGTGTGGTGTCGTGGTCGCTGTTCTCCTGACAGCTGGGTAATTTGCTGCGAACGATGGTACTTTTGAGGTTAGGCGGCTGCTTGAAGGCGAGTAGTGGAGGCTTGGGAATGGCCTTAGCAAGGTGTTCGTCGTCATCGATGACATGTTGAAGGCTGCGAAGAACATGGCGTAGTTTCTCCGCTCCGGGGAAGTACTGGACGACGTAGGGTACTCTGTTGGTTGTGTCCCGTGTTCGTCTTCTGAGGAGGTCTATGCGGTTTTTCGCTGTGGCCCGTCGGAACTGTCGATCGACGAGTCGAGCGTCATATCCCGTTCTTACGAGGGCGTCTTTCAGTGTCCGTAGGTGTCCATCGCGTTCCTCCTCGTCTGAGCAGATCCTGTGTATTCGCAGGGCTTGTCCATAGGGGATGGCTTCTTTAACGTGGTTAGGGTGGAAGCTGGAGAAGTGGAGCATCGTGAGGTTGTCCGTGGGCTTGCGGTAGAGTGAAGTGCTGAGGCGTCCGTCTTTGATGGAGATTCGTGTGTCCTTGACCACAATGTCTTCACCTTCGACAACCAGTTTTTTACCCAAACACACGGAACAGCCATGGGGACCAAATTCGCACCCCAATATGCCAACATCTTCCTGCACAAGTTCGAGCAAGACTTCTTCGCTGCACAGGACCTCCAACCAACGCTGTACACCAGATACATCGACGACATCTTCTTCCTTTGGACCCACGGCGAAGGATCACTGAAAGGACTACACGATAGCATCAACAGGTTCCATCCCACCATCAAAGTCACCATGGACTACTCCTCAGAATCGGTTTCATTCTTGGACACACGAATCTCCATCAAAGACGGACGCCTCAGCACTTCACTCTACCGCAAGCCCACGGACAACCTCACGATGCTCCACTTCTCCAGCTTCCACCCTAACCACGTTAAAGAAGCCATCCCCTATGGACAAGCCCTGCGAATACACAGGATCTGCTCAGACGAGGAGGAACGCGATGGACACCTACGGACACTGAAAGACGCCCTCGTAAGAACAGGATATGACGCTCGACTCGTCGATCGACAGTTCCGACGGGCCACAGCGAAAAACCGCATAGACCTCCTCAGAAGACGAACACGGGACACAACCAACAGAGTACCCTATGTCGTCCAGTACTTCCCCGGAGCGGAGAAACTACGCCATGTTCTTCGCAGCCTTCAACATGTCATCGATGACGACGAACACCTTGCTAAGGCCATCCCCACGCCACCACTACTCGCCTTCAAGCAGCCGCCTAACCTCAAAAGTACCATAGTTCGCAGCAAATTACCCAGCTGTCAGGAGAACAGCGACCACGACACCACACAACCCTGCCACGGCAACCTCTGCAAGACATGCCAGATCATGAACACAGATACCGTCATCACACGAGGACACTACCCACCAGGTACATGGTACATACTCATGTGACTCGGCCAATGTTGTCTACCTGATACGTTGCAGTAAAGGATGCCCCAGAGCATGGTACATCGGCGAGACCATGCAGACACTGAGACAACGTATGAACGGACACCGCGCAACAATCGCCAGGCAGGATGGTTGCCTCCCAGTCGGGGAACACTTCAGCAGTCAAGGGCATTCAGCCTCGGATCTGCGGGTTAGCGTTCTCCAAGGCGGCCTTCGAGATACACGACAACGCAAAATCATCGAGCAGAAACTGATAGCCAAGTTCCGCACTCATGAGGACGGCCTCAATAGGGATATCGGGTTCATGTCACGCTACAGAACGTGACTTGACATCATTGTCTGTCTTTCCAGTTTTTAAAAAAAACAAACACAAAAAACAAACCCAAATGGAGAGGATATGCAGACAGCAGGTTTTGACACGTTGGACCCCCTGGGACACATCTCATTGTCTTGGCTGTGCTCTTAGTGTGTCTTTGATGTAAGGAAAGATTGTATCTCTGCATTTTCTCTGTGTTTATATTCTGTGAATTTTTGTAGATTCACTCACAGTAACTTTACCTGAAGAAGGGGCGATCGATAGCTCCGAAAGCTTGTAATTTTAAATAAATCTGTTGGACTATAACCTGGTGTTGTGCGACTTCTCAAAATAAATTAAACCTAGTATTAAGTCAAAGGAGGAAGCTTATAAAGAGGATTGGGATCTTTTTAGAAATCAGCAAAGGGGGACCAAGAAATTGATAAAGAAAGGGAAAATGGAATATGAGCACAAACTAGCAAAAAATATAAAAACGGATTGTAAAAGTTTCTATTGGTATGTGAAAAGGAAAAGACTGGCGAAGGTAAATGTAGGTCCTTTACAGTCAGAGACGGGAGAATTTATAATGGGGAATGAGGAAATGACAGAGAAATTAAATAAATACTTTGTTTCTGTCTTCACGGAGGAAGACACAAAAAACCTCCCAGAAATACGAGAAAACCAAGGGTGTGGCGAGAATGAGGAACTTAAAGAAATTATTAGTAAAAAAACAGTACTAGCAAAATTAATGGGACTAAAAGTCGATAAATCCCAAGGACCGGATGACCTACATCCTCGGGTTTTGAAAGAGGTGTCCATTGGGATAGTGGACGCATTGGTTGTCATCTTCCAAAATTCTATAGATTCTGGAACGGTTCCTGCAGATTGGAGGATAGCAAATGTAACCCCGCTATTTAAGAAAGGAGGGAGAGAGAAAATGGGGCACTGCAGACCTGTTAGCCTCACATCTTGTTGGGAAAATGCTGGAATCTATTATAAAGGATGCAATAACTGGGCACTTAGAAACTAATAGTAAGATTGGGCAGAGTCGAAATGCATTCATGAAAGGGAAATCCTGTTTGACAAACCTATTGGAGTTCTTTGAGGATGTAACTAGTGGAGTAGACAAAGGGGAACCGGTAGATGTGGTGTATTTAGATTTTCAGAAGGCGTTCGATAAGGTCCCACACAAGATGTTGGTGAACAAAATTAGGGCACATGGAATTGGGGGTAATATACTAGCATGGATTTAGAATTGGTTAACAGACAGAAAACAAAGAGTAGGGATAAACGGGTCTTTTTCAGGATGGCAGGCTGTGACTAGTGGGGTAGCGCAAGGATTGGTGCTTGGGCCCCAGCTATTCACAATCTATATCAATGATTTGGATGAGGAGACTAAATGTAACATTTCCAAATTTGCTGATGACACAAAGCTAGGCGGCAGTGTCAGTTGCGAAGAGGATGTGAAGAGGCTTCAAGGGGATCTCGACAGGTTCAGTGAGTGGGCGAGAACATGGCAGATGGAATATAATGTGGATAAATGTGAAGTTATCCACTTTGGTAGAAAAAACAGAAAGGCAGAGTATTTCCTAAATGGTGAAAGATTGGGGAATGCAGATGCTAAAAAGGGACCTGGGTGTCCTTGTACATGAGTCACTGAAAGTGAATGTGCAGGTGCAGCAAGCCATTAGGAAGGAAAATGGTATGCTGGCCTTCATTACAAGAGGATTTGAGTACAGGAGTGAAGAAGTCTTACTCCAATTATATAGGGCCTTGGTGAGACCACACCTGGAGTACTGTGTACAATTTTGGGCTCCTTACCTAAGGAAGGATATACCTGCCATAGAGGGAGTGCAACGAAGGTTGACGAGATTGATTCCTGGGATGGCGGGACTGTCGTATGAGAAGAGATTGAGTAAAACTAGGTCTGTATTCTCTTGAATTCAGAAGAATGAGAGGGGATCTCATTGAAGCATACAAAATTATTACAGGGCTTGATAGGGTGGATGCTGGGAGAATGTTTCCCTTCGCTGGTGAGTCTAGAACCAGGGGCCACAGCCTCAGGATAAAGGGTAGGTCATTCAGGACTGAGATGAGAAGAAATTTCTTCACACAGAGGGTGGTGAATCTGTGGAATTCTCTACCCCAGAGGGCTGTGGAGGCTCAGTCATTGGGTATATTCAAAACAGAAGTTGATAGATTTCTGACTAGTAAGGGCATCAAGGGATATGGCGATAGGGCCGGTGAATGGAGTTGAGGCAGAAGATCAGCCATGATCTCATTGAATGGCGGAGCAGGCGCAAAGGGCCGAATGGCCTACTCCTGCTCCTATTTCTTATGTTCTTAAATCTGTTGAGCCATCAGGAAGTGAAACTTACATTCCTAAAGGGATTGGCTTTTATCCCAGTAAAGTTTCACCCGATTAAAGTTACCAAAGCTCACCTCTCACTGGCTTAAATACTCTCCACACCCTTTTTTTTGTAATTCTCATGTGTACTGGTTTGTAATAATAATAGATTGTTTGCTCATATTGACTTTCCACAGGCTCAGCACGCAAGACTTTTGTATTGGGGTGTAACACAAGATAATGTAAAAAAAGAGAAAACATCAAAGACTAATATCATTCCATAAAAGCAGTTCAATCAATGCTGTACTCATGCACAGAATATCCTTTGAGGAGCCACTGCAGCAGTGAAGGCAACAGTTGGAAAACACAGTGCTCGAGCTCTGCTTATTGCCCCATTCATACCTTTTGCTGGGGCCAGTTTTTTCACCACTCCAATTTCGTACTTTCCTCTCCTCTCTGCTCCTGAACCATTTGCTCCTCACTGGCACCAGGCATCCTCCAGTAACTCACACAAGTGCCTATTATTAATGTGTCAGCATTAATGTTGAGTGTCAACAGCCTATTCAACATGGGAAAGCGAGGGATAGAAGAACAAGGCAAGTCCCAACAGCCATGAGAACTTCCAGAAAGGGTTGCTGGATAGCAAATCAGTAGTGGGACCCAGCTGATCTCCCCTCTCCCTAAGCTAAAAATGTTGAATCTAATTATAGTGATCTTACCACTGGCCCACCTGAGATCAGCTAACTTAACTGGACTGTAAGTGAGCCTGTGCTTTCTGCCAAAAACACTATATAAAGAAAGCAAATGAAATCTGCATAGAAGTACATTGCACTATTAATGGCATTTAGCAGAAATCAAGCTGCTCCCTTTTATCCAAAGTCCACATATGTGCACAGGATCTGATTGGCAATGTGTCCGTAATAGACTAGCTCAAGTCATTAGCACCAACGTAAAAGATTTAACTCAAGTCGTTTGCAAGGCTGATTTCTCGGTTTCCACAGTAAAACAAATGGAATTGGAGAATGGTATTCCAGGAAATGAAAATCTAAATTTGACTTGTGCATTCATCATTAAACAGTTGCACTGATTACAGGGAATAATAGCAAGCAATTTCTCTGTTTGTTTTAATATAGGCAAGGTCACTGGTTTCTGAGGTAATCCCTAAAATCATAGAATTTGGCCAATCAAGTCTGCACTGGTGTTTTTCTCCCCAAGCTATCTTGTCTAATCTGACTCTCTTGCTCAGTCGACATACGATTTAATATTCCTCTTTTTCAAGCAACTGTCCAACTCCCTTTTCAAAGAATTTTTAACTCTGATGTAACAACGGTTTGTGGCAAAATATACCACATTCTAAGTAAAGAATTTTTTCAAAGCTGCTGTTTCATTTTTTGGTGATTATCTTAATTTGTGCCCTCTTGTGTACTGCCTTGCTGACCAATGAAAACAATCACTTATGTACCCATCATAATCCTCAACACCTCTTTCAGGCCACCCTTCAACCTGCTCAATTCCAGTGAGAACAGGCCTAACTTCTTAAGTCTCACTTCATAAATGTAATTTGAATTAGTCAGTCACTGTAAACCAGTAGCCTTGGTGATGAGCCATCATATAGATAGGTTTGCATCAGCTTTTAAGAGGGTGTAAAGCTGTCCCATTGAGCTTCTTAAGACTCAATCTAGTCATATAGTTACAGCAACAACTTGCATTTATATAGCACCTGGAACATAGTAAAACATCATAGGCATTTTGCTAAATCTGCTCATTTATATTACAGTGCTATGATATAAATCATGCAGTGTACAAGCCTCTGGTTTAGTTCTCTGCCTCCTGGGAAAAAAAGTAAATGATCAAAACTACACTATTTACCGTCAGGGCCGCTTTTTTGTTCTGGCCTCAGATGGCCTAAGCTTGCCAACCCATCCATAAAGGCCAGCAATATTCTTTTCACATTGCTGGCCTACATCAACCTTCCTCTGACATTGAGGATGGTCTGGGCTCGATGGTAAAGTCATGTTTGCGAATTTTGAGCTACTGCACAAGATCCATTAAAATTAGTGGATGAAAAATTATGGTCGGAGCCCTTGCAAATTCTCAATGTGCATGCCCAGTGGGCAGGCCTTCATAACAGGAGCATGTACTTGTAAATTCATCCTATAATTTGCTCCCAGATGACCTCTGTTACAGATGCTGCTTAGAAATGTCACCATGAAAATGTCAGTTATCTTAATTTGTATAACCTATTGAAGAAAACCTGCATGAAATAAGAATATAGCAACTCCAATTGCGCTATTTGTCACTAATGTGCTTAAATGTAATTGTTGCAGCTTGGATTTGCTAACTGATCAAATTGCCATTTAAAAAATGTAAATATCTAAGTTCTGATACCTTCTATTTAGTATCAAATGTAATGTCACCTACCATTTAACAAGATGCAATTTAAATTCTGTTCTTAATTATCTGAAACATCCTTTGCATAAGTCTTTCAAATTCTCCTTTAAGACAAACCAAGATTTGCTTTAAATCAAAAATAGACAAATGCAAACAGAAAGCTGATTCATTGAGACTGTGCTAATGCTTAATTAATTTAGTTAATCTATACTGCACTTCTTTTAAGTGTTTCAAGCAGGCATATAATTTACAGTTAGCAAATTCAAATTGCTTTTGTGTTCAACATTGCCAGTGGCTGAACAACTAGGACAGATATAAGCATATCAATTGTAAATATAAATATTTTATAAGCATATAAATGGTAAAAAGGTATTCAAAGGAAGGGTGGGGAGGGGGGCGGACACCGATTAGGGACCAAAAAGACCAGGGATCAGTATTAGGACCACTGCTCTTTTTGATATATATTAATGGCCTGGATTTGGGTATACAGGGCATCATTTCAAAGTTTGGAGATGACACAAAACTCAGAAATGTAGTAAATAGTGAGGAGAATAGTAACAGACTTCAGGACGACATAGACAGACTGGTGAAATGAGCAGACACATGGCAGATGAAATTTAACACAGAGAAGGGTGAAGTGATACATTTTGATAGGAGAATGAGGAGAAGCAATATAAACAAAACGGCACATTTAAAGAGAGTCCAGGATCAGAGGGTCCTGAGGGTGTACATACACAAATCTTTGAAGGTGGCAGGACAAGTTGAGAAAGCTGTTAAAAAGGCAATCAGGATCTTTTACTTTATAACTGGAGTCATCGGTCCACAAATTCCCTACCTTAAAGCCATGAGTTAGCGCCGCAATCCTGACAAAAAATGGTGGCCGTCACTCTAACGCCCTCTCTGGCAGCTGCCATTTTGGTGAGGGCCTTAGCGCTGCCGATAGCAGCACTGGCCCTGGAGATGCAAAAGCGGAGAGCGTGGCGTCATGCCGACTTAACGTCACGCTCTGCAAACTTTGACCGTAGCGCTGAGTTTAGCGCTGGGTCTTAAGCTCACTCTAAAAGCGAGCGGGCAGCAGACTGACAGAGAGGTTGTCAGCACTTTTTAAAGGGATACACATGCTTACAAAGCCTCGGATGGTAAAGGAAGGCCTCTGAGAAGACAGAAAATGCTGGAAATACTCATCAGGTCAGGCAGTATCCGTGGAGAGAGAAACAGAGTTCATGTCGGACACTGCAAATGGCCTTGCTTGTTGACCCTGAGAAGGTGGTGGCTGGGAGTGTGAAATCGAATGACGGTGTTTCTTCTTCTTCACTCTCCTCTCCCTCTTCTTGGTCAACCACTGGCTGGGCAGGCTGCATTTCTTGGGTGTGTGAAATGAGGAAGGTACAAGGGTGGAGCTGTGGTGAGGGGAGGGCGGGAAAGCAAGAGGTGCATGCAAGAAGGAGGATAACATATGAGGATAACAGCACCTTGTATCCTTTCAGCCCCGCCGCTGGCCAAGGGCTCAGCCATGCCCCTGCCAAGAATGGCCAGCACCGTCTCCTCCAAGGGGGTGAGGTGAAGCTCGGAATGCGAGGTGTGCCTCGCGTTTGGTACAGATTGTTGGCAGGCGAATGATTGGGATGGGGGGAGTCGTGCATTGAAAAGTGTGAGGCTAGTGGTGCAGTTGATAGAGGATGGCTTTGAAGATGCATTCACTAACCTTGACCACTGGTCTGAGGTCATGAAGCTTCTTTGGGTACTGGAACCAGGTCGTGGGGGTGACACTGCTGGCAGTGACGGCCTCAGTGATCTGGTCCCACATCATTCTTTCTGGAGGGCCTCCTGGCCCCTGTGGGCAGAGGACCTCTCTTGCAGTGTTGACCCCCTGCACAAAGCTGGAGTGCTGTGTGGGAGATGCTGGGTGCCCTTTCCCTGGCTTGCTGAGCCATTTGTGTTAGTGCTGAAGCAGTTTTCCCATTTCTTTTAGGTGCTGAAGGCAATTCAGCTTTAAGAGCTGAAGACTCCCATTTGGGAATTCTTCTAAATGTTAATTTTTTTTTCAGAAGGCAGTTGAGCTGCAAGGGCTAGAAACTGCCTATTTTTACATGATTTTTATTTTTTTCATTTCAGAAGGCAGTTCCCCTTTAAGGGACCAAACTGCTTTCTGAAATAACAGTCTTGCTTTAAGAGAAGGCTGTTCTTGCTGCAATGACGCTACGGCTACACGACATTGGGGCCTCCTGCTGGGACTAACGCCACCAGAACGGCGATACACGGTAAGTTTAGTGCTGGGCTAATGTTAATTAGCCACCAGCGGCATCAATTTCGATAGCTGTTAACACCGGCCTCTGGTAGCACCGGCAGGAATTTCTCGGCCATCGATTACAAAAGCAAGGACATTATGCTAAAACTTTATAAATCACTGGTTAGGCCACAGCATTAATACTGTGTTCAATTCTGGGCACCATATTTTAGGAAGGTTGTCAAGGCCTTAGAGAAGGTACAGAGGAGATTTACTAGAATGGTACCAGGGATGTCGGACTTCAGTTCTGTGGAGAAACTGGAGAAGCTGGGTTTGTTCTCCTTAGAGCAGAGATGGTTTAGGGGAGATTTAATAGAGGCGTTCAAAATCATAAAGGTTTCAATAGAGTAAATAAGGAGAAACTGTTTCCAGTGGCAGAAGGGTTGGTTACCAAAGGACACAGATTTAAGGTAATTGGCAAAAGAACCAGTGGCAAGATGAGGAGAGTTTGTTTTACACAGCAAGTTATGATGATCTGGAATGCACTGCCTGAAAGGGTAGTGGAAGCAAATTCAATAATAATTTTCAAAAGGGAATTGGATAAATATTTGAAGGGAAAAATTTGCAGAGCTATGGGGAAAGGGCAGGGGAGTGAGACTAATTGGATAGCTCTTTCAAAGTGCTGGCACAGGCACGATGGGCCGAATGGCCTCCTTCTGTGCTGTATCATTCTATGATATGAAGACATTCAAGCAGATCAGGATCAACATCTGCAACTGACAGGCAATGCAAAATGCAACTACAAATTACCTTGATGTTAAAAACATTTTATTTTCGCTCTCTTGTTGCCACTATCTTACATGATCGCATAGATTTTTATTACATGCTTTAAATAAGTCATGATATTTTTAAATCACACATCATTACTAATTCAACGGCAAGTGAACGTACTCAGTGTTGTGGAGACCAAATATCTTTTTTATAGTGCATGTTCACTAACTCCCTCGTATCCGAACAGTAACTTTGCGGTGCTCTCAATTCTTTGAATGCTGAAGGATTCTTTACCTTTTGAAATATGTATCTTTCTTTCATGTGCAATGCTTGCCAAAGTCATGTTCTGCTAATTCTAATGGTCCATATTAGAAAGTTAAATTAGACATTTTAAAAATTATTTCATAGTACATTTGGAATTGAAAAGAAAATCGCGACTCTTAATTTGCAGTTGGTATGACGGCGAACTGTCAGAGTACGCCACCATACCGCACTTGAAACTGACCGCAACTTCGGGATTTGGTGCATGCGCAAGCGGAAATCCCAAAGTTGCTGTCTGTCAGTGACAGCTCCGAAACAGGCTGCGCTGTGCCCCTCCGCCCCCGCCCCCCCCACAGAGCCGGCAATCAGTGAAATCTCGTAAATCATTGAAACTGACGAAAACTTCAGCTGTTCCGCAGCAAGTACGCTGTCAAATTCCCCACGAAAAAAGTTAGACCCAAAGGGGTTAGGGGTAACTGGGGTTTTAACAGCGTATTGACTGCTAAACAAAGGTTAAGAGCCTGGAAAACTAATTTTAATTTTATGCAGTGTGAAATTTGTCCATTTTAATAAAAATGTAAAATTTTAAGAAATTTTCAAAAAAAAAATATTTTTTTATTTTGTGCATCTTTACTTTAGGTTTGCCTTTCCCCCATGTGAGAACCCCAATCTTTCTTTTGCTCTAACTATTTTAAAAAGTTAGAATTTTAAGGTCTTACTCACTTCCTTGTTCACTGTCTGTGAGAATTCTGCCCTTTGATTGGCTGCTTCGACAGTCTGTTGACGTCACAGCAGTTCGAACAAGGGGATTCCCATTAAGTTCCGTGGAATTGAATTCAAGGTCAGAAAACCCGAAGTTCTCCACACAGGGATCGCGAGATCCTTGGGCGGAGTGTACTTTGGGGCCAGCAGCAAATTCCTTCGCTTTAGTGCTGACCGCAAACTCAGGACCATTATTTTTGAACATGGTGCCGAAATGCTACTATAGTCACAGGATTAAAGGATTATTCTGACAATTTGTAATTACTTCACTGCATAATCTGAATCTGACCAGAAACCCCCAATGCAAAGTTAGTTATTTTCTTCCCTTCCCTGAAAGTGATCATCACTGTTTGCAATTTGAGCTATTCAGAAAGTGTGACTTAGACCACATCTTCCTTCTCACCAAACACTTTTCATGCAGGTAAAGTGATATAAATGGTCATTAACAATTGTGGTCTTTTTAAAGACAATGGTTTGAGGGGAAAATATAATTGCAAGGCTTAACTTGTGTACTAATATAGTCCTTATTGCCTATAAATTTGTGTACTAATCCCACTCCAGAGAGTTCAACACATAATCTAGGCTGACACTCCAATGCAGTGCTGAGGGAGTGCTGCACTGTTGGATGAGCCGTCTTTGGATGAGATGTTAAATTGAGGCCATGTCTGTCCCCTCAGGTGGATGTATAAGATCCCACAGCACTATTTCGAAGAAGAGCAGGGGATTTCTCCCTGGTATCCTGGTCTATATTTATCCCACAACCAACATCACTAAAACAGATTATCAGGTCGTTACCGCATTGGCAAATTAGCTGCCGTGTTTCCTACATTACAACAGTCACTACCCTTCAAGAGTACCTCATTGGCTGTAAAGAGCTTTGGAACATCCTGAGGTCATGAAAGGCGTTATATAAATGCATATTTTTTTCTTCTTTCTTCCCTACCATCTCCCATGTTTCACTCACTCTGGTGTAATTTCTTAATTTTTCCCTTTTATGCCTTGTAGCAGAAATAAGAGGGTGGCGATAACTGACAGGGCATTCCACAAGCAAGCGGAACAAACCTGGTAAAAAGATCAATTAGGGCTAAGTTTAAAACAGAAATATTAGCACAGGCTTCCCTGAATGGCTCAGCAAGTTAAAGCAGCGAGTAACTGAACGACACAGATCAGGAAAGTCTGAGCTTTGACCCTGATTTGTGTCAGCCTAGAAATCAGTGCTGTCTGGTGTGGAGGAGGAAGAGGAAAAAGAGGGCAAGTGAGGAAAAAGGCAGATGGATGAAGGATAAAAATAAATCTAAATGCTTTAACTGAAAACTGACTGCTGAAGTCAGTCTCTAATACAACATAGCATAAGCTCATAGAAACAAAAATCTTAGCCCTGCAAAAAAAATATAAACAGCAATGATTACTTTTGTGGAAAATATTGCACAATTCAATTACAATGTGTCAAACACGAGGCCAAACTTCAACCTAAGTTCATATATTTTCAGAAATGTCAGAGGAAAACAAAACTGTGTATTTTATAATATGTTTACTTTCTTATGAACTTTGCTTCTCAACTTAACCAATGTGTACTTATCGAACTACAATACATTGATTTGTAGCTGATTTGTGTAAATCTATACCAATCAATATAATCAATTCTAGTCCTTTGACGTTTTACATAGGAAGTCAAAGCAAAGTGTAGCCTTCAGGTGAAGTGGTGTTAGACAGCGCGGGTTAATTGGATCAGGTACACAGACATAATTCAGTGCCCATTTTAAATTCATACATTCTATTTACATTTTTATAATACTTTGATTTTATTGTATTATGTCCTATATGTGCCTAAGTCCTATAGATGTTTTAGTCATTTGTTTATTGTTCAGAAGGGTGAAGAGATGACCAAAAATTTGCTCCTTAAAAATGAAATCACTGTCTCAGCACACATATTTTGCTACCATAAATTCAAGAGAGAGAGTAAACATCATCACGCTAAGGACCATGTTGATATGGCCAGTGGCATTGACTGTTACAGCAGCAATACTAAGAGCCAAGTTAGGGAGGCAGACAGACAGGCTCCAAAAAGACCAATTATGAGTGATTCTCCTCCAGAAACAGTATATAGAGGAATTATTCACTAACAGAAGAGCTAATATTGAGTTTGAAAGTGACTTAGTTAAATCCAAAACTAGGGTCTTAAATCTAAACAAAGCAAACTACGTAGGTATGAGGGGCGAGTTGGCCAAGGTAGATTGGGAAACTACATGAAAAGGTATGGCAGTGGACAAGCAATGGCTAGCATTTAAAGAATTAATACATAATTTACAACAAATATACATTCCTTTAAGACAGAAAAACCCCACAGGAAAAGTGGTCCAACCGTGACTAACAAGAGAAGTTAAAGATAGTATTAGATCAAAGGAAGAGGCTTATAATGCTGCCAAAAAGAGCATTAAGCCTGAGGATTGGGAGGATTTTGGAATGCAGCAAAGGAGGACCAAGATATTGATAAAGAAAGGGAAAATAAAATGAGTAAACTAGCGAGAGACATAAAAACAGACTGTAAAAGCTTCTATACATATGTAAAAAGGAAAAGATTAGCGAAAGTAAATGTGGGTCCCTTACAGGCTGAGACAGGAGAATTTATAATGGGGAATAAGGAAATGGCAGAGAAATTAAACAAATACTTTGTGTCTGTCTTCACGGAAGATGACGCAAAAAACTTCCCGGAAATAGTGAAGAACCAAGGGTTGAGCGAGAATGGGGAGCTGAAAGAAATTAGTATTAGTAAAAAAGTAGTACTGGAGAAATTAATGGGACTGAAAGCCGATAAATCCCCTGGACCTGATGGCCTACATCCTACGGTTTTGAAAGAGTTGGCTATAGAGATAGTGGATGCATTGGTTGTCATTTTCCAAAATTCCATAGATTCTCTAACGGTTCCCGCGGATTGGAAGGTAACAAAGGAAACCCCATTATTTAAGAAAGGAGGGAGAGAGAAAACGGGAAACTACAGACCAGTTAGCCTGACATCAGTAGTAGGGAAAATGCTAGAATCTATTTAGGACATGGTAACAGGGCACTTAGAAAATAATAATAGGATTGGGCAGAGTCAACACGGATTTATGAAAGGAAAATCGTGTTTGACGAATCTATTAGAGATTTTTGAGGTTGTAACTAGCAGAATAGATAAGGGGGAACCAGTGGATGTGGTGTATTTGGATTTTCAGAAGGCATTCGATAAGGTGCCACACAAGAGGTAATTGAACAAAATTAGGGCTCATAGGATTGGGGGTAATATACTAGCATGGATTGAGGATTGGTTAACGGACAGAAAACAGAGAGTAGGAATAAACGGGTCATTTTCGGGTTGGCAGGCTGTAACTAGTGGGGTACCGCAAGGGTCAGTGCTTGGACCTCAGCTATTCACAATCGACATCAATGATTTGAATGAGGGGACCAAATGTAATATATCCAAGTTTGCTGATGATACAAAGCTGGGTGGGAATGTAAGTTGTGAGGAGGATGCAAGGAGGCTTCAAGGGGATATAGACAGGCTAAGTGAGTGGGCAAGAACATGGCAAATGGAATATAATGTGGAGAAATGGGAAGTTATCCACTTTGGTAGGAAAAATAGAAAAGCAGAGTATTTTTTAAATGGTGAGAGATTGGGAAATGTTGGTGTTCAGTTTTGGTCTCCTTACCTAAGGAAGGATATACTTCCCACAGAGGGTGTGCAACGAAGATTCACCAGACTGGTTCCTGGGATGGGGGGATTGTCCTATGAGGACAGATTGAGTAGACTAGGCCTATATTCTCTAGAGTTTAGAAGAATGAGAGGTGATCTCATTGAAACATACAAAATTCTTACAGGGCTTGACAGGGTAGATGCAGGGAGGATGTTTCCCCTGGCTGGGGAGTCTAGAACCAGGTTGACACAGTCTCAGAATAAGGGGTTGGCCATTTAGGACTGAGATGAGGAGAAATTTCTTCACTCAGAGGGTGGTGAATCTTTGGAATTCTCTACTCCAGAGGGCTGTGGAGGCTCAGTCGTTGAGTATATTCAAGACAGAGATCAATAGATTTTTGAATATTAAGGGAATCAAGGGATATGGGGATAGTGGAGATGAGGTAGAAGATCAGCCATGATCTTACTGAATGGCGGAGCAGGCTCGAAGGGCCAAATGGCTTACTCCTGCTCCTATTTCTTATGGAAGTGTGAAACTGGGACAAAAATAGCTGAATTGGAAACTCAGCTAACCTTGGGGGTGGGTTTAAGCACTTCCCTCAGCATACATTATAACACTATGGCCCGCAATTTGCGGTGGGTAATGACGGCGAACTGTCAGTGTTTGCCGTCTTTACCCCTCTGAAACTGACCGCAACTTCAGCATTTAGCGCATGCGGAAATCTAAACTGGAAAGTTGCGGTCAGTCATGCACTGCTCCGACACAGGCTGCGCTGTGGATATCCCCCCTCCCCCATAGCTGGCAATCAGTGTAATCACTGAAATCAGTGAAACTGATGAAAACTTGGGCTTTTCTGTGCTAATATTGCTGTTAAATGCCCCATTAAATGTTAAGCCTTGTTGGGATAGGTGTAGCTAAGGTTTTAACAGCGTATCGACTGCTAAACAACCGTTCTGGCCTTGAAAAACTAATTTTTATATTTGCCGAGTGTCAAATTTCTACATTATGATAAAAATTACTTTAAAAAAACATTTTTGAAGTTTGTTCATGATATTCCAGCTTCTACCTTATCCCCATGTGAAAGTCCCAATCTTTATTTCGTTCTCTGTAACATTTTTAAAAAGTCCAGATAAAAGCAGCTTCTCATTTCCTGCTTTGCAGTCTGTGAGAATTCTTCAATGTGAGAGGCTGCTTAGACAGCTTGCTGACATCACAGCAGCTCTTCACTGGGAATACCCATGACAGAGCACTGCAATCAACTGAACGTCAAAAAAGGCAAATTTTTCGCCACAGAGATGATCGAAAGATCTCTGTGGGCAGCTTTCTTCGGGGCCAGTGGCAAGCGCCATTGCTTTGCCGCTGACTGCAAATTACAGGCCTGTGTGTACGGACACAGCTCTTGAAATTCTGCTGGTTTGTAACTTGTAAACTTACTTTCACCCAGAAACATGGATGACAATATGTAGAAGTGAGAGAGTTAGCAGAAGGATTAAGGAATTGGGGGGAAGGTAATACCCTGTTTAAAAACTATAGAGTCTCCTTCCTGCTTGTACCCCTTCACATTGTGTTGAATCAGGAATCTGCTCATTTCATTTTTGAAAGCTTCAACGTAGCCTTCATTAACTGCACTCAATGACAATTTATTTCATCAGTTGACAACTCAATTTGTGAAGCAATTACAATTTAACTTATATTTATTTTGCGTTTTCCTTCGTTATGTGCCCTGGTTCTCTTCTCTGCTCCCATCCCCTCCTACTCCACCAACAGGAGGTACAAATATGGTACAAATTGAAGATCTGATGGTAATTTCTGGGGCCAAAAACAATGTTTTCTTTGCATATATCGAACAATTTGATACAGTATATTTAAATCACTTTCTGTTCTGTCAACACAATGTAAAATGCACAGCAGTCTGCTCAAAGAAAGAATTGAAGAGTAATCTGCCACAATCCACATACAAGGGTTGAGTTAAGGTAATAGTTGCATAAGTAGATTATTATACTGAGACCTAAAAATACTCTGCAAAAATTGTTGATGCACTGTTATCAAAACTTGGAAGCTTTTCAGATACTAATGAAGGAGGACCAGCTGGAGAGAAACCACATGAAAAGAAACAGCAGCTAAACAGTGAACTCCAAATATACAATACACCTTAGACATGAAAAATACTGTGCACTTTAGTATTTAAACAAGATTTGAAATGCAGTGGCAATCGTGCAAAGGCACAGCAAGTATTTAACAGCAAGGAGCGGTTAAAAACCACATCAATCATTTTTATTCAGATACTTAATCTTTATAAAATCCGAATGTGAAGGTGATACTTAGGACGTGTGCTTGACTTTGAAGTAAGACTGGTGACAATCGGCTAAATTCAAAGTTACTTACTGTTCCTTCAAGAAGTCTGCTACCCGTTTAAAGTCCGCTATGCAATATTCTCTTTTCATGTCCATAAGGACGCTATCTGATCCAGTCTGAACTGGCACATGAAGGAAGGAATACACCCTAGGATGAAGGAGGATTTTTGCCATTTCCTGCAGGAGATAAAAAAAAGACAGTATAATCCATCAGTACTACATCAATTAAATCTTTTCTCTTAAATGCACAAAATACCACACAGGTCACGTGCATTTTAAAAATCCTTCACCTTGAGCACTGCCTGTAGAAATAGGGTCAAAATGACGTTCAGTAACTATCAACTTAAAATTTCAGGCTACATGAGGTTGTGATAAATACAGCCATGATTCATTGTTATGTTTATCACACGCAAATACTGTTGGATAAACAACATACATTTAAATTCAGCAATTTCCTCGCCAACATTATTCTGAAGGTCATTATGGCTCTTTTTGAACCTGAGGTACTCATTAACTGACCTAAATCAGCGCTCCTCAAAGCAATCCTATGGTTTCCAATATTGTCAACAGTACTTTCTTTCTAGTTTTCTTTCTCCATGCTCAATTGTGCTTTTAGAAGCTTTAGTGATCTTTTCTACCCTCCTCAGTGGTTAAGGTACTTAAGCTCCATCATCTCGCACACAACTAAGTCACAATTAGGTCTTTCAATGGTTCCTTTTCACATTTTTTGATTAGCCCTCTTCAACTTTCTGACCTGGATTTAGCATCTGGAAAAAATTAGCTGCTGTCCACATTGAACCAGACAACAGAAGTGTTCTTTGTCACATTACCAGATTGCTTTTTTTTTTAAATTTAATTTTAAGATAAGGATAAATACATTTTAACTACTTTAACAGTTAAAAACGATGACCACAAAGGTTAAGTTAAAGTACTTTCTGTGCGTGATTCTACTAAAAGGACATTACAGATGTATAAAATAAGTAACATAGCTGTAAATCAAAGCAGCCCACACCATGACCAAGGGAAGGGCAGGGGGAGAGCAGAAGAGGAGGGTGGACAATCTCATACATGAAGGAAAGCAGCATTTTAAGAATGAGGAATTGTCTACTCCAATTAATCAATATTTAACCTTCATTTGTTATCTTCTATATGTGGCTCAGTGGGTAGCACACTCGCCTGAGTCAGAAGGTTGAGGGATCAAGTCCTACTCCAGAGACTAGACTGAAAATCTAGGCTGACACTCCAGTGCAGTACTGAGGGAGTGCTGTAGTGTCGGAAGTGCAGTTCTTTCAGTTGAGACATTAAACCGAGGCCCCGACTGCCCTCTCAGGTGGAAGTAAAAGATGCCATGGCACTATTTCGAAGAGCAGTGGACTTCTTCCCAGTGTCCTGGCCAATATTTATCCCTAAACCAACATGACTAAAAAAAAATCATCAGTTGTTTGCAAATTGGCTGCTGTGTTTCCTACATTGAAACAGTGACTAACATTCAAGAGTACTTCATTGGCTGTAAAGTGCTTTGGGACGTCCTGAAGTCTCGAAAGGCGCTATATAAGTGCAAGGCTTTATTTCTTTCTCTCTACATGTCTAGAGCATGTCACCCAGAATGGCAACCCCTCCGGAGCAAAAACGTTTGTTTTGGAACTGAGGCTAGCACGTCCTTGATAGAGTGCGCCCAACTTTCCCGCCACCCCATGTTTGAACTTCTCCAATCAGGTTTTCTCCTGTCACAGCACTGAAACGGCCCTAATCAAAGTCACAAATTACTTGCTATGTGACTCTGACTGTCCATCTTGACCTGTCTGCAGCCTTTGACACGGGTGACCACCAATGTTCCCTGTAATCTTTTTTTCGTGCACGATCCCTTTAACTGACTGCGCAGCCCATTCAAATTTTCACACATGCGTGGTTATTTCCATCGAAAAGCCGGTGAGTGGCCTGCATGTGGCCTTCAGACCGCTGCACAGCCGTGCAGCTTAACAGAAACATTGGTGACCATACCATCCTCCTGCAACTCCATTGTTCAGCTGGGTGGGACTGCCCACTCCTGGTTCCACTCTTACTTATCCAGTCTAGTCAGAGAATCTCCTGCAATGGCTGCTTTTCCTGCTCCCGTAACATTATCTCTGGAGTCCCCCACAGATCTATCCTTGGCCCCCTCCTATTTCTCATCTACATGCTGCCACTTGGCGATATCATCCGAAAACACAATGTTCAGGTTCCACATGTACGCTGACGACATCAGCTCTACCTCACCACACCTCTCGACCCCTCCACTGCCTCTGTGTTGTCTGACGTGCAGTCCTGGATGAGCCAAATTTCCACTATTAAATACTGGGAAGACCGAAGCCATTGTCTTCAGGCCCCACCACAAACTCCATTCCCTAGCCACCGATTCCATCCCCCTCCCTGGCCACTATCTCAGGCTGAACCAGACTGTTCGCAACCTCGGCATCCTATTTGACTCTGAGCTTCCGACCCCAATATCCCCTCTGTCACCAAGACCGCCTACTTCCACCTCTAATGTCGCCCATCTCCGCCCCTGCTGCTGAAACCCTCATCCAAGCCTTTGTTACCTCTAGACTCGACCAGTCCAATGTTCTCCTAGCCGGCCTCCCATCTGCCACCCTCCATAAACTTAAGCTCACCCAAGTCCTGTTCCCCCATCATCCCTGTACTCGCCGACAAACATTGGCTCTTGGTCCACCAACGCTTCAATTTTTAAATTCTCATCCTCATATTCAAATCTCTCCATGGCCTTGCCCCTCCCTGTCTCTGTAACGGTCTCCAGCCCTACAACCCACCTAAAACACTGCATTCCTCTTGTGCATCCCCACTTCCTTCACCCCACTACTGGCAGCTGTGGCTTCAGCTGTTTCGGCCCCAAGTTCTGGAATTCCCTCCATAAACCTCTCCACCTCCCTTTCCTCCTTTAAGATGCTCCTTAAAACCTACCTTTTTGACCAAGCTTTCGGTCACCTGTCCTAATATCTCCCGAATTGGTGCCCTGGTCAATATTCATCCCTCAACCAACATCACTAAAACAGATGATCTAGTCATTATCACATTGCTGTTGCAAAACCTTGTGCGCTAATTGGCTGCCAGGTTTCCTACATTACAACAGTGGCTGCAAAAGTACTTCATTGGTTGTAAAGCCCTTTGGGAGGTCTCGAGGTCGTGAAAGGTGCTATATCAATGCAAGTCTTCCTTTTTTTGGCTCTGTGTCAATATTTGTCTGATTACGCTCCTATGAAGCACCTTGGGATGTTTTACTGTGTTAAAGGCAAGCTGTTGTTATTCTAGCACAACTATGCAAACTTCATACTCTTGTTTCAACTGAAACAGGAATGTTTGGTCAAAATGGGAGGGTTGCTACAGGCCTTACTGAGCTGCACAAGATACTTCAAAATAGCCTGTGTAATTGCTGCTGCTCATAGGGAAACAAGACTCAGCTTTGTCAAGGTTTTTCTCTTCTGCTACGAGCAACACAGGATGCACTCAACTGATCAATGAGACATCTTTTGTGTTATTAATTTTTTTTTCACGGATTACAAATAGATGACAGGCTCCTGCTCTTGCTTTCAGTTCTCACTGCATAATAGTAACTTCCAAAGGGTGATTTTTTTCCCCCTGCAGTTCAGTTGGTTAAGACAATGAACGTCAAATATTAATCTTTATCGAGTTCACCCATCTCAGGCGGGATGACGGTTGGGAATGCTCCAAAAGGTCTTGGTTAGGAAGGGGGTGAAAAAATAACACAGGGTGCCCACTCTTGACCACAATCTGAATGCATCCCTGCTGAAAGTGCTCATGTGTGGATGCCAGATGATGGACAGGATTAGGCTTGGTTCTGATGCTCGGTGGTTGAATCGTCTGCCAAAGGCTAGGAACCCGTGAATTTCTTCACCTGCCAAGACTGCATATTGGGAACATGGGTTGAATACAGGATTTTCTGTACTTTAAAATTAACGCATAGAAAACCCTGGATCTGGTGATGTCTGTGCCCAAATTCCCAATATATGATCCTGGTGAGCAAAGGTCTGTGCCTGCATAAGGATTTTGTTAAATTATTTGTTCTTTCTAGGCTCTCATATGGAGAAATGGTAAATTGGGTAGCCAGCGCCTGAGAAATTACTGCCCAACAAGGTGCTCAGTTTGGGTTCCGCCAGGACCACTCGGCTCCAGACCTCATTACGGCCTTGGTTCAAACATGGACAAAGGAGCTGAATTCCAGAGGTGAGGTGAGAGTTACTGCCCTTGACATCAAGGCAGCATTTGACCGAGTGTGGCATCAAGGAGCCCCAGTAAAATTGAAGTCAATGAGAATCAGGGGGAAAACTCTCCACTGGCTGGAGTCATACCTGGCACAAAGGAAGATGGTTGTGGTTGTTGGAGGTCAATCATCTCAGCCCCAGGACATCGCTGCAGGAGTTCCTCAGGGCAGTGTCCTAGGCCCAACCATCTTCAGCTGCTTCAGCAATGACGTTCCCCCCCATCACAAGGTCAGAAGTGGGGATGTTCGCTGATGATTGCAGTGTTCAGTTCCATTCACAACTCCTCAGATAATGAAGCAGTCCATGCCCGCATGCAAGACCTGAACGACGTTCAGGCTTGGGCTGGTAAGTGCCAGGCAATGACTATCTCCAACAAGAGAGAGTCTAATCACCGCCCCTTGACATGCAACGGCATTACCATCGCTGAATCCCCCACCATCAAATTCCTGGGGTTCACCATTGACCAGAAACTTAACTGGACCAGCCACATAAATACTGTGGCTACAAGGGCAGGTCAGAGGCTGGGTATTCTGCGGCGAGTGTCTCACCTTCTGACTCCCTAAAGCCTTTCCACTATCTACAAGGCACAAGTCAGGAGTGTGATGGAATACTCTCCACTTGCCTGGATGAGTGCAGCTCCAACAACACTCAAGAAGCTCGACGCCATCCGGGACAAAGTAGCCCGCTTGATTGGCACCTCATCCACCACCTTCAACATTTTCTCCTTCTACCACCGGCGCATCGTGGCTGCAGTGTGTACCATCTACAAGATGCACTGCAGCAACACGCTAAGGCTTCTTCAATAGCACCTCCCAAACCCGCGACCTCTGCCACCTAGAAGGACAAGGGCAGCAGGCGCACGGGAACATCACCACCTGCAAGTTCCCCTTCAAGTCACACACCATCCTGACTTGGAAATATACTGCTGTTCCTTCATCGTCGCTGGGTCAAAATCCTGGAACTCCCTCCCTAACTGTACTGTGGGAGTACTTTCACCACACGGACTGCAGCGGTTCAACAAAGCGGCTCACCACCACCTTCTCAAGGGAAATTAGGGAGGGGTAATAAATGCTGGCCTTGCCTGCGATGCCCACATCTCATGAACGAATAAAAAAAAGGAGTCAACAACTTCAGGAGATGGGGAAGATTCGAAACCAATGAGAAAGGCAGGAAGAATAAAATATTCCGATTTCTTGGCCTTGGAATTCCCATAACATTCAAGACAGGAATATTAGATACAGAAGAACTGCTCTCCCCTTCCCCAATGAAATAGAACTGCTTAAATGAGTGGGGCATGGTGGCTGGAATTCATGACATCAGAACAGCAGGTCTGAGATCAGCAACACTGGCTCATCTCATCAGGGCAGCTGAGATCAGCATCTCGGCCGTCACTCGAGTAGTCTTTTTCTGATAGCTTTCTGAAATTTAAATCTGTTCGATCTATATTGCTCCTAGCTAGTTGTCTGGACAGATCATCTAGGTTGTCATACTAACATCTATCATCTAAAACATTTTCCTTTTGATTAACTAGTTAAATTGTGTGGGAGGTGAGGCCCTTTTCTTGAAAGATTGAGTAACTACCACTTGGAAGTATCTATTTGCCCTGAGAATAAGTCACCTATAGAGCACAACTAATCATTATCTACGAATATACGAATTAGGAGCAGGAGTCAGCCACTCGGCCCCTTCGAGCCTGCTCCACCATTCAATAAGATCATGGCTGATCCGATTACTCCACATTCCCGCCTACCCCCGATAACCTTTCACCCCCTTGCTTATCTCCTCATCTCTGTCTTAAATGGGCGACCCCTTATTTTTAAACAGTGACCCCTAGTTCTAGATTCTCCCACAAGAGGAAACATCCTCTCCACAACCACCCTGTCCAGACCCCTCAGGATCTTATATGTTTCAATCAAGTCACCTCTTATTCTTCTAAACTCCAGTGGATACAAGCTTAGCCTGTCCAACCTTTCCTCATAAGACAACCCGCCCATTCCAGGTATTAGTCTAGTAAACCTTCTCTGAACTGCTTCCAACGCATTTACATCCTTAAATAAGGAGACCAATACTGTACACAGTACTCCAGATGTGGTCTCACCAATGCCCTGTATAACTGAAGCATAACCTCCCTACTTTTGTATTCAATTCCCCTCGCAATAAACGATAACATTCTTTTAGCTTTCCTAATTACTTACTGTACCTGCATGGTAACCTTTTGTGATTCATGCACGAGGACACCCAGATCCCTCTGCATCTCAGGGCTCTGCAATCTTTCACCATTTAGATAATATGCTTCTTTTTTATTCTTCCTGCCAAAATGGACAATTTCACATTTTCCCACATTATACTCCATTTGCCAGATCTTTGCCCACTCACTTAACTTATCTATATCCCTTTGTAGCCTCCTTATGTCCTCTTCACAATTTACTTTCCTACCTATCTTTGTGTCATCAGCAAATTTAGCAACCATACCTTCGGTCCCTTCATCCAAGTCATTTATATAAATTGTAAAAAGTTGAGGCCCCAGCACTGATCCCTGTGGCACACCACGTTACATCTTGCCAATCAGAAAATGACCCATTTATGCCTACTCTCAGTTTCCTGTTAGCTAGCCAATCTTCTATCCATGCCAATATGTTACTCCCTACACCATGAGTTTTTATTTTCCGCAATAACCTTTGATGTGGCACCTTATCAAGTGCCTTCTGGAAATCTAAGTACAGTACATCCACCAGTTCCCCTTTATCCACAGCACATGTAACTTCCTCAAAGAACTTCAATAAATTAGTTAAACATGATTTCCCTTGCACAAAACCATGTTGACTCTGCCTGATTACTTTGAACTTTTCTAAATGCCCTGCTATAACGTCTTTAATAATAGCTTCTAACATCTTCCCTATGACAGATGTTAAGCTAACTGGCCTGTAGTTTCCTGCTTTCTGTCTCCCAACTTTCAGATGAGACGTTAAACTGAAGCCCCATCGGCCTGTTGAGATGAACAAAAAGATCCATAGCACTATTTGAAGAATAACAGGGGGAATCTCCTGCTGTGCTAGCCAACATTTATCCCTGAATCAACACCTCCAAAAACAGATTAACTGATCACTTATCTCATTGCTGTCTGTGGGAACTTAGTGTGCAGATTAGCTGCTGTTTGCATACAAAACAACAGTGATTAACTACACTTTAAAAGTAATTCATTGGCTGTAAAGTGCTTTGGGACATGCTGAGGGTGTGAAAAATGTCATATAAATGCAAGTTCTTTCTTAACCATAAATGGGGATGCAGCATCAGTTACTGAATTACAAGTTTTTTTTCCCCTCAGTATTTATTATCCCTAGTTGCCTTTAGGGGGTGACAGTATCTGTATAAATGAGTGGCTGGTAAGGCCACTTCAGAGGACATTAATTACATAGTGTGGACCACAATTACGTGTAGGCTGGACCAGGTAAGGGAGGCAGGTTCATCAGTATTGCCAACCCCACCGCCTCATAAATCAGGAGACAAACTCTTAAAAATCTGAGATTTGGTATAGAAATCATGAGTTGCTATTTTTTCCCCCCGACTCAACCTGACCCCTCGCTGACCTTTGCTCCCAGAGAGGAAGCTCATTCAACGACCTTTGCTCCCAGACAGAAAGCGCATTCGCCCGTCACTAACCGATTACGGACATAAGAACGTAAGAAATGGAAGCAGGAGTAGTACGAACATAAAACATCTTCTCTTCATCTACCATATCAAACCCCTTCATAATTTTAAGGACCTCTATGAGGTCTCCCCTCAGCCTTCTCTCTTCTAGAGAAAAGAGACCCAGCCTGTTCAATCTTTCATGATAGGTATAACCTCTCAGTTCTGGTTTCATTCTTCTAAATCTTTTTTGCACCTTCTGTGCACAATTGGCTGTGGAGCGCTTTGGGAGGACCTGATGCAAGTAATTTCTTTATAATCTGGCAGCACATTACAGTACCCACGACCTGGACTCCTACCTCACAAGGCTCAATGTTCAGTGCTGCTGGGGGTCAGGGCCTGCCGCCAGCCCTTCGCCCATCCTTGGCTCCTTCGCTCCCCCACCTCGTGCTCCAGCCGCTTCACGCTGCCCCTCCATTACCACGGCAACCCTGCAGGGGGCGCAAGATGTCACGAGATTGCTTGACATTCGCGAGGAGGAGGAGGAAGGGATCCAAAGTCACGGAGCCAATCAACGCAACAGGGACCATGGCGCTGTCGTCAGCCGGGGCTGGAGGGGCGAAAGCTGAGCCCGGCTCCCTCCGCTTGGAGGAGGTGGTGGTGGCTCGCTCGGTTGATTGTTCACCCTGGTTAATCCTGGCCCTCAACTGTGTGTGTTTCTATATGCCGGGCTAAGCTGAGCACGCAGACTCTGATGTGGCGGAGTGAAGAGGAACCCAATGGACATTATGGAAAGCCCTCTGAAACTGGTTTTTTTTTTTGCGCATGTGCAAATCGGCGAATCTTTTTCTCCAAAAAAAATCCTGAGGTTTAGGCGTTCCATTGTGAGATCACAAGTGATGCTTTATTTCACTCCAAAATCACATCTCTCGCAATGGATCTGCGAGAGTTGGCAACATGGGTTCCTTTGCCTGAAAGGACATTAATGAACCAGTTGGGGGATTTTTACATTTTGATTGGGGCCAGCCCACAAAGCATCAGATTTATTGAATTCAATTTCACAACTTGCCATGGTGGGATTTGAACTCTCAACCTCCAGGTGCAAGTGCCGTACCATACTACCTGGATGCTCCATTCTCTCACTATCTGATGCATGATCATAGAACACTGATGGAAGCCTAGGAGCATGCTGTCTGTGTGTCTTGTCTGAGAAACTTGTGGACACGGAGGCCAAGAAACGGATGGGAAAAGAAAAAGAAAAATAATTGAATACCCAACTGAAAACCTTAAAGGGACAGGCATACCTATTGATTTTTACTTCCTTCTTCTCTTCCCTCACCCAATTTATATCCCAACTTTACTCATGATAATCAGAGTATAGTAAGAGAAAAATAATTGAGAAATATTTAGTTGACAAGATAACTGGACACATTAATAACATTCAGCATATATGTTATTGTAATATATTTTTCAAACAATCTTTCAAGGACAAATGACAAAGAGGGAATCTTACCAAACAACAACAACTACTTGTATTTATATAGTGCCTTTAACATAGTAAAACGTGCCAAGGCGCTTCACAGGAGTATTATAAGACAAAAAATTTGACACCAAGCCACATAAGGAGAAATTAGGGCAGATCACCAAAAGCTTGGTTAAAGAGGTAGGTTTTAAGGAGCGTCTTAAAGGAGGAAAGAGAGGTAGAGAGGCGGAGAGGTTTAGGTAGGGAATTCCAGAGCTTCGGGCCTAGGTGGCAGAAGGTATGGCCACCAATGGTTGAGCGATTATAATCAGGGATGCTCAAGAGGGCAGAATTAGAGGAGCGCAGATATCTCGGGGGGTTGTGGGGCTGGAGGAGATTACAGAGATAGGGAGGGGCAAGGCCATGGAGGGATTTGAAAACAAGGATGAGAATTCTGAAATCGAGGCATTGCTTAACCGGGAGCCAATGTAGGTCAACATAGCTAAAACAGCTTTGGAGGATATTACGATCATTAACGCTCATCCGAACACAGGAACAGGAGTAGGGCATTCAGCCATTCAAGCCTGTTCCGCCATTCAATTATATCGTGGCTGATCTGTAGCTTAACTCCATCTACCCGCGTTAGTTCCGTAACCCTTAATACCATTGCCTAACAGAAATCTATTAATCTCAATCTTGAAATTTTCAATTGACCTAGCCTCAACAGCTATTTTGGGGAGAAAGTTCCAGATTTCCACTACCCTCTGTGTGAACAAGTACTTCCTGACATCACCCCTGAATGGCCTAGCTCTAATTTTAAGGTTATGCCCCCTTGTTTCTCTGTATCTACCCTATCACTCAAGCAAAGTGAGGGGTTGTAATGTATTCTTCAGTATCAGTAATGATCATGATGTCCAAATTAAATGGCATTATTATTACTGTGAACAAACTCAGTGTCAGTTGTGCAATTTTCAGAGTATTGTTGTGAGTTTTTATACCAGGCAGAGATTCCTCTGAAATGGAGACTGCAGTGCTCACAACATTGTGGATTATTCCATCACCAGGAGTCTCATATACGCTTGGACTTCAGTGATGGCTTGAATTGTTTCTATAAACAGATTAGCTGATATCCTGGATCAATTGATTAGCTGTGGCTGAAATTCTGAAGAGTGATTGAACGGACAGTGCTTGACTGACTCTGCCATCTGATTGGTGGAAGGGATTCTGTGGCACCACATTCACACAGATACAAGATTTTTTAATGTAAAGATTCATCTCTCATCTTCTGTTAATCGTAGCATCTGCTGGTTCAGAAAACATTCAGTGATTTGTAGGTGATTTCAGGCAACATAAAAATGAAAGCACTAATAATGTTAGAAGCTCTGTGGCATTGCTCACAGATAGTCCGGGACCTGCTGCATGGTTTCTGGTTTTTACGCAGCAGTTTACTCATCACTAATACAGCAAGTTTACTGACCTAATATAGCGAATGACTGACAAGAGCGAAAAATACTTTTACTCCAGCTCCTATCGTGGATTGCAATATTTGGTTATGACACAAGTACTTCATTTATTTTATTTATTCTACCCTTCTTCCCCAAAACCTTTGTTCTCCATTACTTTTTGAGGATAAAAGATACTTTTTTTCTCCTCAATAATGCTTCACCAGTGAGTTTTTGCCCCCCATTGTCAAGTCTCGAATGACCAGCACCTCGACTGCTGGTCATCTGCCATGTTCCAGATCTGAATGAGTGACTCGGCCTCCATTTTGTAAGCTCAAACTGAATTATAAACATCCCCTCCTGCTCTGGTGTAATCATCAATACACTTTTGCAACAAAAAAAATCAACACAAATGACACTATTAACTCAAATATTTTGTAATAATGTAATCTGCACAAGCACTCTTTTTAATTTGGATGTTGTTTTCTCCTGCCACTCTAACCTGACAGTTGTATGTAATTTTTCTTAGTTGCCCTGTGACATAGGTTGTTATGGTGCAATTTAGTTCCACAGTGGCAGGGTGAAAACTTCCGTTCCCACATCTGAATCTCTCTCACACAGAATTTGTCAGCAGGAGCAAAGAATCCCCAGAATCCAAAGCTTAATTGAAATTTCTATTCTGGGATTAAAGCAGCACTCAAGCCCTCGACTTCAGATAGAGGGACAGGCCTGTGCAGGGGAAACTTCCTGCAAGTATTTCTAACATTAAATAACTAATTTTATTGGCAAGTTTAGTATCTTTTCCAGAATTACACAATATTTTGTATTAATGAACATTATTTAATTATTATTCATGGTTGTACATACTGACCTGAGTGGGAAAGGAAAATGGCCAAAAGTAGCTTGAAAGAATTGTTTAAGTAATTTGAACGGCTTGTTTTGTGGCGCTTGCTAGTTCTTGATTGGTAGTATTGAAAAAACGTTTGAGTTATTTGATTGGTTGTGTTTGCTTGGCTTGCTGTTTCATGACTGGAAGCTTTTCCCATCTATATATTTGTGCAATCAGTGGTTATCCGAGCCAATCAGCTAAGTGTAATGGAAACTTTGCATTTGTAATGCTTTTCAAGTGGGGCTTACACATTCTAAAAAAATTACGGATGCAGGCTAAACACAAAACTTCGAATTGTACAGATAGATGGATAATTGCGTAAGCTCAACAAAAAGTAGAAACACTTGAAATTAATTTTAAAAATAATAATTTTACTAAGTATTTTCTAATGAAAGCCAAAAAAACTTTACAAAACATAGTCAGACCTTTCTTGGAGCTCACTGCCAACTGATATTAAGCTGAGCCTCTTTCGGCAGTCACCTGTTCTGATTAGGCCTTAACAAAATTATAGGGCGAGCGGGGGAATTTTGGTGATCCTGCTAATCAAACTTTAACTCAGTAGTGTAACAGGAGCAAAACCCCAGCTCTGCTGATGTGATAAATCAGGCCTGTTGTAACCTGAATCGATGCTGCTGTGTCACAGGAACTTTCTGCTTTAATTAACTGAAGCTCATCACAACTGTCAGGATCTGCGTCCACCTTTCACAGGGCTAAATCTCCAGTGTGAGAACAGCCTGCATCACGATTCCTGAGGGAGAATCACCAGTCACCTCATACTAACGGATAAAGGTTATCAAAATTCCGAAACAGTAATTCATTTATTGAAAGCCAAAATCCATCCGTTCATTTTAAAAAAAAAAGCAAACTCCAATATGGCACTCTTAAAGCAGAAACATATGGAAGCAAGAATTAATTATCCACACTGGAAAAAATGAACCATGTGCCCTGGAAAACTCAAGGGAATACAGCAGACAGTTCAGTACTGTTAAAGAAACAAGGTTCAGGCTTAGTGTCAGAAGGAGAAATAATCTCCAACAATGATTTCAGGGGACTGTACTATCCTTTAGTTGGTGACTTTACTAGTAGTGAGCTGGTGTTGCTTATGCTGTGGATTTTTAAAAACTCTCTTAATTGTGGGTATCAACAGGCTATTTGATTGTGGAGGGTATCACTATGCCGAGCTTGATCTTGTTGTCACCCAATGTCCACATGAGCACTTTCCAACATGGGTAACAAGACAGCAGCCCAGGAACCTGGCTGATTTACACCATCTTAGTCCAGGGGCACGGAGGCCAACTGCAACATCCCAATTCTGGTTTACCAAAGATCACTACCGTTGTTTTACTAAGACTTTGCTTTTTTCCCCCCTCTTCATAGATGAATAATGCAAAAACTGAAATAAAAATCTTTTTCTTTCTCTGAATCCTTTCCACTGCCTCTACATTTTTTCATAAGTATGGCTTAAGACTCTCCACACAGTCCTGATGCTTTGTTAAGTATTAATAACTATTGATTTATAACCACTCCCCCAGCCAAGCTGTCTTAGTACAGCTATGACACTGGCATCTACCCAACACGTGGAAAGATTGCCCAGGTATGCCCGATCTACAAAAAAACAGAATAAATGTAACTCAGCCAAATACCACCCTATCTATCAGCCTCCTCCCATGTGTCAGTAAAATGATGGAAGGAATCATCATTAATTTCATCAAGTGACACTACTCACAAATAACCTGCTCATTGACATTCAGTTGGATTACGATTGAACCACTTGGCTCCACATCTTGTCATATCCTTAATCCAGACACGGACACAAGAGCTAGATGCCAGAGGAGAGGGGAGAATAACTGCCCTCGAGCAAAGCAGCTTTCGACCAAGTATGCCACAAAGGAGCCCTAGCAAAATCGAAGTTAATGGGAGTTAAAGGGAAAACTGTCCAGTGGCTGGAGTCATACTTGACATAAAGGAAGAAAGCTGTGGTTGTTAGAGGTCTGCCATTAGTGTCTGAGGGCATCACTGCAGGAGTTCCTCAGGAAAGCACTCTTGGTCCAACCATCTTCAGCAGTTTCATCAATGACCTTCCCCTTCATCCAAGGTCAGGAGTGGGGCTGTTCACTGATAATTCCAGTGTTCAGCTCCATTCACAACTTCTCTGATAATGAAGCAGCCCATGACACCCTACAGCAGGACCTGAATAACATTCAGGCTTGGGTTGACAAATGACAGGTAACATAGCATCAGCTAAGTGCCAGGTAATGAGAATCTCGGCCCAGCCATCTCCTCTTGACCTTCATCGACACCAACTGCCAAGTCCCCTACCATCAACACCCTGGGGTCACCATTGACAAAAAGCGTAACTAGGCCAGTCACATCAACACAGTGGCTACAAGAGCACAGTACAGAGGCTGGGTACTCTGCGATGAGTAGCTCACCTCCTGATACCTCAAAGCCACTCCAATATCTACAAAGCTCAAGTCAGGAGTGAGATGGAATACTCACAACTTGCTTGGATGGGTGCAGCTGCAACAATCTCGGCAACATTCAGGACAGTGCAGTTCGCTTGATCGGTGCCCCTGCCACTAGAATCATTACCCACCTCGTCCATCACCGACACACTGGCTGCAGTAAGTACGAGCTACAGGATGTACTGTAGCAACCCACCAAGGTTGCTTCAAGAGCACATCCCTCTCCTGCAACCCCCACCGCTGAGAAGGACAAAAGCGGCAATGTTGTAAGAACACCATCACCTCCAAGTTCCCCTTTGTCACACACCATCCTGACTTGGATATACATTGCCGTTCCTTTGTCATCACTACTTCAGTATTCTGGAATTCGATGCAAAACACCATTGTGGGAGCACTATCACCACAAGGACTGCATCGGTTCAAGGAAATGGCCCACCAGCACTTTTTCAGGGCAATTAGGGGTGGGTAATAAACGTGGCCATGCTTGCGTTGCCCACACCCCAAGAACAATTTTAAATAAAATTCTGTTAATCTACTTATCTAATGTTTGGTTTTATTATTTTATAAATTCAGGCTGAAAAAAACCAGGTGAAATTTGAATAAATACGTGCTTTTTTCTGGTTAAAAATGAAACTAAATATTCATGATTGGAAACATTTAGGTTTAACTAGCAAAACAAAACAAATAAACAATAAACATTAAGAAACTATCTTCAGAACATATAGGCCCAGAATTTGCTGACAATTAACGGCGTATAAATGACACACGCTGTTATTAATGTACAAATTGGCCAGCAAAAGAAATAGCCTATGAATTGCGAATTCCCACAAGTTACTGGCCAATTTGCACGCTCCGCTGTTAGCTTCACAAAAACAGCATCTCGACCTTAACCTCCCCGTGATTGTCATGAAGTTGCTGCATTTGCACATTAATTGTCCATTAAACTTGCCATAAAATGTTGTTTAGTAATTAACAGTATAAGTACTTGTTTAACAACATGATAATTGTTAATGACTGCCAATCAATGTCTTTTGCCCAGAAAGTGAACAATTAAAAGTGTGTGGAGTCTCATTCCTTCAGGTTGTGAATTATTGTTGGAGATTTTTAAAAAGTCAAATTTAATTTTTTTTAATTCTTTCCTTTCTGTCTCTTTTCTCTCTCTCTTAATCCAATCTTTCTTTTCTTCTCTTTATTTCTCATTCTGTACCTGATTTGACATTGAATTAACCACTCTAATTCAGCCTCCTTCTCAGTCCTTCTTCTGTTTATTTCTGAATCCTTTAATCTAATTGGTTAAGGAGATACACTGTTGTCCCGTTGTTCACCAAGGTCCCATTTGACCTCGCCATGCCGTTATCAGCTCGCACTTCCAGCAACTTCGTAGTCAAATAATTTAAAAACCTAATCATGCACGAACAAGTCTAATTAACAGGGCACGCCGCGAGATGGCCCACTCCAGCAAAACCTGTGCCATAATGTTAAAAAACTTGATGTGCATTTTTAGCTGATTTTCTTTTGCAACTACTGCCTTGCTGTATGAAGAAACTATTACCTTGAAATATTTTTCCTGAATTATCTTATTTAACATATTGTTCATTCTATTATATCAGCTCATTTTTGTACCAATAAATGCATTTCATGTATTTCCAACATTATATGCCATGTATCATTCATCTAAACAGTTACTAAGTCCCTTGAAATCTCTCTGAATGTTGCCCCTTTCTTCTGAGCATCTTGCTTTCCCACAAAGCATGGCATTATCGCCACACTTATGTCTTCATCAAGAGCATTTATAAATATTAAAATCAGCAGAAGTCCCAGGCCTAAATTCTGAGGAACATTGCTGTCACAACCATTCAATTAGAACTATGACCATTGATCACTATCCTGCTTATTATTTAGCCAATTTACAATCTGATTGAGAACATCCTCCTTTATCTCCAGAGACTTCACTTTATCCACAAGTCTAAACTGAGGCATCTAATTTGGTAACTTCTGAAAGTCAAGATGTATAATAGTGACCACATTACCCTTATCCATCAATTCTGTTATATCCTTAAAGAATTGCAAGGAAATTTGTCAAACATAACTTGCCTTTCATAAATCCACGTTGATGTGGAATGACATTAAATGCTTTGAATTGCTTTACCTTTACTGGATCCCAAAGTTTTTCTTGTGATAGATGCCAGGCTAACAGGCCAATAATTCTCAGCACCATATTTTCTTATAAGTATTATTGCTGACCATTTAAGTACTGTCATGAATCTCAATAGTATTTGAATATACTCATCAATCTCCCATAGGGTTGCACATGGAGAGTTAAGACCAAGTCTAATCTTCAGATGAAGCTGGGGATAACTGGACCAGGGTGCACAGTCCCCATTTTAAAGTCATCTACATTCGGTTTTTATTTTTATTCCACTGGTTGGAGGCTACGTTCCCTCTAAGCTGCGGGACCGGCTTTACAAATGTGAAATTTCACGCATGCGCAAAACTTTGAATGGGCCATGCATCCTGTTAAAGGGACCGCGCACCCAAAAAAATTATGGGGAACATTGGTTGGAGGGTGTAATTATATTGCAACATGTTTACATTGGCAGGTTTCATTATAAATGTGGACTTAGGAATTTATAATGGAAAAAGTTGATGAGACGTGCACACGGGACTAAGATTTTTATTATATTACTATTCGGTCTCCTGTGAGGAGACAAGACCAAGTATAGTCTTTAGTTTAAGCGGGGATAGTATTTGGGAGACAATTGGGCCAGGGATTTCAAATGCGATGCAATTCTCATTTTTAAGCAATATATTCTGTCCTTATTTTTATATTTTCATTATAAATTCTTATGTCTACATATGTAATGGAAACTGATGTAAATTTGTCAAGCTGTAATTACACCCACCTGCCACAGGAACCTCATTATTCAGAGAATCCTAGATGAAAGTGAAAACCTGTGACTTGTCACTATATGCTGCAAGCATTAGAACTGCGCTCTGTAACAGCAACATAATGCTCCTCAAACAATACATTTCTTAATTCACTATTTTTAATGTTCTTTTAAAAAATACACACACATCCAGGAATATTGCAGCATTTCTCAACATTTATCTTAAAATGAATGCAACATTTGATGAGAAGGTGTTCAAAAATGGGTAGAAGAAAGGTTATCTGCCTGTGAGTATTTCAAAAACATTCTATTGTGGCTTTTTGTTAAAGTCCAGGAATTTAAGATCAATTGGCTGTGTGCAGTGAAAGAAAATGCTTTCCTTTTCAATAATTTGCATATTTTCATTCTTTCCTATTCAGAACTTTCCCAGAAATATCTCCCAAAGGACAGACCTGGTAACCATTTGTGATATTCATCAGTCCAATTCACAAATCATTTCACTGACTTGAGTTCCCAAAGGCACGGCAAGAATTTGACCACATCTGATATCAGTCAGACACTGGCCACTCGTCACTGACATTCTCCTTTAGCTGAAATAGGGCAAAACTACTGCAACACCTTTGACATAACATACACTCAAGCAATAACATACACTTAACAATATAAAAACACATCCCTGACAATTGATTTGAGAGCAACCTGAAATAGATAATGTTAGCACACCATACTTAAAGTAAAGGCTCTATTCAGCCATATCTCATTAATAAAATATTTCTTTTGGAGAAAAAAAACAGTAAGACAACCCCTGCCTGGAAAGGTTAGAGATCTCCTCTATATTTGCCCATAATTTGCCATACTGAGGCTTTGAAAGCTTCATACTAAAAGGAGAAAGGAGAGGAAAGGAGCCTGCCTTTGCAAGAACCTTAATCTAATGCTCGCATTGATTTTTTCAATCTCCTTGTTGTATTGGATCCCTCTGGCCAGGGTTTTCATTTGTGCAATTATTTGTGATGCATTATTTTGTAGTAATTCCATCTTTTGGTTACACCTTTATTGTTATTGTTACCATAGGTACTCATTTAATTATTATTTTCTTAAAGTGAGAAACCTTAAATAAAAAGTTAGTATTTTTTTTACAAAAAACTATCTTTTGTTTTATATTTTCCTGGGCTATTGCTAAATACCTAACAGGACTGTATCCTTCCCCAAACTGAAGCAAATCATCGTTGAAAAAACACAATTATATGTTGCACTGGATAGTTGTTCACGCTTTGTTGCATCAACTCAATAAATGATTAGAATTTATTTAATTTTTTTTGGGAGAGGCGTTGGTGTAAAGTAATGGAAACTGTGTTGGCATCTCCCCAGGATCACCGAGAGCACAAGTAAGCAAGGTCTGATCACCAGCTAAATTAATCATTTACAAAAACCAAAGGACGTGAAAAATGATTTCTGATTAGATTATAACGGCCGTAAGAGTAATTACAGCCATAAGATGGAAGATAACTGACAGTTTAATTAAGCAGCAATATTCATGAAGCATAGTTAAGACACATCTGATAGGTCCCATCTCCTGTAGCCAATGGCAACTATTTGAATAAATACCTCAATTAGTTGTGAAGGCTAGATAATATCTTTTATTGGTATTGTTTTGTGCAGAACTCATAAGGGAGAGGGGGACACAATTAATATTGGCCTTCTAAAACACAGCAATCCATTACTGGAATTAAATAACGCTCTGGGGCTTGTTGTGCACAGCAGATGGTATAACAAGTCACTGACAGGAGATGTGACACAAAACAGAAGAGACTGTCTAACACTGTCTGTGCGCCTTGCTGTGGCACAGCAACTCTCTATTCCTCTTGGTAACGATAGCATTCTTCTAACTATTAAAACAAACCCTAGTTATGATACTGAAAGTAACAGGTTCCCATCGAGCCTTTCCCTGGGACCCTCCCCTTTTTGGATACTAACAAATGCTTTGGAGGACACCACAGTTCTCACACCTTCCAATTGTCCTATATCCGAAGATCAGTTTTCACTGCTGATGCACTGTCCTGGTCTACATGCAGCAAACAATACATCACTGGCAAGCTTATTAAATTCCACATATATCTATCTACATATTTATCTTGAAATTACTAGCTTTGATTGCTAACACAGTATTTAGCCACAAATGGCATTTTATTTCCATTACGCAGAGTTGCTTCCATTTTTAATTATTTATTCAACATTTTACATAATAACTTTACATCCTTTTCGCACGAGATAGAATTCTATATCCTTCACTTGTTAACTCTTTCTAGTTTTGGATGGATCACACAATAACATCTAAACAATCACCCAATTCCTGGCCTATCATTTTACCATCCATTTAAAGAGCCATTAACACTATTATTAAAGCTTATTTACCCTCTACCCACTACAGCGTATCATTTTAAAACGTAAATAAAGCAATTCTGAACAGATTTGTTAGCCTCCCTCAACTCAAATGGTTCCGCACCTCTATGTCTCTTCCCCCGCCCCACCATCGACGTCAGATACAATGACAGACACACTGTGAGTCAATCACTTCATCTACCATGCACTAGCAAATAGTGTCTGACTGCAGGTGGGTGGGAATGTGTAGCTGAAATTCCCTTAGTCTGGCTACTATGAAAACGTTAGTTCTGGCATGGTTACAAGAGTGCTTCACTGAGGTGGACTTGTTAACAACCATCCAAGGACCCTAGCGTAGTCTTGTACATTTAAAGGCTGATCAGCTGAGCACACTGTAACAACAGCTAGTACTATGGTAACCATAGTTTGGTTTACAAATTTACTCAACAACTTAACTTCAAAATGTATAAAGCTACCTTAGGCTCCTTGGCCTTTGTGGTGTAAGTACGACTGCGAGCCATTAGGCTGGAAATAATTAATTTAAGGATCCCCTAAACTGTTCAAAGGAATGCAATTCATCTTTGAAGGTACTATTCTTTTAATCAGATGAGAAAAACTCAAAGGTTGAAGCAATGTCCATACAACTACATCCTTTTTAGGAACAGTCTGTGACATTTAAATTTGCAGGTATCACATAACAGTCTCAATGTTTAAAGCTTATACATTTTTACAGCTAAATCCAATTTAAAAAAAATAATTCATATATTAATTTTTTCCCCTGCAGAGACTAGCTGTGTTCCTGCCAGTCTATTAGTCCTGCTCCCCCAATTTTCCCCCCATCTCTCTTGAAGGTGCTGACCCCTGATGGGGTACAGGTGCCGACAGTCTTCTACTACCCTGCCAAAATGGCCACTCTTCATGCAGAAGCCTTTACAGTGGGAGTCAACTGGCTATTCAGCTATGGAAGTCATCATGATCGAGTACAACCTTGTCCTTGCACGGCATCTGCACACACAATTACCAGCAAGGGTCACTGAACAGCAGCCAGGAGTAGGAATCCTGGCTCATTTTCTTTTTCCTAACCCAAACCAATTGTACCATAACAACTACTTTCCTATCCAAGACCAGCTAACTCATCAGAGGTGAGGGATCAAATGGAGGACCTTTTGCAATGAATGACGCAGTGCCATCCCATCCGGCCACTGGATGACTCTTGCTTGCTATTCTTGAAGTAAAAGCCGGAATTGAAGTCAAGTAATAGCTGAAGATACTTGGGAGTTTTAGAATTATGACAAGGATGATTTGGAAGTTATGCATGTTATTGATCCTGCCTACATAATGGACAATTGCAGACAGTCACATCCACATACAAACATACAAAAATAATGGGTAGGAAAAGACCAGTCTGCCCACAAGTCACAATGCCTTTAGCATCATGATTCCCAAAACTTCCCAACCACCAGCTAATCTCCTGGGAGAAGCACAAAACCAGATTAAAAAAACCCAAAGCTAACCCGAAGGACATTAAAACTAGCCCAGCAGACCACAATGACCATGATTTATATTACCGGCTGTGATTTCCAACCCAGAGTCCAGCTCTCTTTGAAGGTATGCAGCAAATCCACACTCACTGCACGAGTCTTGCAGATGATATGTTAAACCGAGGCCCCGTCTGCCCTCTCAGGTGGACGTAAAAGATCCCACGGCACTCTTTCAAAGGAAGGCTTGGGCGCTCTCCCCGGTGTTCTGGCCAATATTTATCCCTCAACCAACATCAGTAAAACAGATTATCTGGTCATTATCACACTGCTGTTTGTGGGAGCTTTCTGTGCGTAAATTGGATGCTGCGTTTCCTACATTACAACAGTGATTTCACTTTAAAAGTACTGAATTGGCTGTAAAGAGCTTTGGGACATTCTGAGGTCCTGAAATGCGCTATATAAATGCATTTTTTTCTTTTTTACCAATAAAGTAAGTAGACCCGGCTTTTTAAGCATATCGAGGTAACTGAAATGCCAAAGATGTAAGAAATTGAAGCTATACCATGGCAAGAGTTTTATAAAATCAGTGCACCTCTCTGTACAGCAAACAAACAAGCAACATTTTACATGTGTGTTATAGTATGTTAACTTCATTAACACATCATATAGTACACGGCTCATATGATTAAAACAATGAGAAATATTAATGCTCCCATTATACATCAAAGGTATTTTTGGTATTACATATATTGAAGTTTCAGACTGCCTATTTACTCACCCAACACAGTCCAAGACACAAGCGCTGCTATGTTCTGTGGTCCCATGGAACTTAGCATCACACTGATGGTTGAGACTTTCATTGGAAATCTTCTAAAACCACATAATTATGTTTATATTTTGAAAAAAAAGTTTCCCTATAGCGGATGTCTCTATTCACTATAACAAGGAATCACAACTTATGCCACTCACAAGCCTTCTGTGAGGTCTAAGCTGTTATGTAAGATGTACAGCCAAAATGCCTGTTTTGACATTTTCTGAAACGCTCAGTAGTAGAGAAGAAAATGAAGGCTAACAAGAATCTATTTTTCCCTCTCATCTATTTGATAATAACACTGCTATGGACTGGCATGCTGCTGCTCACACCATTGCATCACAAGAACTGATACTAAGAGACTGACACATAAAAAGCCTCTGCTACAGCAGTAAGTGAACACCACCAGAACAAAGGCTAAACTAAAACTTCCCTGTGCGCAGGGTACATGCAGTATAACTTGGATACATGGCAGAAAGTAGTGGCTCAAGGCAACAAATCTCTTTGCTATTCATAAGACCATAACTTATTTATACTGTTGACACTCAAGCTCAAAATTTCTCCCATTTCTTTTCCAGTAACTGACCATTTCCTGTTATGCCACACAGGGCATTACTGTAGAGCTGGTCAGAGGTAGGATTCGTGATTTGAGGAGATCTCCAACAAGAATGGTAGATATGGGCAGTACATTGGTTTGCCAAAGTTTTGTGCCATGAAATGGTATGCGGGTTAGTACTTACAATACCCCTCACATCAATATCCCAACCTCAATGGCGCCGTCATGGAATGCAACCTTGACATTAAATACAAAGGGAACAAGGGAGGAATGAAACACCTTGGGCCGCTCTAGCACAAGAGTGGCACTGCCAATGATTTGGGGATAAGTACATCCATCTGATCTTTTGGTTGCAGAATGGTGTACAAGAAGATTGCAAGGGAAAACCACATACTAAAAAAGGAGGAAAGCAAATAAAAACAAAAACATATTGGCCCTGAAATTCCTTGTGGCTTCTGCTGGCCTTGGTATGGGACACCAGCAGAACTTCCCCCCCTCCCCCCCACCCCCACCCCGCAGAAATGGTGAAGACACAGTAATGTTGGGTCTCCCGTTGTTTCTGGGAGTTTCTGAAGAGCTTAGCAAGGGACAGAAGTTCCATCCACCCCTTACAAGTTAAATGAAGGGCCAGTGACTCCCTAAACGAGGAGCTCCTGGTCTTAGCTATGGAAGAGGACCTGGCATTGCAGTGGTGGTCGGTACGCCAAATGAGGTGAAGTGTACTGGCCTCCACAACGGTGCGTGTCGGCCTCACTGGTGCAGTCCAGGCTTGGATACTGACCTGGACACGCAAACAAGCCATTTTTCCCCCCCAGAAAAAAAATTCCTGGGTTGCCCCATTGATTGATGGATCGAAGTGGTTGAAGCAGAGAGCAGTGATGCAGTCAAGGGGAGGCTTTATGCATACATGAGGGAGAAGGGGATAGAGTAATACAGGGGGAGGGTGGGAAGAGGTTGTTCGAGTGGGTGGAGACTCGTGTGGAATATAAACATCAGCATAGACCAGTTGGGACAAATGGCCTGTTTCAAAGTTGTAGATTGTATTTAATTCTATGCAAGTTGTGGCAGGAGACAATGTTGGTGGAAGCAGCCGATCGCCATCTGGAATTTCAGCGCCTCAATATCACAAAGAGTCTCCACAGCAATTGGGTAATTGAGTTAATGCTGGGTAAGCTATTCTATTTCCTGTCAGTATATTGTTGCCACAAGGAATCATGAGTTTATTGTAAATAAAATAGCCAACTCCAGATCACAAGAAAATAATTCAAGTTGTAGCATTGAAAACATAGCTCAAGCATCTTCAATGTTGCTCACGGAATTATTTTCACACGTGTCCCACTATTCCCTGTCGAATATTCTATTAGGTAACTGGTTCAGACATTATCTTCTATAGCACATAAATCAGTAAAAAATGATGCAAGACATAACTACACAAACATGTCACACATTTCAGACTGGGAGGTGGTTTGCAGTGGTGTTCCCCAAGGGTCAGTTTTGGGGCCACTACTCTTATCAATTTTTATAAATGACCTATTCTCAGGGGTACAGAGCAGCATTATAAAGTTTGCAGATGATACGAAACTTGGCAAAGTAGCAGATAGTGATGAGGATAGTTATAGGCTTCAAGATGACAGACAGGTTGGTGAAGTGGACAGAAGCATGGCAGATGGCGCTCAATGCGGAGAAGTGTGAAGTGATGCACTTCGAGGACGAATAAGGAAAGACAGTATACTATAAATGGCATGATTTTGAAAAGTGCAGATAAGCAGAGAGACCTTGGTGTCTATATACACAAATCTTTAAAGGTGGCACAGCAAGTTGATAGGTGGTAAAAAAAAAAGCATGTGGATTGCTTGGGTTTATAAATAGAGGAATAGATTATAAAAGCAAAGATCATGCTACAACTTTATAAATCACTGATTAGGCCTCAGCTGGAGTATTGTGGACAATTCTGGGCACCACACTTCAAGAAAGATGTAAAGGCTTTGAAAGGGTGCAGAGGAGGTTTACCGGGATGTTAGCAGGGATCAGAGACTTTATAGAATCATAGAATGGTTACAGCACAGAAGGAGGCCATTTGGCCCGAGGATCCCATGCCAGCTCTCTGCAAGAGCACTTCAGCTAGTCCCACTCCCCTGCCCTTTCCCCGTAGCTCTGCAATTTCTTTTCTTCAGGTACTTATCCAATTCTTTTTGAAAGCCATGATTGAATCAGCCTCCACCACCCTTTCAGGCAGTGCATTCCAGATCCTAACCACTCGCTATGTAAAAAAGTTTTTCCTCATGTCGCTTTTGGTTCTTCTGCCAATCACCTTAAATCTGTGTCCTCTGGCTCTCGAACCTTCCACCAATGGGAACAGTTTCTCTCTATCTACTCTGTCTCGACACCTCATGATTTTGAACACCTCTATCAAATCTCCTCTCAATCTTCTCTGCTCTAAGGAGAACAACCCCAGCTTCTCCAGTTTATCCACGTAACTGAAGTCCCTCATCCCTGGAACCATTCTTGTAAATCTTTTCTGCACCCTCTCTAAGGCCTTCACATCCTTCCTAAAGTGCGGTGCCCAGAATTAGACACAGTACTCCAGTTGAGGTCGGACCAGTGTTTTATAAAGGCTCATCATAACTTCCTTGCTTTTGTACTCTATGGGCTGGATTTTGATACTGGGGCGGGTTGGGGTCATGTCATCCACTTTTCGTGTTATCCACCCGACTGCAATTGGATGTGGGAGATTGATGCAATTTTCACCTAATTGGGCAATTGAGTTCCAGCATAGTGTTTCCAGATATTTTTATTTTTACACCACCACTCCCAGATATGTCTCCTCTCCATCCAGCCAGCCAGATGTGCTCCTGGCAGGTTTCACATTCATGGTTCAGAACAGGCATGCTTCATGTAGAAAAAGGGTTAAAATCACAAAGGCCTTCCCTGCCACCTTCAACGATTTGTGCCATATACCCCTAGGTCTCTCTGTTCATGCACCCCCCTTTAGAATTGTACCCTTTAGCTTATATTGCCTCTCCTCGTTCTTCCTACCAAAATGTATCACTTCGCATTTTTCTGTGTTAAACTTCATCTGCCCCATTCCACCAGCCTGTTTATGTCCTCTTGAAGTTTATCAATATACTTCCAAGTTTTGAGTCATCTGCAAGTTTTGAAATTGTGCCCTGTACATCCAAGTCTAAGTCATTAATATAGATCAAGAAAAGTAGTATCGACCCCAGGGGAACACCAGTGTACCTTCCTCCAGTCCAATAAACAACCGTTCACCACTACTCTCTGTTTCCTGTCACTTGGCCAATTTCATATCCATGCTGCCACTTTATTCCATGGGCTTCAACTTTGCTGGCAAGCCTATTATGTGGCACTTTATCAAATGACTTTTGGAAGTCCGTGTACACCACAGCAACAGCATTGCCCTCATCAACCCTCTCTGTTACCTCATCAAAAAACTCAATCAAGTTAGTTAAACACAATTTGCCTTTAACAAATCCATGCTGGCGTTCCTTAATTAATCCACACTTGTCCAAGTGACTGTTAATTTTGTCCCGGATTATCGTTTCTAAAAGCTTCCTCACTACTGAGGTTAAGCTGACTGGCCTGCAGTTGCTGGGTTTATCCTTACACCCTTTTTTGAACAAGGGTGTAACATTTGCAATTCTCCAGTCCTCTGGCACCACCCCTGTATCCAAGGAGGAAGATTGGAAGATTATGGCCAGTACCTCCGCAATTTCCACCTTTACATCCCTCAGCATCCCATCTGGTCCTGGTGACTTATCTACTTTAAGTACAGCCAGCCTTTCTAGTACCTCCTCTTTATCTATTTTTATCCCATCCAGTAGCTCAACTACCTCCTCTTTCACTATGACTTTGGCAGCATCTTCTTCCTTGGTAAAAGACAAATGCAAAGTACTCATTTAGTACCTCAGCCACACCCTCTGCCTCCATGCGTAGGTCTCCATTTTGGTCCCTAATCGGCCCCACCCCTCCTCTTACTACCCGTTTACTATTTATATACCTGCAGAAGACGTTTGGATTCCCTTTTATGTTAGCTGCGAATTTATTCTCATACTCTCTCTTTGCCCCTCTTATTTCCTTTTTCACTTCTCTGAATTTTCTATATTCAGCCTGGTTCTTACTTGTATTCTCAACCTGACATCGGTCATACGCCCCCTTTTTCTGCTTCATCTTACTCTCTATCTCTTTCGTTATCCAGGGAGCTCTGGTTTTGGTTGCCCTACCTTTCCCCCTTGTGGGAATGTATCTCGACTGTACCCAAACCATCTCCTCTTTAAAGGCAGCCCATTGTTCGATTACAGTTTTGCCTGCCAATCTTTGATTCCAATTTACCCGGGCCAAATCCATTCTCAACCCACTGAAATTGGCCTTCCTCCAATTAAGTATTTTTACTCTAGATTGCTCCCTGTCCTTTTCCATAGCTAATCTAAACCTTATGATACTGTGATCACTGTTCCCTAAAGGTTCCCCTATTGACACTTGTTCTACTTGGCCCACCTCATTCCCCAGAACCGGATCCAGCAATGCCTCCTTCCTCGTTGGGTCGGAAACGTACTGATCAAGAAAGTTCTCCTGAACACACTTCAGAAATTCTTCCCCTTCTCTGCTCTTTACACTATTACTATCCCAGTCTATATTAGGAAAGTTGAAGTCCCCTATTATCACTACGCTATAGTTCTTGCACCTCTCTGTAATTTCCCTGCAAATTTGCTCTTCTATATCCTTCCCACTAGTTGGCAGCCTATAGAATATACCTAGTAGTGTAATGGCACCTCTATTGTTTCTCAACTCTAACCAAATTGATTCTATCCTTGACTCCTCCAGGACATCCTCTCTCTGCAGCACTGTAATATTCTCCTTAATCAATAATGCTACCCCACCTCCTTTCTTTCCTTCCCTATCTTTCCTAAACACCTTATATCCAGGAATATTTAGGAGCCAATCCTGCTCTTTTTTGAGCCAGATCTCCGTTATCGCCGTGACATCATATTCCCATGTGTCTATTTGCGCCTGCAGCTCACCAACCTTACTTACCACACATCGTGCATTCACACACATGCACTGTAAACCTATTTTAGACCTTCTTTTAGTCTGACCCCACCTAATACTGTACTATTTCTTACTCTAGTGCTATCGGTCTCTCCCAATCCTTTGTGCACCTTGTTTCTCCTTTCTAATGCTACATCCTGGTGTCCAGCCCCCTGCCAGATTAGTTTAAACCCTCCCCAACAGCACTAGCAAACCCCCCCCCTGCGAGGACATTGGTCCCGGCTCTGTTGAGGTGCAACCCGTCCGGCCTGTACAGGTCCCACCTCCCCCAGAACCGGTCTCAATGTCCCAGGAATCTAAAGCCCTCCCTCCTACACCATCTCTTTAACTGTATTTATATAGCACCTTTAGCATAGTACAACATTTCAATTCTCTTCACAGAAGCGTAATCAGAAAAAATTGGCACCAAGCCAAAGGAGGAGGCATTAGGACAGGTCACCAAAAGCTTGGTCAAAGAGGTAGATTTTAAGGAGCATCTTGAAGGAGGACAGAGAGGTGGATAGGCGGAGAGATTTAGGGAAGGAATTCCAGAGCTTAAAGCCTAGATGGCTGAAGGCACAGCCATCAATGGTGGGACGAAGGAAATGGGGGGGGGGGGGGTGCCAGAGTTGGATGAACGCAGAGAACTCAGAGGGTTGTAGGGCTGGAGGAGGTTACTGAGGTAGGGAGGAGCGAGGTCATGGGGCCATTTGAACACGAGGATGAGAATATTTTAAATCGAGGCGTTGCTGGGGGGGGGGGGGGGGGCGCGTTAGGGAAAGGTCGGCAATTGCGGCAGGGAAGGCAGAGAGGCCTCGATCGGCAGAGGAGAGGCCGCAAGCTTCCTTGAGAGGCTGGGGAGCACTCCTGCTGCAATGGCAAACAAAGAGTGCTGTAAAAGGCACTTACCTTGTGGAGCTGGCAGCTCCCGCCTCCCTTTCACTGCCGTATTTCCCAACCCCTGGGACACCCGCGCAGCATCAATAAAATTTAAATCGTGGTCCCAATCGCACCAGGGCGGGACACTCCGACTCTACAAAACCAGCCGCTGTAAAAACGACAACTGTATGCGGTGGCTTGGGATCGCATTCCCCATTTTTTCATTTTAAACAACCTCCCCACCTGACCCTGTCCTGCCATCATGGCTCACCCCCGAAAATGGGTGTGGGGATTGCGGTGCGTGATTAGCCCACGCCCACTCATTGCATTGCACTGCAGGCAGCACGTTGCCTGCACTTTTAAATGATTGCTGGGTGCAGCCAGCGCTCCCTGCGCTGTTCATAGGCTGCACGCATTAACAGGGGGCCCGATATCACGAGTGGCTATCGCTACTTAAAGGCAGCCTGCACCTCTTAAAGGGGAGGGGCATCATGGCTGCAAGAAGTGGTGTGAGTTTTTTCAAAAGTCAATCTGGGCTGTGATACTTTGAGCAATGGCTAAATATGCAGGAGAGCGAACAGCAAGGTTTTCAGACAATGCACTGTAGGTCTTGGCAGAAGAAGTAGAAAGAAGGAGCTTTGTCTTGTGTCTGCAGAGTGGCAGGAGGTCCCTACAGACGTATGCTCAGGAGGCAGTGGGAATAAGTAGCAGCGGAGGTAAATGCCAGCAGTGATGCTCCAAGAACATGGATGCAGTGCAGGAAGAAGTTTAACAATCTGACACAAGTTGTCAAGGTGAGTGACTTCATCTTCAAATGGCATATCCTTCCAACTGCACCACTAGTCTCATCCACTGCTTAATTCACTACACCCCCATCACCCACCTACCAACAATCTCTATCAATCAGAACTCCACCCTAAAATTCATATGTTTTACCTCACCCTCACACACTGTTTCAAGCCTTGCACCCACAACTCACACACACTGGCAGCTATTCAACCAAGACAGCTGCATCACCCAAACGTATTGTAGGACACTCACCTACACACTTCCCTCTTTCTTGCAGGAGAAGGTGGCGCATAACAGCAGGCAGCAGCAAAGAACTGGAGGAAGACAAGCGCACCTGCATGTTTTAACCTCCATGGAGGAGAAAGTGCTGGCCATCCTGGGAAGGGGCATCACTGAAGCTGTGGCCACTGGTGGGGCTGGAGGGATCGGCGATGAGGGTATCCGCATACCTAATCTTTGGTCTCCTATCCCACTTCTCTCTCATCCCACAATCTCTTCTGATTCACAAGCGGCAGATGGTGTAAGCACGCACTTCTTACTTTCTTCTCTCCCCTCACCACAACCCAATACTTGTCCCTTTTTCATTTCAGATATCCAAGAACTGGAACTTTCGCAGTCAGTGGAGGAAGAGGAAGAAGACAGTGAAGATAAAGAGACACTGTCACTCGATCTTACACTCGCAGCTACAAGCTCAGAGACTGGCACTGCGCACCTTTTAGAGGCTAGGATAGAGATGGGATCTGCACGTGGTGAGACACTGAGAACAAGTGTGCAGGAGCCAGGGCGGGGGGGGTAAAGGATAGCGCAGTTGCCACCTCACCGGAGGGCATGGTCGCACACTAGTTCTGCTGCACAGGAATCAGATGAGGACTTCGATGGGCCAGGCTACAGAAGGTGGCTAATAGGTGTACATAACTAAATGCTTGGTGCACTGGAAAGCCTGCCAGAAACCTGTGCTCAATGTCAAGGACCATGGAGGAGTCCAGCACCAACTTGGCACAGGGCTCTGTGCAGACCTTGGAGCCCAACCTTTCCAACATGGAACGGGTGGTCACCTCCTTCAGCACACCTGTGGAACCCACCATGATGCAGCATCTGATGGCTGATGTCACAGCTTCCATTGCAGCACAATCAGCTTCCAACAAAGGTCTGAGTGCTGCAGTGGAAGCTCAGACTACTGCCATCATGGCTCTGGATACCACTATTCAAAGGGGCTTGCTGGGTGTCACAGCAGTCCATTAATCTGCTCTCAAACAGATCTTAGGCTTGCTGAGCAACGTTCCCACTAATTTCTTTTCGTGTCGCACAGCCCCTTTAAGGGGCTCCGCGAGCCATTCAAAATACCGCGGATGTGCGGTTTTTGCACTGAAAAGTCGACAGCACAGGATCCCTGGAGTATTGCACGACCCCACAGCTTCCAGGGAACATTGTTGCTGAGGCGCCGTCCCAGAAGAGTGTCAGTGGCTCTATGGAACACGAACCAGCTGTCCTCTCTCAGGATGAAAGTATTCCTGCTCCCACCCCTGCAACTCCGCCAGTGCCCCTCCTGTTGTCTGTCAGCCCACCAGCCCAAACTGCTGTAGCCCAGGCCGAGATGGTGCAGTCTGAACCCGGGCCTTTTAAGCTCAGAGCTGATCGATGTCACCTTCCAAGGACACCTTGCAGTCTCCTCAATTGAAGGTCAGCAGCCTTCCACCACCCATGCTGCAGCCACTGGGGAAGCACCTCGTAGGAGCACTAGGAGAGGCAAAGGCACACCGAAGACAGGCACTAAGGGAATGCACAAGGCTGATTTGTTTATTTTTGTATGCATTATATCATGATTGAATTTATAAAATTGGATTTGAATATGCATTTTCTGGTGGGATTTTTTTGTGCTGTCGTAAAGAGGACAATGTGATGGCCAGTGACAGAGGAATGGTAAGGAGCATGGGACTGTTGGTGAATGGAGAGTTGTGGTTAAGGTTATTGGTATCGTGCATGAATTATTTGATCACATAGAGCCCGGGCATTAAGATGCCGACTACGTTGCATCCTTCCTTCCTCTTTGTGTTCCTCCACTTCCCGTTGAACATCCTCCTCCACTTCCTCATGCTCCTCAGCTTCTTGCCTGATAGGTGGTGGCAAGGGCTGTTCCCTCATAATGGTGAGGTTGTGCAGCATGCAGCAGACTACCACAAATCTTGATACCTGCTCAGCTGAGTACTGCAGGGCTCCTCCAGAGCGGTCCAGGCAGCGGAAGCGCTGCTTTAGGACGCCGATAGTGTGCTTTATAATGTTCCTTGTGGCTCTCATTGTAGGCCTGCTGTGCACGTGTGCATGGGTTGAGGACCGGAGTCCTGAGCCATGTCCTGAGTAGCTAACCCTTGTCGCCCAGTAGCCAGCCTTTAACTTGCTGTGGTGGGTCAACTAAAGGTGCCACAGAATGAAGGAATTGTGACTACTGCCAGGATAATGGGCATTCACCTGCATGGTGAGCTGCTTGTGGTCGCACACCAGCTGCACATTGAGGATTGGCATCCCTTTCGGTTCATGAAAATGGCAGAAATCACATGAGGCGATAACAAGGCAATGTGCATGCAGTCAATGGCACCCTGCACCATGGGGAAGCCTGCAATCCGTGCAAACTCTCGTGCGCGATCCACCTGCTCGTCTCTGGCAAGAGGGAATGAGATGAAGCTGTCTCTCTGTGTATACAGAGCCTCAGTGACCTCCCTTATGCAGCAGTGTACTGCAAACTGTTGCTTATATCTCCAGCAGCAGCCTGGAAGGAGCCAGATGCATAAAAGTTAGGAGCCATCTTGACAGCAACAGGCAATGCTGTCCTTGCCTCCTTTGAGGTTGCAGTTGTGGCTGCACAGTTGGCACATTTCAATCACGACCTCTTTAGTGAAGCGAACACCTTTCACACATTGGTCCTTGCGGAAGTTGAGGTAAGAGAATTGCTCCCCAGATTTGGCCTCCTGCTGAGACTCCTTCTCCACCCCCCCCCTCCTCCTCCCTCTTTTAGCAGCTTTTCCTGCTCTGCATGGCCTGTCATCATTCTCCCAGACATAGTCAAGTCCCAGAGGAAGCCCTACCAGACCATCCAGGTCAGGAAGCAACTTGTTTCAGCACAAGCTTTTAAAAAAGTACTTCAGCACAAGCCAGACCACTCCCTGTAGACAATTCAAGCTTTAGCCAAGTATAGGAAAGCTCCAAAAACTTGCACAATTGCACCAGCACCCAGAAGAAATAATCCAGCAACTAACCTGTAAGTAGCTCATGTTCCCTTAAAATAGCGCTGGTGGGAGATCCTTGATTTCATTTAATGCATGTTCAGCTGTGCAAGGTTACGTCAGGGCGTAGGCTGGAGCGTGGAGTTCGAAAATGGGAGCGCTGGCGTCAAATCAGCGTTGCACACTGATTGACGTCATAATCTGCCTACTCTGCATGCTGCCGGCAGTCATTAGGTGCGTGCACAAAATGATGTCCGGCACGCTTCCCGTCAGAAGTATACGGGTGCATCTCAGAGCGTTAGGAGGTCGCATAGCACCTAAAAAAACGGGCGCTATAGAGCCCAACTTCTCCCCCTTGGTCTTTTCACCCTTGAAAGGGGTTGTCTGAGTAATAATCTTATAAAGATATACAAGATAATTAATGGTATGAAAATAGTAAATGCTGAAAATTACTTTAAAATGAGAATACAGAAATAGAACAAGGGCCAGAGATTCAAACTAGCAAAGGGCAAACTGACTTATCAGGAAGTTCTTCACACAAAGGTTGATCAGTACATAGAACAGATGTCCAGAGAAAGTAATGGAGGGGAAAATCCCAGAATAAGTTCACAAAATGGATGCTACAATAGGGGTACTTTAGAGTAATTCTGGGTAGGTGAACTAAGATGGGCTGAATGGCCACCTTCATTCGTATTTATCTTGTGACACCATCCAGGACAAAACAATCTGCTTGATCAGTGCTCCTGTCAATGGACTTTATATCCATTCCCTTCACCACTGGTGCACTGGCTGCAGTATGAACTCACTATTGGAGGCACTGTAGCTACTCACCAAGCTTACTTCAACAGCACCTCGCAGCCCTACAATGCCCACCACGGAGAAGGATAAGAGTAACAATATCATGGGAACACATCACCTCCAAGCAAGACTGCATCCACACTTGGACATAGATCGTGGTTCCTTTATCTTCGCTGGGTCAAGATCCTGGATTTGCCTATTAAGACCATTGTGGAACCACCAACACAACGAGGACTGCATCGGTTCAAGAAGAAGGCCCATCAGAACATTTGCAGGGCAACCAGAGATGGGCAATATATGTGCCCTTGCTAGCTTTGCCCAAATCCCAAGAATAATTTTTTTTTAATTGTGAATCTAAGTACCAAATTTTCAGTTTTATTACTTTTCTGAATTCAGGTTGGAAAAAAAATGCAAACAATTCTGAATAAATACATGCAGCTGTCCAAGGCGATGGATCATCACTACCTTCTTCTTTCAGGGCAACTAAGGATGCGCATTAAATAGAGCCTTGCCAGCATCACCCACATCCAGAAAACAAATAAAAGATACAATAGCAGGCTGCATAAAAGGGAGAACACACAAAATGGGTTAAGCAACAGTGAACCAACTTAACGCAATACTGAAATGATTAAGTAAATAGCGGAATCTGCACTCTCTGTCAGAGGTGTCTATAGATCATTTGTGCGAGAGATCGACTTGCAATGTGGGTGCAGAATGAAAATACAGCCTCGACTTCATGGAAGAAAGTAGCCGACTAAGTCTGGCATGCTTGGCATTTTGTAAGTAATAAGGATCAGATGGGTATGCAGGCTTCCTATTTTTATTCCCAACTCAAACAACTGGGCTGTCCCTGAATTGTTTATAATAATCATAAAGCTGCGGTCTGCAGATGGTGTCCAGGAGCTTGAATGAAAGTGGTTCTGACAGGTGAAATGTAACCAAGTCAAGTGAAATTAACCATTAAAAAGAATACCAGGTGTGAATTACTTTGTTCAGAGTTACTGATGACACTCTGTCAACCTGAATTGAGTGAGACTTTCTCTGTTGCTGTGTTAACCCATGTTACAGCTCCTGCAAATGAAAAATGCAACAAAATCCTTATTACAGAAAGGTTTGTCACAAGGCAACCTTACTTGAATTCTTTGTAGACTTCAGTTACACTTTGGACAATAAATTTGGGGGGGGGGGGGGGGGGAGGGGTGCGGGAAGGAGAGGAGAGATTAATTTATTTTCCTCCAATAAAACTTTACTATGGTATGCAGGTCGCAAGTCTCCTTTATAGTCACTGTTAAAAGGTTCTGTGTTTAAATGTTTTGGAATTATTTTTTCTAGGTTTATCAAACATTGCAATGCGATCATGCAAATTTATCAAAACATATAACTACTAGAGAGACTTGCATTTATACAGTGCTTTCACCACCTCAGTACGTCCCAAAGCGTTTTACAGCCAATGATGTACTTTTGAAGTATAATCGCTGTTGTAATGTAGGAAACACGACAGCCAACTTTCACACAGCAAGGTTCCACAAACAGAAATGAAATAAATGACCAGATCATTTGTTTTAGGGTTCTGTTCTGATGAAACGTCAACTCTGTTTCTCTCTCCGCAGATGCTGCCTGACCTGCTGAGTGTTTCCAGCATTTTCTGTTTTGTTTTCCGATTTCTATTTTATTGCTCATTTCTCTGTAGTTTGCTAATTTATTATGCTGCTCTCAAGTTTTTATTGAATTGGCTGGGGCAATATTTGAAGCTGGTTTCCCAATCTGATGTTTTGGACAAGCCTTGTGTACTTGCTAGTTGTAGGGCCAGTCTTGGCGCTCTCTGTGGTAGATTTCACCACCAGCATGTAGGCTGCATGTGTCCAAATTCAATGAAAGGGAAGAATGAAAAATGTTGGCAGGTTTAATCTCGCTTTGTTTCTGGGAAGAGGTGGATAAAACAGACAGAGAACAGATGTGGACAGCTACACAGACAGACTTGCATTTATATAATGTCGATCATGACCTCATGACGTCCCAAAGCGCTTTACAGCCAATGAAGTACTTTTTAATGTAGGAAACGCAGCAGCTAATTTGCGCACAGCAAGCTCCCACAAACAGTAATGTGATAATGTCCAGATCATCTGTTTTTAGTGATGTTGGTTGAGGGATAAATATTGGCCAGGACACCGGGGAGAACGCCCCTGCTCTTCTTCGAAATAGTGCCGTGGGATCTTTTACGTCCACCTGAGAGGGCAGTTTAACGTCTCATCTGAAAGACAACACCTCCGACAGTGTAGCATTCCCTCAGTATTGCACTGGAGTGTCAGCCTAGATTTTGAGTTCAAGTCTCTGGAGTGGGGCTTGAACCCACAACCTTCTGACTCAAAGGTGAGAGTTCTACCACTCAACCATGGCTGACACAGCATAATGGTTAAAGCTGCAGCACCCTATAATTTCTGGAATGATACTGCAAGCAGGAGGTAGAGAGCCCAACCCATTAGAGAAATTCCTTTCTAGTCCAATCATTTTTTAAAAATTCATTCACAGGATGTGGCGTTGCTGGCAAAGCCAGCATTTATTGCCTATCACTAGTTGCCCTTGAGAAGGTAGAGGTGAGCCACCTTCTTAAGCCACTGCAGTCTGTGTGGTGATGGTACTCCCACAGTGCTGTTAGGTAGGGAGTTCCAGGATTTTGACCCAGCGACGATGAAGGAATGGCGATATATTTCCAAGTCAGGATGGTGTGTGATTTGGAGGGGAACTTGGAGGTGGTGGTGTTCCCATGCGCCTGCTGTCCTTGTCTATCTGGGTGGTAGAGGTCACGGGTTAAAGAGGTGCTGTCAAAGAAGCTGTGGCGAGTTGCTGCAGTGCATCTTGTAGATGGTACACACTGCAGCTACAAGGCGCCGGTGGTGGAGGGAGTGAAGGTTTAAGAAGTTGGATGGGGTGCTAATCAAGCGGGTTGCTTTGCCCTGGATGGTGTCGATCTTCTTGAGTATTGTTGGAGCTCCACTCATCCAAGCAAGTGGAGAGCAGTCCATCACAAATCTGACTTCTGCCTTGTAGATGGTGGAAAAGCTTTGGGGAGTCAGGAGGTGAGACACTCGCCGCAGAATACCCAGCCTCTGACCTGCTCTTGTAGCAACAATATTTATGTGTCTGGCCCAGTTATGTGGCTGGTTCATGAAATAATTCAAGTACTCACTGAAATCAGCATCGTGCACTGCATGTGACCCAAGTAATTTGAAGAACAGAGGTCAACAGCTAGAGTGCATGAACCAGGGGGAAGGGCGATATTCATAAAATAGTACAGGAAACTCTTTATTAACCGGCACCGACGGGACCGGCGTGGTGCCGGTTAATCAAAAAGTCTGGATAACGGAGAGTTATATCTCCCAACGTACGAGAGCCCCGTACACACTGACATGCGCCTGCATTCGGAGCTCCGTCTCCCCGGGGACCGCCAGCTGACCATCTGTCGTGTCCGCTGCCTACCCGGGCTGCACATTCCTCTCCCAATCTACATGCTCCGATACAAGGCAAACGCCTCGGGGTCTTTTTTAAAGTTATTTTTAAAGGAGAGATGAAGGAAAACCCCGGTTACCTACTCAAGAATTTTGCCGGTTAAGAGAGATTTCCGGTTATTTGGGTGCCGGTTTAAAGAGAGTTTCCTGTACTCAGCTGCAAAATTGTCAGTATCTTCAGGATGAATGGCATTAATCAGAAGTATACTTTAAAAGAATGTATTGCCATATGTATATAGTAACAAATAATAGATCTGGGAATTTTGGTGCATTTAAATAATTCAAGTCAATTAGAAACTCATGTGAGTGAGAGTGACAAGAAAATAAATTAATTGAGGAGTTCAGGTGACATTGTGAACCCCAAGAGTGAAACAGAGCTGCTCTAGGCTTGCTTTACTGCCTCTTTCAAGTCAATGTTAACTGGTTTCAGATACTCACCAATGGAAAAGTGGCAGTATAACTCAGGAGTTAGATTGGGGTTCTGAGTCCTGAGCGCACCAAGGTGAAAGATGTGCGACCACTCCAAATAAGCATCTGCTCTTTTAACTTTGCACCAAGTGCAGTATAACTCCAGCCCTGTGCACTGCGACATTTAGAAGGGTCAGGCAATCCACTGGACCTCCTAGAGAATTTATAAACTAATTTTACAATGTTTTTAAGATAAGGAGTGGACACTCTTACCATTAAGCAGATCCAGGCCCCTGCAGTAAGCTGCATTGTGTACTTCATGCTATTTATGTTGTGCATGTGTGAATTTTTTTAATGATACATTGCAGTCACAAACTCCATTAAAAAGTGATGATTAATTGTCATAAAGAGGTATTCATTTGACAAATAGGGTCTCAATCCATTCCCCACATACACCAATAAAATTGAAATACACAAACACTTCTGAGTGCTCTGCTGACACTGGCTTGAATTTTATTTCTTTGCATTTTTTTCTTTGCTTTTTAAGCTAATTCTTGTATTAATGCATAAGTTGGCAGTTCTGAGGGTGTTCAATTAAGTGGACAGACAGTTCCACTGTGCTGACGAGAACAGAGGCGAACATTGTTCATTCCATGATGGTTAGTAAACAGACGTTTTATCACAAAAAAAAATGCAGCTCCATACAGTCTCAAGTCTGTAGGGAAGTGTAAAGCACATTAAACATGATTAAAACAGTGACATCACCACCAGCAAACCAGTGCTGACTATCGTCAGTGCAATGAACCATTCATTTTAAGAGTGGACAGCTGTTCATTCTAACAATTTGAAGACTGTGCCAGTGTTTCTTTTTGCATAATTTAACATTACTCTAGGTGGTACATGCTTTCAATGCAACAAAAATACCACAGTCCACGTGCCCTTAATATCCTTGCCTATTTCTGTTAGGCAAGGGTATTAAGGGTTACAGAACCAAGGCAGATAGATAGAGTTAAGATACAGATCCGCTGTGATCTAATTGAATGGCGGAACAGGCTGGAGGGGCTGAATGGCCTGCTCCTGTTCCTACCTATGTTCCCACAATGAGGGAATACTAAAATAATCATTAAATGGAGTAACTGAATCATTCCCATCATCTAATATATGACCAGCCACCACAAACTATTGATAGCTTTGTTTTGTGTGTCTGATTATTTCCCTACCAGCAAATAGCAAAAGAGAAAATTGTCAGGAAAAGCAATTAAAGACTATTTATGGCTGTCTGATATTACTTGAGTGAAGACTGAAGGAGTGCTTAAATTCCAGTTCCCACACTGTTCAGCCATTATTATAAATGTATGATCAAAGACATAAGCAAACTTACACAAGACATTGAAATCTTAAAATGGAAAATTTCAAATTAATATATATTATTCAATATTTTCTAGATCTGTTTGGTCTTAAACATTTTCAAATCAAGCAGACTACTTTTTTTAAACTTTGAATCAAAGAGCAAATCATTACACATCTGAATGCAGTATATGCAATGCAACTAAAACATTCAGGTAATTCCTACACTTTCAGTATTTTTCTACAGGGTTATCACCATGTGTTATGTGATACTAAATTTATGATTTGTTCTATGGGTTTCTAATGTTCATTAAATATTAGACTATTGCCTGGAATAGAGCCACAGTTCAATGTTTTCATTTAATTTTTAAACTGTAGTTACAGCTTTATTTTCAGTCCTGCTCTTTATATCTCCTTCCTTTATGCACCAAAAGGGGAAATAAAACAAGAATTAAAAAGCGTGTTTACACTGATGACTAGCTTTTGCATTTGAAATTCTGATGTCACTTGTCACAGCATCATAGAAATTACAGCACAGAAAGTCTTCAGCCCAACGCACCTGCAGCACTGCTTCTTCTTTAACTGAAGCTATCAACCAACACCAATCCGAGTTCCCTGCTCTTGCCCCCATCCTTTAATAGTTTTGCTTTTCAAATAGTTATCCAATTCCATTTTAAATAATGTTATAGTCTGTGTCTCAATACCTATTTGTGGAAAAGCATTTCATGTTCTAATATCCTTGTATGTGGAGAAAATTCTCAGTCTATGTTCAGTTACCAATTTAGCAGCCAGTGAAAACAATCTTTCACTGTTTACCCTCTCAAAATTTTCAAAACCAGTATTAGATTCTCCCTTTTACCTTTTCTGTCCTAATGAAGAATCATAGTCATAACAGCACAGAAGGAGGCCATTCGGCCCATCGAGTCCGTGCCGACTCTCTGTGGAGCGATCCAGTCAGTCCCATTCCCCCGCTCTATCTCCGTAGCCCTGCAAGTTTATTTCCCTCAAGTGCCTATCCAGTCTCCCCTTGAAAACATTGAGTGTCTCCGCTTCCACCACTTCCGTCGGCAGCGAGTTCCGGGTCATCACCACTCGCTGTGCAAAAAAAGTTTTCTTCACATCCCCCTGTATCTCTTGCCCAAAATCTTAAATCTGTGTCCCCTAGTCCTTGTACCATCAACTAGTGGGAACAGCCTTTCCCTGTCTAGCCTATCCAAACCCGTCATAATCTTGTACACCTCTATCAAATCACCCCTCAACCTCCTTTGCTCTAATGAAAACAAATCCAGCTTCTCCAACCTATCCTTGTAGCTAAGATCCCACCATCCCCGAAACCATTCTGGTAAATCTCCTCTGCACCCTCTCAAGGGCCTTCACATCCTTCCTGAAGTGTGGTGACCAGAACTGGACGCAATACTCCAGTTGTGGCCTAACCAGCGCTTTATAAAGGTTCAGCATAACTTCTCTACTTTTGTACTCAATACCTCTATTTATGAAGCCCAAGATCCCATGTGCTTTGCTAACCACTCTTTTAATTTGTCCCGCCACCTTCAGGGACCTATGCACATTAACTCTCAGGTCCCTCTGTCCCTGCACACTCTTTAAAACTGTGCCATTAAGTGTATATTGCCTCTCCCTGTTCCTTCTTCCAAAATGCATCACCTCACACTTCTCTGTATTAAATTCCATCTGCCACTTGTCTGCCCATTCTGCTAGCCTTTCTATGTCCTGTTGCAGTCGATTGGTATCATCCTCACTGTTTGCCACACCCCCAGGCTTGGTATCATTGGCAAATTTAGAAATTCTACTCTGTATTCCAATATCCAGGTCATTTACATATATCACAAAAAGCAGTGGCCCCAGCACTGACCCTTGGGGAACACCACTGTCTACCATCCTCCAGTCTGAAAAACAGCCATTTACCACAACTCGCTGTTTTCTGTCCTTAAGCCAATTCCTTATCCAAGCTGCCACTGACCCACCTATTCCATGAGCCTCAACTTTGTTAACCAGCCTTCTATGTGGTACTTTGTCAAACGCCTTCCGAAAATCCATGTAGACAACATCCATTGCATTCCCTTCATCAATCCCCCGTTACTTCATCAAAAAAATCAATTAGTTTAGTCAAACACGATCTGCCTTTTACAAATCTGTGTTGGCTCTCCTTAATTAGCTTAAACCTCTCCAAGTGCCCGTTAATTTTTTCCTTGATTATTGTTTCTAAAACATTACCCACCACTGATGTTAAACTGACCGGCCTGTAGTTACTAGGATTGTCTTTACACCCTTTCTTGAACAATGGTGTCACATTTGCCACTGTCCAATCTCAGGCACCTCCCCTGCATCTAGGGAAGATCAGAAAATTATGGCAAGCGCTTCTGCTATCTCCTCCCCCAATTCCCTTAGCAACCTGGGATGCAAACCATCTGGACCAGGTGACTTATCCACTCTAAGCATACCCAGCCGTTCTAGTACATCCTGTGTATCAATTTTCACCCCTTCCTTTGCTTCTACCTTTTCCACTTCTACCGATATTTTGTCAGCATCCACCTCCTTAGTAAACACTGATACAAAGTACTCATTGAGTATTCTAGCCTTGCCCTGCGCCTCTAAGCATATATCACCTTGTTTGTCCCTAATAGGCCTCACCCCGCCTCTTACTACCCGCTTACTGTTTACATGCCGATAAAAGGGAACCCAAAAATCTTCTATGCTAACCAATTTTTCAAGCATTTCTTTATAACTAGAATCTCTCATTGCTACTTTAATTTTAACAAAGCGCAGTTGATGTTAACAGTAAAGTTCTCCCACTGTTGGATGTACTTCATTAAGATAAATGACTTGACCTTCAGCATTCAGATGGCAGTGTAGATGCAGTTTGCCCGAGGTCTAACTAAGAACCACCTCATCACATACCTTCACTCCTTCATGAAATGTGCTGAGCTGGTTCCGAAGCACAGAAGCAGCTCAGTGGCAAAAGCAACTACAAACTGAACTCCAAAGAAGCACAGCATTAGATGCTGTCCCTAATGAACTTCATTGTTCGATTTTAACTCTTGCTCTCAGGCATCTCACGATTTGGGGAAATTTAAGGCACACTTATTTATCTGGCCTTTCTTTTATGCCCAAAAAGCAAAAAAAAAACTGCAGATACTGAAAATCTGAAGTGAAAACCGAAAATGCCGAGAACACTCAGCAGGTCAGTCAGCATCTGTACAATGAACAGACAAGCTGACATTTCAGGGTGTGGGCCCTTCATTAGAATGGATGATGAGATGAACAGCATTCTTTCTTTTATGCCCTCAGCAGCTGTGAGCATCATACTGCACAAATGTGCCATGATGGGTTGATTCCCAGGCCATCTCTCCGCTCCCCTCCACAGTTATTTCCAGCTGTCCTAGAGAGAGCGATGACAGTCTATATAAACAAATGGGTTGGTGTTGGAGATCAGTGTTCAGAACTGTCTCTCCCACAACCAGATATTAAAAAACACTATTGTAAAAGTTCTTAAGTCTGCAATATAATGTTGTTAATTATGTTATTCTCATGTAAAACTGGATCAAATACTAACCTCCCACCCCACCAAGAGGTTTTGAATTTGCTCAGGATAAACACTGTGTCAAACGTTTCCCATCAACACCAAAATATTCACAATCTTCCATGACCCTCACACTAGTTGGTTTACATTTTAGACATCACAGTGAAATTTTTCTTCTCGAATCTTGATTATGTCTGTGCAGAGGCTAGTACAGGGTAATTGTCATTACACAAAGAATCTTGCTGCAGACTGTGAATAAATAGGACAACAGAAGGCACTTTTATATTAGAAAAGGGCAGACGGTTTCCCTGCCATCAGCTGCACTTGCAAATAAAAATAGCCCGACCTTTCTTTTTTCAACGGCAGCACATAGCCATCTCTTGGTGGGTCTGGGTCACGCAAGTTATCATCAAGTATCCATTACCAGCAATGGCGAGGATATGGGATTCCTCGCTTGCAGCAATGGGAATTGAAAGTTTCTGGCTTGCAACAGATTTTCATTAGGAACAGTAGCACCCAGTAAAATATACTGGGGATTGCAGTGCACTGTTCTCCTTCTGACACCACTTCCCCTGGAACCCCATAACAAATATAAAAGCAACTTAAAATCAACTCTGATGTATCTTAATAACACTGGAAGCAAACTTTATCACAGCTCCTCCCAGTATCATTGCAAATAGCACTGGAATAAAAATGGTACAAACTATTCACAGCTCTCTTGGTACTTGTAGTTGCCATACTGAAATATGGTCTTATTTCTAGCCAAGAAAAGGTTTTTCAAAATCTTTGGGGAAGCTCCTCTTTCACTGTGAGATCTCTCTCACCATCCACCTTCAGGCAGAAGATGAGCTGTGTTTTTGCAGCTGCAGCAAGAAGCTGCCTGTGTCTTAAAAGTTTGAACCAGCTAAGCTTTGAAAAGCTTAGTTAGTGAGCCCATGTTTAGAGCTAGCAAGTTGTTTACTTATTTTGTATAACTTAAAAAGTGTACATAAATTGATTGTTCTCACTGTGAGAACTGTTTACTGCTCAATCTAAAAAAGACCAGCTGATAGCTTGAAGCTGTGCCTCATCTAAATAAGGTAGTATTTCAGACTGAATTCACATGGTGCCATGATCATATTTCAGTACTGGGTATGTAGAGTAAGGGTACTCTTATCATTACTGTTTCATGCCGTTGTTTAAATATTGGGTAGAAAAGGGTACACTCCAGGTCATAGGGCTCATTTACTTGAGTGATCAATGGCAATAATCTGGAACAATATTTAATTCAAAAACCTAAAAATGATTTCACCAGTCTATGCTGAGTTAGCTGTTCTTAGACAGAACAATAGTTGGGGTACCCCTGGGCCAGGAAGGGACAAAGTCAACCATTGTTCCTGCTCCTAATCACTATCCAATGACCTCTGCTTGAAAGTGTGCAGGTATGAAACATAGAAACATAGAAGATAGGAGCAGGAGTAGGCCATTCGGCCCCTCGAGCCTGCTCCACCATTCAATGAGATCATGGCTGATCATCCAAACTCAGTACCCTGTACCTGCCTTCTCCCCATATCCCTTGATACTTTTAGCTTTAAGAAATATATCTAACTCATTCTTGAATATATTTAATGACTTGGCCTCAACTACCTTCTGTGGTAGAGAATTCCACAGGTTCACCACTCTCTGGGTGAAGAAATTCTTCCTCATTTCCGTCCGAAATGGCTTACCCCTTATCCTTAGATTATGACCCCTGGTTCTGGACTCTCCGACCATCGGGAACATCCTTCCTGCATCTAGTTTGTCCAGACCTGTCAGAATTTTATATGTTTCGATGAGATCCCCTCTCATTCTTCTATACTCCAGCGAGTATAAGCCCAATCGACCCAATCTCTCCTCATATGTCATTCCTGCCATCCCAGGTATCAGCCTTGTGAATCTTCGCTGAACTCCTTCCATGGCAAGAACATCCTTCCTCAGATAAGGCGACCAAAACTGCACACAATACTCAAGGTGTGGTCTCGCCAAGGCCCTGTACAACTGCAGCAGGACATCCCTGTTCCTATACTCAAACCCTTTTGCTATGAAGGCCAACATACCATTTGCCTTCTTCACCGCCTGCTGCACCTGCATGCTTACCTTCAGCGACTGGTGCACAAGGACACCCAGGTCTCGTTGCACTTCCCCTTCTCCCAATCTATTGCCATTCAGATAATAGTCTGCCTTTCTGTTTTTGACACCAAAGTGGATAACCTCGCATTTATCCACGTTATATTGCATCTGCCACGCTTCTGCCCACTCACCCAACCTGTGCAAATCATCCTGGAGTTTCTCGGTATCCTCCTCACAGCACACACTCCCACCCAGCTTTGTGTCATCTGCAAACTTGGAGATATTACATTTAGTTCCCTTATCTAGATCATTAATGTATATTGTGAATAGCTGGGGTCCAAGGACCGATCCCTGCGGTACCCCGCTAGTCACTGCTTGCCACTCGGAAAAAGACCCATTAATTCCTACTCTTTGCTTTCTGTCCACCAACCAGTTCTCTATCCAAGTCAATACCTTGCCCCCAATCCCATGTGCCTTAACTTTACACGCTAATCTCTTATGCGGGACCTTATCGAAAGCCTTTTGAAAGTCCAAATACACCACATCTACTGGTTCTCCCTTATCTATTTTCCCAGTTACATCCTCAAAAAATTCCAGTAGATTAGTCAAGCACGATTTACCTTTTGTAAATCCATGTTGACATTGTCCGATGAACATTGAGAGTTAGTCCTGCAGAGATGTCTTCCACGATAAATAGGGTTGCCAACCCTCCAGAATTGCCTGGCGTCTCCAGAAATTAAAAACTAATCTCCAGGACACTGCTGCGAGCAATCATGGAGCAAAATCATATGGACAAAAAAAAATTGTATTTAAAAATTTTTTTTATTGAACATTTTTGTTTACTCATTATAAAAATATTGAACATGGGGGAAAAAAGGCTGTTTGACTGACAGTTAAGAATGATCCAATTGGGTAATGAAGAGTCTATTCACTTTCCGATTGGCGTAGGAAGGTGGTGCACCGTGAGGATGGGCGTGTCGAGCTACCAACGGCGAGAGTGGGGGGGCGGAGCAGCTGGAGGCAAAACGTCATGTGATGAAACCTCCTGGAGTATGTCCAACCAGAGTTGGCAACCTTAATGGGAAATAACTTGCTGACATTCATTTAGGCTCAGATGTGAAAAATAACCACTTGGGCAAGGTCACTTTTTTTTTTATATTCGTTCACGGGATGTTCCTGAACCGCTGTAGTCCATGTGGTGAAGGTGGTCCGTCCAATTTTATTCTTTATACTTCTTTGTAGCGGTTTGGTACAACTGAGTGGCTTGCTAGGCCATTTCAGAGGACAGTTAAGAGTCAATCACATTGCTGTGGGTCTGGAGTCACATATAGGCCAGGCCAGGTAAGAATGGCAGATTTCCTTCCCTAAAAGATGTTAGTAAACCAGATGGGTAGTTTCATGGTCACCATTACTGACCCTAGCTTTTTATTCCAGATTTATTTAATTAACCCAATTTAAATTCCCCAGCTGCCGAGGTGGACTCATGATCTGGAGACTCATGTCTCCAGATCATGAGTCCAGACCTCTGGATTACTAGTCCAGTAACATAACCACTATGCTACCATTCCCTAAAACATAAAGCTTCCAGTGCCTATGGAAGCATACTCCAATGAGAGGCAGCGCCTTAAGAGCTCAAACGGAGAAAATTGTAACAGAAAAAAAGCTAAATCCAAAGAGAAGTATTCTGAAGGTGTCACAAAAGGAGAAAACATCTGGGGGTGGATGTCTCCAGTACTAGTTCACAGACAAATGGAAAAAAAATAGTGCCTCTCTTCTCCCCACTTGTCTTCTATTCTTGAATTGTTTGTTACCCTCTTAAGTTTTTTGAGTTGCCTTCCACTCTTTGTCTCCTTTCTTTCAATGTATGGCTCTCACACACTTTCACTGTCATCTCTAATTTATCTCCAACTTTCTCAATTTTTCTCCCTGCTTTCTGTAAAAGTAGGCTGACATCCCTTTCAAGTAAACTGATATCCACTTTCTGTGGTCTGGTTAGCTATGAGCATTTTTGCAAAGGCTTTTCCAGCAATAAATGCACATACCCACAGATGAGAGTTTAGCTGAACTCATTGTAGGATTTCTTCCCTGCTAGTCACATTGGGAAGTTTATTTTCTAACTTAAGAAACTGAATTTAATGGGTGCCTACTGCCAGTAAATCTTAGTGGAAACTCATTCTACAAAATTACGATTTGATATATATACTACTAAATTCTCATTTGTCACCTCAGCAGGACCTTAAGTTTGGACACTTGCTGGGTTCATTTTTTTCTACAAAGAGCTTTCTTCGTTGTGTTCTAATCTAGCCATGGCCTCACCTCTCCCTATCTCTGTAACCTTCTCAAGCCCTACAACTCTCAGAGATCTCTAAGCTCCTCCAATTCTGGCCTCCTGCTCTTCCCCAATTTTTAGCGCTCCACCATTGGCAACGATGCCTTCAGTTGCCTAGGCCCAAAGCTCTGGAATTCCCTCCCTAAACCTCTCTGCCTCTCTCTCCTCCTTCAGCTCACTCCTTAAAACCTCTCTCACCTGTCCTAATATCTTTTATGTGGCTCGGTGTCAAATTTTGTCTGATTATTGCTCCTATGAAGCACTTTGGGACTTTCTTACTATGTTAAAGGCCCTATATATATGCACGTTGTTGTTGTTGGTAAACAAGTTATTTTAACCTCTTCCCCTGCAAACATCCATTACGCTGGTATAAGAGCAGGAAGATGACCATTTTCCAAGAGCCAATGCCACTCTGCAACTGATTGTAAGAAGCTGCACAAGAGAGCAGCTGGAATGACTCACCAATTAAATTTTCCCTGGCTTTACTCACTAGCTGTTCCAACAGCATGTCTGGTATAAGAAAAGTATTTTATGGGCAATGTTAAGTGAAAGCCCACAGTGGCATCATCACTTGGCAAAACTATACTTCGACGGACTGTCCCACCACACTCCCGTGAGAACACTGTCGGCAGCTGGAGTAGTAAAAGGGAAAGTTCTGAAAATGGTCAGCATATTTACTCTTCATATTAGTGCCTATACTCTCTGGAGTTTAGAAGAATGAGAGGTGATCTCATTGAAACATACAAGATTCTGAAGGGGATTGACAGTGTAGATGCTGAGAGGTTGTTTCCCCTGGCTGGAGTGTCTAGAACTAGGGGAAATAGTCTCAGGATAAGGAGTAGGCCATTTAAGACTGAGATGAGGAGGAATTTCTTCGCTCAGAGGGTTGTGAATCTTTGGAATTCTCTGCCCCAGAGGGCTATGGGTGCTGATTCTTTATAAGTATATTCAAGGCTGAGATAGATAGATTTTTGGACTCTAGGGGAATCAAGGGATACGGAGATGGGGCGGGAAAGGAGTTGAGGTTGATGATCAGCCATGATCTTATTGAATGGCGAAGCAGACTCAAGGGACCGTATGGCCTACTCCTGCTCTTATTTCTTATGTTCTTATGTTCCCCTTAAATGTTTCTATGCCATTTGCCTCAACCACTCCATGTGGTAGCGAGTTCCACATTCTCACCACTCTCTGTTCTGGTATCGTTCTTGTAAATCTTTTTTGCACTTTTTCCAGCGACAGCGAAGCCTTGGAAAACTATTGAAAGTCTGATCACACCACAGGTAGAGCTGTTTTTTTAATTTTTCTAAGGCAGACTGAATTTTGGCAAGGAGAATGTTGAGTTACAGATAGTTCACCATGTAATTTCTCTGTAAAATTTAGCCAGTCTTCTCAGAATGGTACATTAAACTAATAATGTACAAATGGTCCCTGGTGATCCATTACAATGAAAATCTCTTGTATTTTATGAAAAATTAGTCAGTCTGCACACAAAATATAAATGATATTCATCTCCTTGAGGATGTGACTGTAATTGACTGACCTGTAAATGTTCTTGTCATACTTTAACGATACAGCTTTCACAAGGAAGGCAAAGGAAGTGGTGAGAGCAATGAGGCGCAGAGTCATCCACCTCTATGAACGACAAGCTTAAAGAAATACAATTTTCCCATTTTAGCCTTAAGGATGTCAATTGGATAGCAATTACTATATGGCCATTTCATTTAATTTGGTTGATGACAGGAACAACATTATTAATTTATTTTGGTGAAAGCTGTATTAATCTTTCAATCAGAACACAAACCAGCCATACTAGTGTTCAAATTATATACTTTTTCCATAGCTATAGAACCAGAACGTGAATGTTTTTAACTGCTCGTGTTTTGTATGTACACTAAAGCACTGTGTTTTGCTGAGAAGTCACTTGCATACTGACTTCAATTTTTGTTCTCTCCATCAACTGTTACAAAGTATCAGAGAATTGTTCAAGACAACTTGATTCATATTTTCCCCTTAATCATGTTCCACTGACAGCCTGACTGAGATAGGGAAGCTGTCATGTGTAGACTTGAGGGAGAAAGCCCACATCCTACCACGCAAAAGGTATAATGTGCATGGGTACAGTAATGTGCTGTGCTATCTTCAACACTTAAAGCACTACTTTTAGTAATTTTGCACATGCAATTAAAACTAATTTTATAGAATTTAAAACAGTAATGTACCAAAATTGTAACCTCTGGCAATAAATCACTAATTTTGCCACTAACAGTATGTCAAAATAATCTCCTGTTCCCTCATGAGGGCTGGTAGCAGCATTTTCTCACCCAACAGCCACATCCCTGCTCCCTACGAAGACAGACAGTGAAAATATTTCTTTAAGATTTGTATGAAAAAATACAAATTCATCAGCTTACTGTTCTGTTAATAGTGTGCATACTAGTTTTAAGAAACTTGCATTTATATAGTGCCTACAACCGATTAATTACTTTTGATGAGCAATCAATGTTATTAACGTGGGCAAAAACTATTGAATATTGTACTAATTCCTCATGTGAATGTTGGACAAAATAACTCAAGACAATGAAGTACTGAATTAGATGTGCCTGTCTTTATTCACACAGGGAAAGAGAAATAAAAAACATTCAAAATATGTATGGCCTACTCCTGCTCCTTGTTTCTATGTTTAAAATACAGTATAAACATTGAGTTTATACATCAACTGTGATATCAAGTAATTAAGGCTTCATTTTATAAGGGTATTTTTTTGTTGTTGCAGGGATTCTAAGCACAGAGGGAAGTTTGATATTCCCCATTACGTTATGTAGAAGGACAGGGGCAATAGGTGCATGAGAACACCATCACCTCCAAGTTCCTCTCCAAATCACACACCATCCTGACTTGGACATATATCACCGTTCATTCTGGTCACTAGGTCAAAGTCCAGGAACTCCCTACCCAACAGCACTGCGCAGCCGTGCAGTGGTCTGGAGCTCCTGCACAGGCCGCTTACTGGTTTTACAATGGAAAACCCACGCATGCGCAGAAATTTGAATGGGCCGCGCACCCAAACAAAATTAGAGGGAACATTGCTCAGCACCACCTTCACAAGGGAAACTAGGGATGGGCAATATATGCTAGCATTCCTAGCAACTCCCATATCGCCAGAATGAATATTACATAGATAGAAAAATATTTTCAACAATTTGCATTTGTATATGGCAGTCATATTGGAAAAGGGGCTAAATCCAAAATATAATGAGGCATTAACATTTACCACCCCAACTCATTAAAAAAATATATTGTTCTGTTCTCCTGGATAAATGCAGCCTATTGTTTGCTACATAGTGCATTGCTTGCCATTCCAACAAAGTCCAGACAGATTTTGGATGAAGGACGGAACCCAAAAATGATAAACTCTTTCCTTCACAATTTAATGCAGGAGCTAATCTAATTTTCACACCCAGCAAGGAACAAATCCTGCTGTTTCCCACTTGTATCCTTGTTACTACTTCTCACTAAATGATTGTGCATCTTCTCAATAGTGGAACCTGCCACGAATAGCTCAAAACTGTTCTATTAAGAAAAAGAACACTCCAACTTTATGGACAAGTTCCGAATCTATGGTAGGTTTGGACAGTAGGGGTATGTTGCCAAAAATGAAAGGAATTTTAAACTATAGTGCCAAATTCTGCTAATGGTCAGCTGGTGGCCTTACAAACTAGTACATTTCTCCAGTAACTGCTTGCCACATCATCATCTGGTGAAGTACTAGTTACAATAGAAATTTGATTTGAGATTTTCCATGGTAAGGGGATGTGATTTTACTCATTTTGATACTTTTAAACTCGACAGACTTTCCTACATGAAAACTAATCAGCAAATGATGCTCCAGAAACATGATAGGGTTCGAATTGTTCACTTAATGCTATCATTCATTCATTCATTGCCAAGAATTAATCTGAACCTAACTGCATAATAAAACTGTCTATATTGCTTAAATCCATTTTTAAAAATCTGAACATTTCTTGAAGCTGTAAAGCATTTCACACTATGTTTCCTATTTGTAGGTGTGTTTCCTATTTGTAGGTGTAACAGTTTTCCAGAGTCTTGGCATGCTGACTGATTAGTTTGTTTCCAGCACTGAGCTGCATAATTGCTGTCATATTTAACCCTATAATGCCTACGAATACTAACCATTTAATTGTGCTTAAAAAAAAAAGAAAAAGTTTCAAATTATTAACACTTAATATATTGAAGAGTTGTTCCTTATTACAACAATGACTACACTTCAAAAAGTACTTAATTGGTTGTAAAGCGCTTCGAGATGTCCGGTGGTCGTGAAAGGCGCTATATAAATGCAAGTCGTCGTCTTCTTCTTATGTGCTGAGTTTCTTAATTGAACCCAAAATGGTGATGAAAATGTGAGAAATTATAAGGACATAAGAATTAGGAGCAGGAGTTGGCCATACGGCCCTTCAAGCCTGCTCCGCCATTCAATAAGATCCTGGCTGATCTATGACCCCAACACCACTTTCCTGCCCTATCCCCAGATTCCTCTAGAGTCCAAAAATCTATCTGTCTCAACCTTGAATATACTCAACGACTGAGCATCCACAGCCCTTTGGCGCAGAGAATTCCAAAGATTTACAACCCTCTGAGTGAAGAAGTTCCTCCTCATCTCAGTCTTAAAAGGCCAACCCCTTATCCTGAGACTATGCCTCCAGTTCTGGACTCTCCAGCTATGGGAAACAAACTCTCAGCATCTAGTCTGTCAATCCCCCTCAGAATCTTATATGTTTCAATGAGATCTTCTCTCATTCTTCTAAATTCCAAAGAGTATAGGCCTAATCTACTCAATCTCTCCTCATAGGGCAACCCTCTCATTCCAGGGATTAGTCAAGTGAACCTTTGTTGAACCGCCTCTAAGGCAAGTATATCCTTCCTTAGATAAGGAGACCAAAACTGTACACAGTACTCCAGGTGTGGTCTCACCAAAGCCCTGTACAATTGTAGCAAGACTTCCTTACTCTTGTACTCTAACCCCCTAGTAATAAAGACCAACATGCCATTTGCCTTCCTAATTGCTTGCTGTACTTGCATGCTAACTCTGTTTCCTGTACGAGGACACCTAAATCTCTCTGAACACCAACATTTAATAGTTTCTCACCATTTAAAAAATATTTTGTTTTTCTATTCTTCCTACCAAAGTGAATAACCTCACATTATACTCCATTTGCCACCTTATTGCCCACTCACTTAACCTGTCTATATCCCTTTGCAGGCTTTTTGTGTCCTCACAGCTTACTTTCTCACCTAGCTTTGTATCATCAGCAAACTTGGATACATTACACTCTTTCCCTTCATCTAAATCATTAATATAGATTGTAAATAGCTGAGGCCCAAGCACTGATCCTTGCGGCACCCCGCTAGTTACAGCCTGCCAATCTGAAAATGGCCTGTTTATCCCAACTCTCTGCTTTCTGTCCATTAACCAATCCTCTAACCATGAGCTCTTATCTTGTGTAACAACCTTTTATGTGGCACCTTATCGAATGTCTTTTGGAAATCCAAATATACTACATCCACTGGTTCCCCTTTATCTACCCTGCTAGTTACATCCTCAAAAAACTCAAAAAGAAATTTATCAAACATGATTTCCCTTTCATAAAACCATGTTGACTCTGCCTAATCATATTATGATTTTTTAAGTGCTCTGTTAAATTTATTCAGAATCCCCAAGTTGCGGGGGGCGGGGGGGGGGGCGGAGGGGAAGAGTCAACCAGGGATCCTGCTCTTGATCACAATTCAACAATCCCTGCTGGAGAGTACAGATGTTAATGCCAGTCAGAGCAGGATCAAGGCCACTTGTGATTATAGACATTGTCAAATAGCCTGCTGGCACTTGATGAATGGCCATGGGGATAAGATATTAGAGGGCTGCCAAGACCCATGGAACGACATCCCAGCAATGAGTGAAAACCTTCAGAGAGGAATGGAGAAAATTGAAAGCAAATATAAAACAAATTTTTGAGGAAGAACCAATGTACCGTTCAAGTACAATTGAATTCTATCTTGTTACTCTGTGATACCATGGATTAAAGAGGACAACTATAAAGCAAGCTCCACACAATAAAAAAAAAGGGTTGTAAGAATTATCTGTGAAATAGTTGTCCTTTTTCAAATCATACCTTTTTTTATGTTCCATATTTACATTTAAATTGCGACAACATCAGGGCCCTGGGATTTTTGTAAAACTGAAACTTAGCTGCTGTTTATTCGGTTCACCTTTGGGATTGAGTGCCTACAGGTACAATAAATCAAATTCTCTCTCGAGTTAGCTGCCGGATTAGAGAGGTGTGGGTGGCAGGCATTCAGTCTCCCATCTGGCTGCCAATTGCCTATACTTAAAAACAATTTGCATCTGCAATTATTCCTGGTCTCTGAAATGCTAAGTACATGCAAGCCTGAACTCTCTCATTGGCACCTGGAATCTGTGAAAACAACCAAGCTATTTGATATGCCAGTAAGGCCGTTTACAGAACAGGAGGCCCGAGTCATTGATCTGGTAATCAAAATGATGAGGAAAACAGGCAGCAGTTCATGTTCTATCCGCCGATTGAGAAAGAATCTGGGTCTTCTTCAAAGGAACAACAACTTGCATTTATATAGTGCCTTTAACGTAGTAAGAAAGTCCCAAGGTGCTTCACAGGAGCGTTATCAGACCAAATTTGACACCGAGCCACATAAAGAGATATTAGGACAGGTGACGAAAAGCTTGATCAAAGAGGTAGGTGTTAAGAAGTGGCTTAAAGGAGGAGAGAGAGGCAGAGAGGCGAAGAGGTTGAGGGAGGGAATTCCAGTGCTTAGGGCCTAGGCAACTGAAGGCACAGTCGCCAAAGGTGAAGCGAAGGAAATCGGGGATGTGCAAGAGGAGCACAGCGATCTCACAGGGTTGTAGGGTGGAGGAGGCTACAGAGATAGGGAGCGGCGAGGCTCTGGAGGAATTTGAACACAAGGATGAGAATTTTAAAATGGAGGCGTTGCCGGACCGGATGGGGTAGGTCAGCATACACAGGGGTGATGGGTGAGCGGGACTTGGTGTAAGTTAGGATACACCATCAGAGTTTTGGATGAGCTCAAGTTTATGGAGGGTGGTAGATGGGAGGCCTGCCAGGAGAGCATTGGAATAGTTGAGTCTGGAGAGAACTTGCTTAGTGAGGAAGAAACTCTGAAATGCAAAGTATATTTGAGCAGCAGCTTTGTTTGAATCACAGGTTCAATGACAGAATGGTTAAACAGAACTCCATAGAGCTAGAAGCAACTACATTTTGGACATTTAAGACACAGGTAGAAGGGCAGAGAAAAATTATTCCAGAGGAATTTTGAAACACTTATTTTGGTCCAAAAATAGCTGATGTTATCAGGTAAAAGTAAGTGCTGCAATGCTATTTTATCTCTCTGCTACAATTGTGTGTGAGAGAGGAGAGATTGGGCTCAGCTGTGATGCTTGTCGTTGATACTCACCATCAAGATTCACATATAAAGAAAGACCACTTGGGCCAAGTATCTGAGAGGGCCCAGTGCAGGTGTAAAGATACTACAGCAAGAAGTAAATGTACTCAGGAAAGGAAGGGAGAAGAGAAAATTAGTGAGAGAATTCTGTTTTAAAATACTGCTGTTTCAAAGAGCCGGCACAGGCATGACAGGCCGAATGGCCTCCTTCTGTGCTGTAAGATTCTATAAATAGCAAGCCCAATTCCCATGACAACAGGTCCAATAATTTCAGTGATAGGTAACCAAGAGTTGGTCTCCTCTACTTCAGTCGCTAAGATGTTTTATATTTATTTTTGCGAGGGGAAATACAATTGTAAATTTAATATTTCAACTTGATATCAAAAACCTTACAAATGTGATTATCTCGAACAATGACAGACAGGTAAAGACCCTCTGGTTCATCCAGCCTGTCCCACACAATTGCGATACGTTGCGTATCACAATATATACACTCCCCGCCCCACCCGAAACCATGTGATCTCCTGGGAGAGGTGAAAAAACAGATAACAACCCGGGCCAATTTGGGGGAAAAAAATCTGGGAAATTCCTCCCCGACCCATCTTTGAACCCAAACCGGGTGATCAGTGATCTTTTAATGGTCAAAGAATTTTACGGAGTGGACATAGCCTTATTGCCAAAGTTTGTTCATTACAGGATATTAAAAGAATGGTGTTATATAATCCCATGTGGTTCAGCTCACAATTTGGCATTGATCATTTCGACAAGACAATTGAATTTAGCACAGCTTTATTGAAGTTTGTAGCACAGTAAATGGTACATTTACAAATCCTGAGTAGAGTGACATGAACCAATTATTTTCATCTTTTCAAAAAGAGCGCATTATATAATCTCAATCGTTTTTGTAAGCTATTAGTATATCATGATTTTTGTTCATCTCATTTGTTATAACTCCTTTCAGAGATATTAGACAAGAAAAGACTATAATCGGGCCCTTCCACTTAAGGTCCAACTATGAACATAGCATCTCGCAGCCAGGAAAAAGCTGTCATCTGACTGGACATTTTTAATTGCTATTCAACAGTGCAGAAACTATAAAAGGCACGTAATTTGCACTTCACTAACAGGACAAAATGACAACCTCTCATTAAAACAGTGCAAGCACAATTTAATCTGTCCCTCTCCAGTTGCTATCGAATTGAGATACATAATGGTCACTGGTATAAATGTAGAAGTGCTGAGGCCCCACTTTTGTTTGTTTGGCAGAAGGAGGAGTGACCAATAGGAGCACCTGAGCACTAATATTCCCTGAAAATTCAGTTTGTAGCTCTAAATGCAGAATAATTTTCATGTTATTTTACAAGACTTGGGCAAATTACCAGCCTTAAATAATACTTGGAATAACTTTTTATTTGCTTCACTAATTTTATTTCCTCACCTCCTCCTGTGATATAGTTCCATGGGCAATGATTACCCTGCAGTGTCGTACCCAAATTTATAAGCTTTGAAAGTCAGTATCAGAAGGGTGTTTTACTATGGGGAGCGTTATTGCCAACCCTGATCCAGTCCTCACCCAACATCTACAAGAAGCATAGCAAGAAGGAGGGGGACCCTGGACTGATTTTCCTTTCTTAACTCAGGGGTGTATGGACGTCAATTGTAGCCACCCGCTATGGCTGCCCCTGCTGAAATTAGCTAGCTCAGCACAGGCTGGAGATCGAAACTAAATTTTAATAAACTATCATATTATACAGAGTTTGCTTCCACGCCCAATTATTTTCCCCTATTTGATGCAACACACCAGTGCTCAGTATTACATAGAATGCACAGCACAGAAACAGGCCATTCGGCCCAACAGGTCCATGCCGATGGTAATGCTCCACATGAGCCTCCTCCCACTCCTCCTCATCTAACCCAATCGGCATAACCTTCTATTCCTTTCGCCCTTATGTGTTTATCCAGCATCTCCTTAAATTCTTTAATGTCAAGTATTGCCAAACTTCAGAAAGTATTCTGGAATGCATTGCCTGAAAGGGTGTTGGAAGCATGTTCAATAGTAACTTTCAAAAGGAATTGGATATTTACCTGAAATTAATAAATACACAGGGCTATGGGGAAAGAGCAGGGGAGTGGGACTAATTGGATAGCTCTTTCAAAGAGCCGACACAGGCACGATGGACTGAATGGCCTCCATGAAAATTCTTCCAGGGTGTTGGCACGTTTAGGACAGATGCCAGCAATTACTTCTTTCCACAGAATGTGATTAACAGATGGAGTGTGTTGCCAGGACGGGTGGTTGAGACCAGGACGCTGCACTCATTTAAGGAATAACTAGACACTGTAATAGGAAGGCAGTGTGGTTATGGAAGGATGAATCCAATGGGCTGAAGCACTTTCTTCATCCAAACCTGTCTTGTTAAGTATTAGTCAAAACAACAACGAGTCTTCAGCAAAAATTGTAAGACTAAGAAAGATTTGAGAACAATAATATTAATACGGAATGGCACACATGAAACAAAAAACCCCATAAAACCAGTACCATGCATTTTTGTTTATTTTACTTAATTACATTAATTTATATTTAACTAGAAACTGCTCCCCCACTTTTCCAATGGTGCCCTCCAACAAATCGCCATTCTCCACGTGTGGGTCTCGACATTGAGGCCACGATTTCCCCTACCTCAGTGGATCCGGTGATTGAGCTTGTTAAGCCCGCCCAGCGCGTTTACCAGCCAAGTGAAGGAAGCGGGTCTGATGACGTCATTTGATGATGCATCATCAGCCGATTTCCTTAAGGGACCATGCGCAAATTGGTTTTGACAGTTGTGCTGTCAGTGTTCTACAACATTGAGGTGATGCAAACACTGACAAGCACTGCACAGAGGTGCACGGCTGCACCCAGGCGCTCCCATGACTCCCTCCAAATGCTTATGGAGGGAGTCAAAGCATGCAGGGAGGTTCTCTTCCCTTCCAATGGGCGGAAGAGACCTTCCCAGGAGATCAATGCAGCCTGGTTGCACATTGCACAGGAGGACACAAGCAGCGATCTTGTCAGGCGGGCCAGGCTGCAGTGGCGCAAACCTTTGAATGATCTCAGTAGATCATGAAACGTTACTGCAATGCCACACTCAACCTCATACTGCTGTGCCACTCATCACATCCCCATCACTCTGCCTTCCCTACCCTACTCCTGCACATCCTTACTCACACCAACTTACCTTGCACCTCCATCCATCCCTCTCTATCTACATTATCACTTCCCCATCTCACGAGCCACCCCTCACCCTAGTGTAATCATACCAACTAACAGCACACAAGGGTAGGCACTTGTGTGTTTTAGCAAATGCTCAAGTGAAGTTTCTGTTAATGTGCTGTCAAACATTGAAATCTTTATTTTCAACACTTTGCGTTCTTGGACAGATCTGTGTGCACCTTTGGAAGTGGCTTAGTGAGTTGCAGTGAATGATGAGACATAACGGTATCCCCTGCAATGGTGATGAGTGTGAAATGAATGGCTTGGGCATTGTAGGGATGCTTTATGGTGTTGGCGTGGGGTGGTGTCATAGAAACATAGACATAGAAGTTAGGAGCAGGAGTAGGCCATTCGTCCCCTCGAGCCTGCTCCGCCATTTAATGAGATCATGGCTGATCATCCAAATTCAGTACCCTGTTCCTGCTTTCTCCCCATATCCCTTGATCCCTTTAGCCATAAGAAATATATCTAACTCCTTCTTGAAATATATTTCTTGAATATATTTAATGAATTGGCCTCAACTGCCTTCTGTGGTAGAGAATTCCACAGGTTCACCACTCTGGGTAAAGAAATTCCTCCTCATCTCAGTCCTAAATGGCTTACCCCTTATCCTTAGACTGTGACCCCTGGTTCTGGACTCCCCCGCCATCGGGAACATCCTTCCTGCATCTAGTCTGTCTAGTCCTGTTAGAATTTTATAAGTTTCAATGAGATCCCCTCTCATTCTTCTAAACTCTAGCGAATATAAGCCTAATCGACCCAATCTCTCTTTATACGTCATTCCTGCCATCCCAGGTATCAGTCTGGTGAATCTTCGCTGCACTCCCTCCATGGCAAGAACATCCTTCCTCAGATAAGGCGACCAAAACTGCACACAATACTCAAGGTGTGGTCTCACCAAAGTCTTGTACAACTGCAGCAAGACATCCTTGCTCCTGTACTCGAATCCTCTCGCTATGAAGGCCAACATACCATTTGCCTTCTGAACCGCCTGCTGCACCTGCATGCTTACCTTCAGCGACTGGTGCACAAGGACACCCAGGTCTCGTTGCACTTCCCCTTTTCCCAATCTATTGCCGTTCAGATAATAATCTGTCTTCCTGTTTTTGCCACCAAAGTGGATAACATCGCATTTATCCACATTATACTGCATCTGCCATGCATCTGCCCAATCACCCAACCTGTCCAAATCATACTGGAGTTTCTCTGCATCCTCCTCACAGCACACACGCCCACCCAGCTTTGTGTCGTCTGCAAACTTGGAGATATTACATCTAGTTCCCTCGTCTAGATCATTAATATATATTGTGAATAGCTGGGATCCTAGCACCGATCCCTGCGGTACCCCACTAGTCACTGCCTGCCACTCGGAAAAAGACCCATTTATTACAACTCTTTGCTTCCTGTCTGCTAACCAGTTCTCTATCCAAGTCAGTACCTTACCCCCAATCCCATGTGCTTTAACTTTGCACGCTAATCTCTTATGCGGGACCTTATTGAAAGCCTTCTGAAAGTCCAAATACACCACATCCACTGGTTCTCCCTTATCTATTCTACCAGTTACATCATCAAAAAATTCCAGTAGATTAGTCAAGCATTATTTACCTTTTGTAAATCCACGCTGACTTTGTCCGATCCCGTCACTGTTTTTCAAGTGCTCTGCTATTACATCTTTTATAATGGACTCTAGCATTTTCCCCACTACCGATGTCAGGCTATAATTCCCCGTTTTCTCTCTACCACCTTTTTTAAATAGTGGGGTTACATTAGCTACCCTCCAATCCACGGTAACTGTTCCAGAGTCTATAGAATTTTGGAAGATGACCAGCAATGTATCTACTATTTCTAGGGCCACTTCCTTAAGTACCCTAGGATGTAGATTATCAGGCCCTGGGGATTTATCGGCCTTCAATCCTGTCAATTTCCCTAACACCATTTCCCTACAAATACTGATTTCATTCAGTTCCTCCCTCTCATTAGACCCAATGTTCCCCGACATCTCTGGGAGGTTATTTGTGTCCTCCTTTGTGAAGACAGAACCAAAGTATGTATTTAATTGGTCTGCCATTTCTTTGTTCCCCATTATAAATTCCCCTGATTCTGACTGCAAGGGACCTACACTTGACTTCACCGATCTTTTTCTCTTCACATATCTATAGAAGCTTTTACAGTCAGTTTTTATGTTCCCTGAAAGCTTACTCTCATACTCTCTTTTCCCCCTCTTAATTAATCCCTTTGTCCTCCTTTGCTGAATCCTAAACTGCTCCCAATCCTTAGGTTTGCTGCTTTTTCTGGCCAATTTATATGTCCTCTCCTTGGATCTTATGCTATCCCTAATTTCCCTTGTTAGCTACGGTTGAGTCACCTTTTTTGTTTTATTTTTATGCCAAACAGGGATGATCAAACTCGCGCCTCATACCATCGTAGTTTCCTTTATTTAAATTCAGGACCCTAGTCTCTGAGTCAACTACTTCACTCTCCATCTTAATGAAGAATTCTATCATATTATGATCGCTCCTCCCCAAGGGGCCTCGCACAAGATTGCTAATTAATCCTTTCTCATTACATAACACCCAGTCTAAGATGGCCTGATCTCTAGTTGGTTCCTCGACATATTGGTCCAGGAAACCATCCCGTATACACTCTAGGAATTCCTCCTCCACAGTATTGTTACTAATTTGGTTAGCCCAAGCTATATGTAGATTAAAGTCACCCATGATAACTGCTGTGCCCTTATTGCACGCGTCTCTAATTTCCCGTTTAATGCCATCCCCAACCTCAGCATTACTGTTTGGGGGTCTGTATACAACTCCCACTAACGTTTTCTGCCTCTTGGTATTTCTCAGCTCTACCCATACAGATTCCACATCATCAGAGCTAATATCATTCCTTACTATTGTGTTAATCTCCTCTTTAACCAGCAATGCTACCCCACCTCCTTTTCCTTTTTGCCTGTCCTTCCTGAATATTGAATACCCCTGGATGTTGAATTCCCAGCCTTGGTCTCCGTAATCCCAATTATATCATATCCGTTTACATCTATTTGCGCAGCTAATTCATCCACCTTATTACGAATGCTCCTCGCATTAAGACACAAAGCCTTCAGGCTTGTTTTTTTTAACACTCTTAGTCCTTTTAGAATTATTATTTACTGTAGTCCTGTTTGAGTTACACCCTTGATTTCTCTGCCTTCCACTTTTGCTGTTCTCCTTCCTGTCTTTTGTTTCTATCCTTGCTTCCCTTTCCTCTGTCTCCCTGCACAGGTTCCCAACCCCCTGCCATTTTAGTTTAAACCCTCCCCAACAGCACCAACATTCCCCCTAGGACATCGGTCCCGGTCCTGCCCAGATGCAAACCGTCCAGTTTGTACTGGTCCCACCTCCCCCAGAACCGGTTCCAATCTCCCAGGAATTTGAATCCCTCCCCCTTGCACCATTCCTCTAGCCACGTATTCATCTGAAATATCTTTCTATTTCTAATCTGACTAGCACGTGGCACTGGTAGCAATCCTGAGATTACTACCTTTGAGGTCCTATTTTTAAATTTACCTCCTAACTCCCTAACACATGATGTGCCAGGGTGTACAGCGTCAAGTGAAGTAAATCTGGCTATGGTGAGGCCATCCCTGGCAGCAATGTGGTTGGGTGCTGATGCCCTGTGTCCTGTGCAGCATCAGTTGATTGCGGAGAAGGCTGGTGTTGTTGTTGGCTGCTGCTGGTGTGCCTGGTGCTGCTGGTGTTGGGGCTGATCGTGGTTGGATTCTGAGGACCAAGGTGAGATAGTTTCAAGGGCACCGATGCTGATGTAATAGATGGCAGGTGAACTTGAGATGACAGAAGCGATGTCAATGGTGAGAGGGGTTGTTCCAATGAGGTGATACTGGATAGAGAGTTTGCCCCAGACACTTGCAACCTGCATAAAGCTCAATCTGTCTTCCAAATGTAGTAAGCAACAGCTTCTGAGCTTGGAAAGTGAACAGCTATGAGATGGGAGCTTTTATAGCACATTTGCAGCTGTCAAGTAAAGAGACGATTTCATGGTAACACAACTCCCGACCTGCTTACCTGACGTGATCCCCGAGCAGCGTGGACCCCGTGGGCAACCTCGTAAAATTTAACGGTGAGCTCAAAATTCTCTAACAGGCTGTTAACAAGGTCATAATGACCTAAGTTGCCTCTCCCGCCGCTTGGTGTCGGGTCTGTTTAGCGCTGACAGACCCGACATCTGGGAAAGTAGCGTGGCAGCGGGTTGACAGTGGGTTCCTGACACGGTCAGAAAAATTTTTCCCACCTGACCCGCCACCAAACGTGCCCGCTGACCCCCCGAAAAATTCCGAGCGTCAGCAGGATTTTCCACTGCGGGAAGGAGCACAGCCAACTTCAACCATGTCCTCATCAAACGCACTTTCAGCAGTGGGTAACTGGTTCGTGATCAAGAGTGGCAGTCCTGGACAAGTTTCCCCATCTTAGCAAGGCACACTCAGGCCACATATAGTATCCCGACTGCTGCCTGATGTAGATCAATGATCTCAGTAGGACAATAACAACTGGCTTTTATATAGAGCTCTCATCATGCAGGACAACGTCTCAGGGCACTTCACAATAAGGAGAAAAGGTGTGCAGTGAACACTGAGCATGTGGAAATGGAAAGACTCGGGAAGGGAACCATCGAAGAGGAGAGTTTTAAGGATGTTTTTGAAAGCAGCGAGGGAGGGGGTAAGGCGGAATGGACAAGATAAAGAGTTCTAGAGCGCAGAAACAGGGTGGCTGAACAAGCAGCCACTGATGGTGGAGCAGAGGGAGTGAAGTTTCAGCAAAAGTCCAGTGTTAGAGGAGTGGTGAGTGCTTGCAGGACGTAAGACAGGAAACGATCATAAAGTTGGGTGGAGTGAGGCTATGAAGTAATTTGAAAATAAAGATGAGAATTTTGAACTCAACACATTGAGGCACATGAAGCTAGTAAGAAAGAACTTGCACTTATATAGCACCTTTCACACCCTCAAAACGTCCCAAAGCGCTTTACAGCTAATGAAGTACGTTTGAAGTGTAGTCACTGTTGTAATGTAGGAAACACACACATTTGCGCACAGCAAGGTCCCACAAATAGCAATGAGATGGTGACCAGATAATCTGTTTTAGTGATGTTGGTTGAGGGATAACTATTGGCTAGAACACTGGGGAGAATTCCCCTGCTCTTGTTCGAAGAGTGCCATGGGATCTTTTACGTCCACCTGAGGGCAGATGAAGCCTCAGTTTCAAGTCTCATCTGAAAGATGACACGTTCGAAAGTACAGCACTCCCTCACTACTGCACGGGAATGTCAGCCTAGATTTTTTACTCGTCTCTGGAGTGACTCTTGTACCCACAACCTTCTGATTCAGAGGCGAGAGCACTAACATTGTGTCTTGGCAGACACCTTGGAGCACAGAAATGACAAGAGTGGCAGGTTTGTGGAACTTAGTGCAATTGCGGATACAGACTGTAGCATTTTGTATAATTAATGCTTGTGGAGGGAGTGATGCAAGGAGGCCGGATTCCGCAGACTCAACAGTGAACCTGGGACATCCCTGGTCTGCATGGTCCACCTACTCAATGGTTTAACTAAATTAGTTGTCAGCACAAATGTAGATACTACAGGAAACTCTTTATTAACCGGCACCGACGGGACCGGCGTGGTGCCGGTTAATCAAAAAGTCCGGATAATGGAGAGTTATATCTACCAACGTACGAGAGCCCCGTACACATTGACATGCGCCTGCATTCGGAGCTCCGTCTCCCCGGGGACCGCCAGCTGACCATCTGTTGTGTCCGCTGCCTACCCGGGCTGCACATTCCCCTCCCAATCTACACGCTCCGATACAAGGCAAACGCCTCGGGTTTTTTTTTAAAGTTAATCTTAAACGAGAGATGAAGGAAAACCCCGGTTACCTACTCAAGAATTTTGCCGGTTAAGAGAGATTTCCGGATATTTGGGTGCCTGTTAATAAAGAGTTTCCTGTACTAGTTAACAGTCCACATTTAATATGAATAAAAAAAGGGGAAGGGAAGAAAATAAATTAAATCACTGGAAGATATCCTTTTCAGCCGATGACAAAAAAACATCAGTCAAGAGTGCATACAATAAACTAAGATTAGCAGTCAATAACTTTGTACAATGTATATAAAAAGGTACTGGCTATTAATATCTGTACTTTATTGTACACACAGTTTTGGCTCTGATAGTATTTCATTTGGGGTGGGCTGAAATTACACCTCAATTCACCATTTTCTCGACTGTTCCCGCCCAAAATATATTAAAATTAAAATATTTATATTAAGTTAATATGCACTGAGCAGACCAAACTGAAACAGTATAAGCTGACACAGACTCCACTCCCACATAGAGCCTAAATTTTGATCGGCCTGCTCTGTTCCCACACAACCATCTGATTCCAATATTGGTTTAATGTGGAAACTAAACACATGGACCTATGTATCCTCTAACATTTCATCTTATTTATTCTGCTTGGTTCATGTTTATTTTTCACCGTCCAAATCATTTAAGCATTACACTGATGACTATTTTGCAACATGCAATGAAAGCAGTGGAAAAATAATTCTGAATTGAGGTCTCATCTCTGCCCAGCCTGGATGAAGTCTTCAGAGTCTATATACATATCATCAGGAGCCAATACCTAAAATATTAGAGAATAAAAGACACAGAGAAAATTATTCCGCTTGTGGGGGAATACAAAATTAGGGATCACAAATATAAGACAGTTACTAATAAATCCAATAAGGAATTCAGGAAAAACTTCTTTACCCAGAGAGTGGTTACAATGTGGAACTCGCTACCACATGGAGTAGTTCAGGTGATTAGCATAGATGCGTTTAAGGGGAAGCTAGATAAGAACATGAGGGAGAAAGGAATTGAAGGATGTGCTGATAGGGTTAGATGAAGTAGGGTGGGAAGAGGCTCGTGTGGAGCTTAAACATCGGTATGGACCAGTTGGGCCAAATGGCCTGTTTCTGTGCTGTAATTTCGAAGTAATATAACTCAGAATTTTTATTGGTCTGAGATCTCAATTCAGGATTTAATTTCTCCACTGATAAATGATTTTAACACCTTCCCTCCAAAGCAATAACAACTTGTATTAAGTTGTAATAATACATTAGGATGTCTGGTTAATACAAGTATGTGTATGAAGTAAAAATACTTCACGACACACGAGGAGAAGAAACTGCTGTTTGAATGTTGTTCCCATATCACTTGGGCCTGAGAGTCAGCCTGTTGCCATTGGCATGTACTTGCAGATTTGCAGTTTTCAAACTTGTATTAGTATATTAACCTGGACTAATGATCCGGAGACATGAGTTCAAATCCCACCATGGCAACTGGGGAATTTAAATTTAATTCATTAAATAAAAGTCTGGAATAAAATAACTAGTATCAGTAATGGTGACCATGAAACTACCGGATTGTTGTTAAAAACCCATCTGGTTCACTAATGTCCTTTAGGGAAGGAAATCTGCCGTCCTTACCCGTTCTGGCCTCCAGATGCACAGAAATGTGGTTGACTCTGAACAGCTCTCTGAAATGGCCAAGCAAGTCACTTATTCAAGAAGGTGGCTCACCACCACCTTCTCACGGGCAATTAGGGACGGGCAATAAATGCTGGCCTTGCCGGCAATGCCCACATCCCAAGAACGAATTTTAAAAACTCACTCTATAAAACATTCAGCACTAACAATGGAGCCAGGTCTGTGTTACTTTCTGTGCAATTTAGATTGGAAGTAACTGGAAAGTTTTAAAAACAGCATCAGAAAGTAGCATGTGCAGGGTGCCTTTGAAGGGCGGGGTTGATGAAAACCACATCATGAGAGGTCTGCAAAGATGAGCATTAAAAAATACACATTCTGTACACCCCTCTCAAGGGTTGAGAGGCTGGTTAGTTGAGCAATCAGGCATATTCAATGAATAAGAACACAAACAAAAGCTGCCAGCAATAAGCAGCCTTTCAGTGCATGCGCAGTAGACACTGGGACAACAGGGATTACTTTACATTTATTCAAACAAAAAGTAAATCTGAATGAAGTGTGATCAGATGGATGTCCTGCAAATTGCTAAATAGAATTTGCTTTGCGCACAACAGCACCCCTTTTAAACTTTGATACGGATTCTATATTCACATTGCGAGAACAGCCAGTGCAGCACCGAAATACAAGTATAGAGCTGTTGGGACTAACTACACATTCTTTATGGCGCTGTTCTCAGTGAACTTGTGTTTTGGTAGTTCTATTCCAACACACAGAATTGGCACAATAACCCAAGTGTTATTGGACATCTGAACAATATCACCATTATAATTACCAACTTCTGTGAGCTGACTCCTCAAGTTAACTCCACAAACTTCCAGCAAGAATTCCTTACAGAAGCATGGAACATTGGTCCCGCACATTGGGCAGTATGGCTTCCTCCATGACACAAGATTTCAATTTTACAACTGATGTGCACTTTATCAACAGAAAAAAACCCACATGCGTATGTGTTGAAAGCGTTCAGTACTTTATTGGTTAAAGCACACTTTCAGAATGTGGTGTTATAATTTTCTTTCCTGTTTCAGTTCTGTAGCAAGCTTCAATTGTTCTGTTGCTGTTTAGTACTACGTCAAACACACATAGGTACAGTGTCGCTTGTATTATAAATAGCTTCTTTTTATCTTTATTTTCATACTTTTCCTTCCTATTTTCTAGTTATGTTAAAAAAAAACTGAGAAAAATTTAGTTTTACTAATTACCTAGAATTCTCAAATGAGGCAAGCAAAATGAGAGTTTTTGGGTGTAATCTTGTGAAAATCATACGAGTTTGATTACTGAGCCCAGATTATGCCATCAAGTCATGTAGACAGTATATTAAAACACAATAAATGAAAAAGAAACCAAATTAAAAGGATTAAGAGGCATCAGAAAGGAAACACATCAGTAATTACAAAACAGTCAGGTTAATTGTGGAAAAAATAATTCCAGGCTAGAATACAGAACATTAGAAGCTGATTGGAATTGCAAAATAAAAAATATGGCTCACCAAAAGTAAACTCCTCAAAAAAAAAGTTTTACCAGGACACAGTAAGGAAAAGTAAGGAGTGAAAAAAGGGAAGAGGTGGGCATTCACGGATGCTACTACACTCTCTGGTGTCTCCGCATGGTACCCAGGTAACATGCGAGTCCTGTTGCCTACATTATAGACCAAGTCTCGAAAGAGTGGCCAAAGAGCGGCACTCTCCTGCATTCACTTTGAAATCAAGCTACCAGTTCCCTGCGGAATGACGGCAGAGCAAACACATGCACAGAGTGACAGTGACAAACTGGCCACTATGTACATGCAATTTCATTGTTCCGTGACATCAACTAGAAAAATGTACTCAGGATGAGAGATACATCCTGGGTGTGCCAATCTCTCAGAAAAAAGCTGGCTTGCTTGTGGCAGAACTGTCATCAGGTTCGTGCTCTCTCAAGCAGTGGTCCCACTATTCACTATTCTGTTAATGCAGATCATCCACTGTTCTAGCTCATCTTTTCTAACTATTTCCCTTCAGATTTTTAAATGTGCTATGAACGTGTTAACTGTAACAGAAACACTACAGCATCTAGTTTGAAAAGACAAGCAGAATGGAAAAGGAGGGGGAGTAGCCCCGATAATAAAGGATGACATAAGGACAGTAGCGAGAAAGGATCTCGGCTCGGAAGATCAGGAAGTAGAATCAGTATGGGTGGAGTTAAGGAGTAACAAGGGGCAGAAAACACTGGTAGGAGTAGTATATAGGCCCCCTAACAGTAGCCATACCGTTGAACAGAATATTAATCAAGAAATAGTAGGAGCTTGCAACAAAGGTAATGCAATAATCTTGGGGGACTTTAATCTTCATATAGACTGGACAAATCAAATTGGCAAAGGTAGTCTGGAGGATGAGTTCATGGAATACATTCGGGACAGTTTCCTAGAACAATATGCCATGGAACCAACCAGGCTATTTTAGATCTTGTATTGTGTAATGAGACAGGGTTAATTAGCAATCTCATAGTAAAGGATCCTCTGGGGCAGAGTGATCATAATATGATAGAATTTCACATTAATTTTGAGAGTGACTTGCCTAAGTCCAAAACTAGAGTCTTAAACTTAAATAAAGCCAATTACATAGGTATGAGGGGCAAGTTGGCTAAGGTAGATGGGGAAAAATAGATTAAAAGGTATGGCGGTAGATAAACAGCAGCTAGCATTTAAATAAATATTTCATAAGTCTCAACAAAAATACATTCCATTGAGAAACAAAAACTCCACAGGAAAAGTGATCCAACCGTGGCTAACTAAAGAAGTTAAGGATAGCAATAGATTGAAAGAAGAAGCTTATAATGTTGCAAAGAATAATAGTAAGCCTGGGGATTGGGAGAGTTTCAGAAACCAGCAAAGATTGACCAAAAAATTAACAAAAAGGGAAAAAATAGAATGAGAGAAAATTAGCAAGAAATATAAAAGCAGATTGTAAGAGTTTCTACAAGTATGTAAAAAGGAAAAAAAGTAGCAAAAGTAAACGTTGGTCCCTTAGAGGCTCAGACAGGAGAAATTATTATGGAGAATAAGGAAATGGCAGAAACATTAGACAAATATTTTGTATCTGTCTTCACAGTAGAAGACACAAAAAGCATACCAAAAATGGTGGGGAACTAAGGGTCTAATGAGGGTGAGGAACTTAACGTAATTAATATAAGTAGAGAAAAAGTACTAGAGAAACTAATGGGACTAAAAGCCAACAAATCCCCTGGACCTGACGGCCTACATCCTAGGGTTCTAAAAGAGGTGGCTGAAGAGATAGTGGATGCATTGGTTTTGATCTTCCAAAATTCCCTAGATTCTGGAGAGGTCCCAGCGGATTGGAAGGTCACAAATGTAACACTGCTATTCAAGAAAGGAGGAAGAGAAAAAACAGGGAACTACAAGCTAGTTAGCCTGACATCAGTCGTCGGGAAAATGCTGTATACCATTGTTAAGGAAGTGGTATCAAGTCACTTAGAACATCATAACGTGATTAGGCAGTCAACATGGTTTTATGAAAGGGAAAACATGTTTGACAAATTTATTAGAGTTTTTTGAGGATGTAACTAGCAGGGTAGATAAAGGGGAACCAGTGGATGTAGTATATTTGGATTTCCAAAAGGCATTCAATAAAGTGCCACATAAAAGATTATTACACAAGATTAGGGCTCATGGGGTTGGGGGTAATATAGTAGCATGGATAGAGGATTGGTTAACGGACAGAAAACAGAGAGTAGGGATAAACGGATCTTTTTCAGGTTGGCAGGCTGTAACTAGTGGGGTGCCGCAAGGATCAGTGTTGGGGCCTCAGTTATTTACAATCTATATTAATGGCCTAGATGAAGGGACCGAGTGTAATGTATCCAAGTTTGCTGATGATACAAAGCTATGTGGGACAGTAAGCTGTGAGGAGAACACAAAGAGTCTGCAAAGGGATATAGATAAACTAAGTGAGTGGGCAGTAAGGTGGCAGATGGAGTATAATGTAGGGAAATGTGAGGTTATTCACTTTGGTAGGAAGAATAGAAAAACAGAATATTTTTTAAATGGTGAGAAACTTTCAAATGTTGGTGTTCAGAGAGATTTGGGTGTCCTCGTGCAAGAAACACAGAAAGCTAGCATGCAGGTACAGCAAGCAATAAGGAAGGCAAATGGCATGTTGGCCTTTATTGCAAGGGGTTGGAGTATAAGAGTGAGGAAGTCTTGCTACAGTTGTACAGGGCCTTGGTGAGACCACACCTGGAGTACGGTGTACAGTTCTGGTCCCCTTATCTAAGGAAGGATATACTTGCCTGGGAGGCGGTGCAATGAAGGTTCACTAGATTGATTCCTGGGATGAGAGGGCTGTCCTATGATAAGAGATTGTGTAGAATGGGAGTATAGAAGAATGAGAGGTGATCTCATTGAAACATACAAGATTCTGAAGGGGATTGACAGGGTAGATGCTGAGAGGTTGTTTCCCCTGGCTGGAGTGTCTAGAACTAGGGGGCATAGTCTCAGGATAAGGGGTAGGCCATTTAAGACTGAGATGAGGAGGAATTTCTTCACTCAGAGGGTTGTGAATCTTTGGAATTCTCTGCCCCAGATGGCTGTGAATGCTGAGTCTTTGAGTATATTCAAGGCTGAGATAGATAGATTTTTGGACTCTAGGGGAATCAAGGGATATGGAGATCGGGCGGGAAAGTGGAGTTGAGGGCGATGATCAGCCATGATCTTACTGAATGGCGGAGCAGGCTCGAGGGGCCGTATGGCCTACTCCTGCTCTTACTTCTTATGTTCTTAATCTAAGAAGTTGGGCTATTTTTATCCTTGGACCTTATATCATAAATCCAAGTTCGGCTATTGCGCATTTATACCTAATTTCATTCAAAATAAATTTTTTCCCTTTGGAGAACTTGGGTCACAGGTCCACCACAAACCAAATTACACAGGCATGTCTCTGAATTGTGTGCTTATCGTGGAGAATGATGTAAATAAGCCCTCCATTCACCACAAAAACACAGTACAAGAATGGACACGATCACAACTGTCTACTCAATCATACCTGGCCTACACGTGACCCTGGTCCTACAGTACGTGGTTTACTCTTAATGCCATATGAAGTTGTCTGATAAGTGACTGAGTTCAAAAATTAGTGAAGAAGATCAGAAGAACCTATCAACATTGATCCAGGCATTGTATCAGGACAAGACTTGGGCAATCTTTGCCCAGTCGACCCTGCAAAGTCCTCCGCACCAACACCAAGGGACTGGTGCCCAAGTTAGAAGAATTGCCCCACAGACAAGTCATGCAACAGTTTGACATAATTATACTAACAAAACCATATATCAGCCAACAGTCCAGACTCTTCAATCATTACCGCATGACATGTCTTGTTCCACAAGCAGGATAGGCACACCAGACCTGGGGGCACAGCTGTATACAATCAGGCGGGAATGACCCTGAGAGTCTTATATATTGACTCCAGACCCCATGAAGTTTCATGGCTTTAGGTCAAAGAAGGTCAAGAAAACCACCTGATTACCACCTACTACTCCATGCCCCGCACCAGTACACTTCCATATTGAATATCACTTGGGAGTAAGTTCCAAAGGAATATACTCTGGGTGGGGGACTTCAATGTCTAGAATAGCTCTGTAGCAATGTTCCCTCTAAGCTGCGTGGCCGCGCAGCTCTCTGCCGGTCCCGCACAGGCTTTTCCCATGTTAAATTTTGCGCATGTGCAAAACTGTGACTGGGCCGGCAGCCCCTTAAAGGGCCCGAGCCCCCAGGAAAAAAATTAGGGGGAACATTCCTCTGTAGTACCACCACTGAACAAGCTGGCTGAGTTAGAATGACACAACTGTCAGACCAGGCTTGTATCTGGTGGTGAGGGAACCAACACAAGGAAATAACCTACTTGACCTAGTCCTCACCAATCTACCAGTTATACACATGTCTATCCACGATAGCACTGGTAAAAGTGACCACCACATTGTCTTTGTGAAGACAAAATTTCATCTGCACACTAAGCTCCATAATATACTGTGATACTAAGTGTGCTAACTGGGATAGACATATGATACTACAGATGTAGCAGCCTAAAACTGGGCACCGATGAGGCACTGTATGCCATCACCATCATCATCAGAATTGTATGCTACCACAATGTTTAATCCCAAAGCCCAGCACTCCCCAACTAATTCACTAATGTCCCTCGAGGAAGGGAACATGCACCCCTACCTGATCTGGCCTACATGTGATTCAAGTCTCACACTATGTAGTTGACTCTTAATACCCTCAGGGCAACTGTGGATGGAAAATACCACCTTGCCACCTGCACTCCAAGAATAAATCCTCCATCACTATCAATCCAGGAGATCAACCCTGAGTCAATGCAGAGTGTACAAGGGCAGGCCAGGAGCATCATTAGGCATACCTTAGAATGAGGCACCAACCTAGTGAAACCACAACACAGGGCTACCTGCATGATGAACACCAAAAACAGCAAGTCATAGACAGAGCTAAATGGTCCCACAACCAATAGATCACAGCAAAGCCTTACCACATCCAGTCGAGAATGGTGATGGCAACCATGCAATTCACAAGAAGGAGGTGGTTCCATGTACATCCCCAGGCTAAACCATGGTAAAGCATGGCATATGAGTGCAAGAGACAAGGTTAAAGTGTTCCCAAGCGTCTTCAACCAAAATTTTTGAGAGGACAATGCTACATGGCCTCCTCCTAAGGTCTTCATCATCATAGATGTAACTGTCCAGCCATTTTGGTTCACTCCAAATGACATTAAACACACTGGACACAGCAAAGGCTATGGACTCTGATAATAGCCCGGTTATCCTGTTGAAGATCACGCTTCTGAGATAGCTGAGCAGTTCCAGTACAGCTAAGACATTGGCAACTACCGGACAAGAGAGAAGCTTGCCCAGATATGTCTCATTTACAAAAAACAGGGTAATTCTAACCCAGCCAATTACCACCCTATCAGCCTGCTCCCGATCATTGCTAAAGTGATGGAAGGAGATACAAAGGACTAAAAACAGTGGAAGCCCAAGAGGAGTATAGAAAGTGCAGGGGGGTACTTAAAAAAGAAATTAGGAGAGCGAAGAGGGGGCATGAAAAAACACTGGCGGGCAAAATAAAGGAAAATCCCAAGGTGTTTTATAAGTATATTAAGGGCAAAAGGATAACCAGGGAAAGAGTAGGGCCCATTAGGGACCAAAGTGGCAATCTGTGTGTAGAGCCGGAAGATGTAGGTGAGGTTTTAAATGAATATTTTGCATCTGTGTTCACTATGGAGAAGGACGATGTAGGCATAGAAATCAGGCAGGGGGATTGTGATATACTTGAACAAATTAGTATTGAGAGAGAGGAGGTACTAGCGGTTTTAGCGGGCTTAAAAGTGGATAAATCCCCAGGCCCTGACGGGATGTATCCCAGGCTGCTGTGTGAGGCAAGGGAGGAGATTGCAGGGGCTCTGACACAAATTTTCAGAACCTCTCTGGCCACAGGGGAGGTGCCAGAGGACTGGAAAACAGCTAACGTAGTACCATTGTTCAAGAAGGGTAGTAGGGATAAACCAGGGAATTACAGGCCAGTGAGCCTAACATCAGTGGTAGGGAAATTATTGGAAAAAATTCTGAGGGACAGAATTAGTCTCCACTTGGAGGGGCAGGGATTAATCAGGGATAGTCAGCATGGCTTTGTCAGGGGGAGATCATGTCTAACCAATTTGATTGAATTTTTCGAGGGGGTGACTAGGTGTGTGGATGAGGGTAGTGCAGTTGATGTAGTCTACATGGACTTCAGTAAGGCTTTTGACAAAGTTCCACATGGGAGACTGGTCAAGAAGGTAAGAGCCCATGGGATCCAGGGCAACTTGGCACATTGGATCCAAAATTGGCTTAGTGGCAGGAGGCAGAGGGTGATGGTCAAAGGTTGTTTTTGTGACTGGAAGCCTGTGTCCAGTGGTGTACCGCAGGGATCGGTGCTGGGTCCTTTGCTGTTTGTAGTGTACATTAATGATTTAGATATGAATGTAGGAGGTATGATCAGTAAGTTCGCAAATGACACGAAAATTGGTGGAGTGGTAAATAGCGAGGAGGGAAGCCTCAGGCTACAGGACGATATAGACGGGATGGTTAGATGGGCAGAACAGTGGCAAATGGAATTTAACCCTGAAAAGTGTGAGGTGATGCATTTTGGGAGGACAAACAAAGCAAGGGAATACACAATGAATGGTAGGATCCTAGGAAGGACAGTGGATCAGAGGGACCTTGGTGTGCATGTACATAGATCCCTGAAGGCAGCAGGACAGGTAGATAAGGTGGTTAAAAAGGCATATGGGATACTTATATTCTATGCCTCGGCTAATGAAGGCAAGAGCAGGGAGGTTATGATGGAGCTGTACAAAACGTTAGTTAGGCCACAGCTGGAATACTATGTGCAGTTCTGGTCACCACACTATAGGAGGGATGTGAATGCATTGGAGAGGGTGCAGAGGAGATTCACCAGGATGTTACCTGGGCTGGAGCGCTTCAGCTATGAAGAGAGACTGGACAGGCTGGGGTTGTTTTCCTTAGAACAGAGAAGGCTGAGGGGGGACCTGATTGAGGTGTACAAAATTATGAGGGGCATAGATAGGGTAGATAGAAAGGAACTTTTCCCCTTAGTAGAGGGGTCAATAACCAGGGGGCATAGTTTCAAGGTAAGGAGCAGGAGGTTTAGAGGGGATTTGAGGAAAAACTTTTTCACCCAGAGGGTGGTTGGAATCTGGAACTCACTGCCTGAAAGGGTGGTAGAGGCAGGAACCCTCACAACATTCAAGATGCATTTAGATGAGCACTTGAAACGCCATAGCATACAAGGCTACGGACCAAGTGCTGGAAAATGGGATTAGAATAGACAGGGCTTGATGGCCGGCGCGGACACAATGGGCCGAAGGGCCTCTTTCTGTGCTGTATAACTCTATGACTAGGAGTCTTCAATAGTGCCATCAAGCGACACCTACTCACGAATAACTTTCTCACCGATGCTCAGTTCGGGTTACTCTGGAACCACTCGGCTCAAAACCTCATCAAAGTCACATGAATGCAAGAGCTGATTTCCGAAAGAGTGATTAATCTTGGTGAACAATTAAAATTTGGACTTTTATTCTACATAACAGTTTTGATAACTTTTGTTCCATGATCCTTTCAAATTCCCCTCTCCGCTGCGGCTCCTCTCTCTCGAAGACAGCAACTCAAGCTGAGGTATAGTTCCATCGACAGCAGTAGCACGCTAATTGCCCCTCCCAGCCAACTAACCTTTCTCCATATACTAATCATGTTTTGTTATGATACCCTAGTTGGCCCCATGCATTCTCTTACAGACAGAAGGTTGGAGTGCTCCAGGCTGATGACTTCATGACTGCCTTCCATTTACTACAAACAATGATGTGCATTAGAATTGACTCCTCCTTCTATACCTTAAAAGTAACGTAATGTCATCACAAGGCAATTCAGCTAGCATTTACCACCGCTATACCAGCCAAAATCAAGAAAACTTGGCAGGGAGGCTTACTGCAGTCTCCTCGCCCTGACCTAGATTTTCTGACCCCGCTCGATTTTCTGAAAGAAGGAGGCCAGCCACCCTTTCCCTGCCTCACATGCAAAAGAGGATGGGGAGGTGGGGCCCAGAAACCCACCCGATTTCCTTCCATACCACCACTGAGAGCACCAACTTCAGGGATAGCCAGGAGAGGGGTGGCGGTACTTTCTTGGACAGCGGCAGAGGGATCATTGATGCTGCTTTTTGGATAGAGAAGGCTCACTTGTGGGCACCTCTAACTCTTCTCAAGTCAATGAACTGTACCAGTTTTTAGGCCTCAGTCCTGTCAGAGGCCTAAAAGACAAACTTGTCAGTTGATTTTCAGGGTTTCTCTGCACCCTTTAAATCAGTCTGCTCCTATTCTGGTGCAGCACTGCCACATCTTCCTCCCCCAGCAGTCGCAAGCTCCTTATTGATCATGGGGATCCTGCTGTGAGTCTGCCTTGAATAGACAAATAACCCTGACTCAGGAAGCAGGATGAAGGTCACAGTAGAATCAGAGCAGCAAAGTCCCACCCTGCCTTTTGTATATTTGACTTCTCATGGGTTGTTCTGTATGTGAAAGATGGAGTGCAATCACAGTTTTTGCCAAACTATGGAACACCACTGCCCAGCAGCAGTGGGCCACCCTGCAATCACCATCACCATTCCACCTTTGTTACAGCCTCATTGCCAGTTTCATACCAGTGTAAAAAAAGGTATTATAAACAGAGTTTTAGTGTTCCTGCCAACTATTAACAAAACTCATCACAGCAGCAACTTCAAGATTTAGTGTCAGATAGCCTTGTGGCTGGAACCAACCAACCAACAGCAGGTTGCAATTTTCTATTGTGTGTGATTACTAAGTCATTGGTGCTTTTTTGTGGGGGTGTGAAAGAGATTATTTTTTCATAAGCTGTTTTGAGGTTGCTTTTAGCAGTCTGTGCCAAGTATTTTCTGCATTTTAGTAAATATTCCACACGGAGACTGAAAAAGAGTAAGTGCACTTTCTCCGAGAGGAAGGATGCCCAAACTTTTGTTGACAGCGACAAATAAAGTTTAAATTCATGTGCCATTAATTTGCCTATAGCTCCACTCGCTTTACTAACAGATCTTAGTGTTCTGATTTAGGATTAATCCACTAATGAGATAACAGTGCCAAGAACAGCCCTTTCCAAACCTCCAACCCTACAAAATTCAAAGAAATATTGGGCCAAAAATTGATCCCGCTGCGCGAGAGTACGCACTGCGTACTCTCGCGTATTCTCTCTCCAATTGCCGGTTTTCTGCATGCCCTGTGCATGCGCTGAAAACCGGCTCTTGGTCTTTGGAAAAGGGGGCGGTTCCTCGGTGCATCGCGTGCGCGCTACAGGCTGCGCGCACGCTGTGCACTTAGTGCTTTGGACGCGCAGGTAAGGACGGAAGATTTTAGAAATGGAAAAAGGAGGAGTAAGACCCACTTTTAACAAGGTAAGTAGTGAATTAAGTATTTTTTTGAATTTTTTTTAACAGGTATATCTTTTTTAGAGACTTTAAAGACAGGTAAGTTTATTTTTATAACTTTTTAAAAGATTTAAAATTTTTTCAAAAATTTAATTTTTTATTTAAAATGGTTAATTTATTTAACTATACTTATTTTATTAATGTGATGGTTTTTTTTAAATTTAATTGAGGTTTAGCTGTTATTTTGGGGGGGTGTAAGATTCATAGCTTTCACAGCACGTATGTGAAACTTATGAATGGAAGATGGTGTGCTGCCATTGGCTCTAACTGAGTCATGTGATCCCACAGCTCGCACGAATTCACTACGCCGGTGGGATACGCAAGCACTGCCCAGCTGATGTCTGGAACATCAAGTTCGTGCGAGCTGGATCTGAAAAAGCCAACGCGGAGTGAGAGATCGCGCCTGCTCCTTACCCCCGCGGGAACAGAGCGAGATCAATTTCTGGGCCAATATATGCACACACAGGACTGCATGTGAGAGCTGGATTGTCAGTTCTCAGGGGTCATATGTATCTCTTAAGGCCACAGGTTGGGCTCCCATTGGCTAGGGAATCCTTTGGCCCCCATGTGCACTCCTAGGAAATTATATTATTTAACAACCTAGCCTTTACTACACAACCAAGACAAAACACCAAGGAACCATCTAAGGGCGAGTCTCAGCACTAAAATGAAACCTTTTTAAAAAGAAAATGGTGTGCCTCATTATTGTAACAAAACAGGCTTCCGCTGAATGATGGGGGCAGAACATGTATTAAAAAAATTACACCTCAAATTTGAACTTTAAACATTTAATTTTTCAACAGAAGTTAGCAAGTGTACATTTAAAGGATGTAAGCTATAGCAGCAGACTCACAGCTAGAGCACCTTCATTTATTGACAAAGCTTTCAGATACAATACCACGTCTCCCCAAAGAGCAGCATTACTGATTCTATCCATCACAGTGGGACCCAACAAGAGTACTTTCAACAATGAACCCGTGAACAATTATCAAATTAAAATGGGAGTTTTAGAAAACATTTCCTCACAGAGAGGATAGGTAGAATGCAGAATTGTTCACCACAAACCAGCAGAGTCCATGAATTATTTTAAAAGGGAATTAGATAGTTGCTTTGAAAAACATAATAAATGGTCTGGGAACTGGCAGGAGAGTGAAATTAGACAAGATGGATTTTGTGAAGGAAAACATCAGTACATTTGGCCATCTCTGTGCTGAAACATTTTATAATTCTAAAAGTAAAAAGCATTTAGAACTATTTCTGAAATGTCAACAGGAAACTCAGATTATGATATACATTTTCCTCTGTTTCCTAATGTGTCTACAAAATGGCGAATCACAGTTTATCACGATTTATTCACAGTTTTTTGTTAAAAAAAACTGCTATATAAATACAAGTTCTTTCTTTCTTACTCAGATTAGCAATGGGAGAATACATTAGTATTTTTGCTTTACGTGACAAACAGAAAATCAATGCACAAACAACAGTACTGATTTCATTACATGTAGCAATAGAAAATAATTAGCCTCAGTTTTTCTTTAAATACTTCTTTAAAAGAAAAGTTGCAGCCTTTGCTGGGGTGGGTTGAGTTTAATCAAGTTGAAAACAGAGTTCATGGCCTCTGCTAATAGGAATGTTAGCACAGGTTCAAGTCTGCTTCCTGTATATCAGCAGCATGAAAGAAATGTGACAAGTCTGTGCAAACAAAAGGGCTCAGTTACTGAACTCAGGAAAGGCCAACCCTGAAATGGCTCATTCATACGGAGGACATGCTAGAAGAGGCTATCAGAAAGAAACTCGACTAGAAATTGGGTGTGAACTCTGGGGGAGAAAAAGGTTAGAAAGGTTAGAAAATGTAATCAAGAAACCTTCTGCTAGACACCTTCCACAAATAAAACAATGGAGGTTGTCGCTCATACAGAAATGAGAACAATTTAATCTGTCAGACTGCTGGCTCCAGGCTACGAGTTTATCAGCCTGCTGCTACTTTTTATAGTTTGTGGACGTGTTATGTACTAATGCTGTACACGACAATACACTCCACCACTGAAACACTACATCACTCAACCTCAACTCGAGACTCAACAAGGCTGTATTGTGCTTCATTATGCAAACAAAACAATGCATCTGATTTGCTGTAGGCCAGGTCAAAGGGTATTTTAAGGATATTAGCAGCTTTCCTTACCTCCAGATGTTCTAAAATATATGGAGGGTTGGTCATACCAAGCCTCAGCATTGCTCCCTCAGGAATCACTTCCACCAGTTTCCAAAGCAGTGTTGGAAGGTCTGTCCCGATGTCCCTTCCATAAGCCCCTGTGTCTTCACTAGTCAGCCATATTTCACAGACACCTTCTGTTTGAGGAAAAAAATGAAAAAATGTAAAACCTTCTACATTCATGCTGTCTATGTTCATCTACAAAATGCAGCGTTCAACACCTGTTGGTATTTAGCTCTAGTTACTAAGTTGTATCCTTTTAGTGTTCTTTATTTAATATTTATCACCAGGGTACAGAACACACTAAGATGCATCGCCAGTTTAAAGTGTGGCCTTGGGCAAAACCAACAGGAGTTTAGCTGAAGGTTCTAAGTGCTGCAGAGCACTGGACTGACTGATGATTAACTACTAAATCATTCAACTTATTTTCAAAATGTCAATTTTATAGGATTTTTAAACAACTTACTTACAAAAATATTACTTATAAGAATTTTTAAACTTTAGGAGGAAGTTTGAAGTATAACCTAAACAAAAGTCTATTTGCAACTATAAACACAGAAAAAAAACTGTAAGAACCCATTCTCTCACTATCTTGTTTATAGACAAATAGGTCCGGTCATTTGTCCTCAAGCTAAAATTGACCTCCCTATAGTTAAAAAAGCAATTGCTCACAAAATATTACTCTAACTAGATTTAAACTAAGCTTAGCGCATTTCTATGCATAAATTGTTAACACTGTTTTACTGTTAGCATTACCCAACACAACCTAACTAAAGAGCTGAAAACTTCAACTCCAATTTATTATTCAACAGTTCACAACTGGTGCAAACAGCCAGCCATATCTTTTTTGACAAACATCATTATTTTCCATCTGAAGAGTGAATCATTTTCACCTTATTTGGGTGGGGGAATCATGATGGAAAATTACCCTCATGTTGTTATGTGTTCTGTAAGGGAGGACTGAGAATAGGGATGGAAACTGCACTCCTGTGGAAAAGAACACTCAATTTTAAAGCGGACTAGGTGGGGATTGGAAGCCCCCTGTGGAGCTGAGGCTTTAAATTAAATCAAATGAAGAGGAAACAGCTGTAACAGTAAATCATCAACAGGCAAGAGCTCCTCAACGTCCATGAGAATATTAGCACAAGAATTAATGGCCTAACATGCTAATTAGAACAAAAAGCACTAAGCTTCACTAAACAGGACACAACAATTAAGGAAGTTCTTCAACAGAAGTGAAAAAGTAAGGATTATATCATCATAGGGTTCAACAGTAACACTTCACACTCCTTACTGAGCCTAACAAACGACTGAGTTGAAACTGGCAATCATAAAAAATGTTTTCATAACTATCTTCTTTTTACAAAACTTAGCATCTGGATATTGCAATTGGGAAAGTTATATCGTGGGAAGGAGCCAGAATAAGCAAATGCAGATTTCAGCATTAAAAGGAATATTGTCCTTGCGTTTGAAAATAACCACGAGCTTTACTCCTTTTCTTTCTGTTTCTATTATTTAGAACAACATATTTGTGTTTAAACAATGAGCAGTGATGATTGGAGGCAGAGCCCAACAGTGTGAGGGAGCTGAACACCAAAAGCAACACTGTCATTCATCCAAGGTGCTTCAGCAAATCCATCATTTCAGCTGTGGCATGTTAGCACAACTCCCTCACACCACTGGAATCAATGAACAGCTAGCCATTCATTACACTTACACTTTCTATGGGGTTTTGCACTGGAAGTTGCAGTGATTATAGAGCGAAAACAGAGCAGTACCCTCGACAAGGGATCTGGGACATATGTGAACGTGGCAAACAAGTGTGCATCTCCTTGACCAATCAGATTGAAGAAACCTTACTGAGGCATGCAGAGTCTGAACCAGGAAGTGTAAGTTAGGATAGTAGGGTTAATCCAATGTAAAATCATGTCCAAAAAGCAAAATTAAAGGAGGGAAAGAAAGATGGGATTAAGAAAAAGAGATAAAGAAAAAAAATGTCCAAAAAAAAATCATTTTTTAAAATTTATTTAAATCTCCAACAAGAATTAAACTCTGAAGGAATGAGAATCCACACTTGTAAAAGTCCATTTTCAATGCCACAGAGGTTGTTTGGCAGTAATTAAGACTTAGCACACCATTAAAAAATTACTTACACTGGAATGGACAAGCCCTAACTACTTCTGGTGATGATGCGGAGATGCCGGCGTTGGACTGGGGTGGACAAAAATGAGAAGTCGCACAACACCAGGTTTACTTCTGGTGAGTTTAGTGTGTATCTATCATGCAAGTACCGCAACTTCACGCCCTTCCATGTGCTTCAATGCTGAGTCACTCGGCGAGGTAGCGCAGCTTCTGGAGGAGCAGGACAACTCAGACAGCAACTTCCTGATTTCCACGTTTAACTGCACATTTGTGGTCGCCGGAAGTTGTTGTCTGATTTGTACTTTAATAACGGTGAGCGCCGATAGCCTCACCATTATTTCTACTGTAAAATCCAGGCCATTAATTATGTAAACATACGCTACACAGTTTGGGGACAGGGTGCAGGAGGAATGGCCAAAACTCACACACACATAGCATATATTCCAGTGAGGAAACTACACTTGCAAGAAACATGGGTCAAAGATAGGGCCACACAATCGTAGCCCGATTCTCTGACCCATGCTCCTTGTAAATGTGGTGTTCCGTTGGGAATGTGGAACCATCCAAACAAAATCCAATGGAGGGGGATATGGACCTCAAAATATCACAAATGTCTGCTCATAATTGCAATTGGGGCAGAAAACAAATTCAAAATAACTTGCCTTGCTGTAAAATTGAATACGTTGTCAAATGGACAAAAAATATTTTTAAAATTTAAGATAATCAAACAAAAAGTGAAAAGGTGCAGTTAAAATGATTTTTTCCAAAATAAATGCTGATGATAATGGTCCCTTTTCTCACTGTAATTTTTCCATCCAATTTTCTTTCTTCCTTTTGTGAAGGGAAGGGCTCGTGGTGGGATTATGGCTTTATGAGCAGCATGTGAGAGTTGAATGGTGGCTGTCAGAAAGCTACACAACCACAGAGCCATCGCTGCTAAGCATGATGCCATCTACAAACATAACCGTCAGAAGCAGTTACCCATGCCAATTTGTAATCCTCACTCGGCGCATAGCTGATGGAACCAATTGTCGCGCCCTGCTGTCACCCAGGCTGAGATCAACTAACTCAACAGAAGATAGGGATCAAAGCTAGGCCTCCACACGAGTTGGGCCACTTATCCAGACATCAAGGGCTGGATTTTGATACTGGGGCGGGCTAGGGTCGTGTTATCCACTTTTGGATGTGGGAGATTGATGCGATTTTCACCTAATTGGGCAATTGAGTCCCAGCATGTGGGAACCCATGACCCAATTAGTGTTTTCAGTCTGAACGTCACCTCTGATGATGTCATCATTGCTGCTGCATTGAAGGTCTGCAAAGACTGCCTGGCCTTTGCTGTGAGAGGACCTGAAGGCAAAATGAGCAGCAGCAGCAGCCCGAAGTCTGCTCCCAGATATTTTTGCACCACCAGCACTCCCAGATATTATTATTATTCCTCCTCCTCCTACTACAACAACATCATCTCTGTTGTAATAGTAGAGCTGCAGCTGATAGTCAGCTTTCGAAATGTGTTACCGCCAGGTTTCACATTCGTGGTTCAGAACAGGCGTGCTTCACGTAGAAAAAGGGTTAAAATCACAAAGGCCTTTCAAAATGGCATTATAGAGGCAATTTAGTGCTTGTTAAGGGCCTTAACAGCCTATCCCGCCTCTTAGAGGCGGGACAGAGTCAGGACCAGCAGACACGATTTAATGAAAATTGCGTGGAGGCGGGCTTGTGCCCGCCCGCCAGTTTTCGCAATTTTAACCCCCCACACGCCTCCAAACCCACCTCCACGGGTCAATGAAAATTCTGCCCCAAGAATCCTTCTTAAACATGAGTGAACAAGTTGATAAAAATGGCTTGTAACTTTTCAATATTTTCATAGCTGAAAATAAGCCTAAAGGAAAATGGAACTTATGCCTATTTAAAGACAAGTATTACAGTTTTAGCAAATATTTTGTTGTTCCAGAGTGTGCAGTATGTAGAGTCTTCTTCTTAGGCAGTCCCTCAGAACCGAGGATGACTTGCTTCCACATTAAAAATTAGTTCTCAGGTGACTGATGAGTCCAATGCGGGACCTACAGTCTCTGTCACAGGTGGGGCAGACGGTGGTTGAAGGGGCGGGCGGGTGGGTGGGGTGCTTGGGTTGACGTGCGCTCCTTCCGCTGTTTGCGCTTGGCTTCTGCTTGTTCCCGGCGAAGAGACCTGAGGTGTTCGGCGCCTTTCCGGATGCTTCTCCTCCACTTTGTGTGGTCTTGGGCCAGGGATTCCCAGGTGTCGGTGGGGATGTTGCACTTTTTCAAGGAGGCTTTGAGGGTGTCCTTGAAGCGTTTCCTCTGCCCACCTGGGGCTCTCTTGCCGTGTCGGAGCTGTGAGTAGAGCGCTTGTTTTGGGAGTCTCGTATCGGGCATGCGGACAATGTGACCCGTCCATCGGAGCTGATCGAACGTGGTCAAAGCTTCGATGCTGGGGATGTTGGCCTGAGTGAGAACACTGACGTTGGTGCGCCTATCCTGCCAATGGATTTGCAGGATCTTGCGGAGGCAGCGTTGGTGGTACCTCTCCAGTGCTTTGAGGTGCCTGCTGTAAATGGTCCATGTCTCTGAGGCATACAGGAGGGCGGGTATCACTACTGCTCTGTACTACAAGACTGATAACTCTACAAATACTCTGGAATTATACCTACAGAAACAGAAGTGACCCTTTGGACTAAAGGAAGATATCTTTCTATATAGCCTAAATTAAAAATACTCCAAAAGATACATTGTGCATATTTAGTTTTAATTGGCTAAGAGTTTCCATCACAAGCAAGGTAGCTTCATATAACAAATTAGTGACTGCATTGTTTGTGAATTTGTCAAGTCTTCATGGAATAAACTTCATCATCTTCCATCTGTTTATTTGATGTCAGAATAGAAAACCTTCAAAAGTCACAAACGTTACTTAAAATGGAAATTTAAATGAATTCCCAGGGATCATAATACAATATTTAGCAAAATTATCATGGTCCAGAACTCTCAGTTTCTCACATCGTTCTTTTCCCTTGGTTTTGTTCAGAATCTTACCATATTAGCAGCGTACACTTCTACATTGCAGCAAAGATTTAGTAACGGCCAGTAATTTGGGATCATCCACTAACTATGTCACCAACACTGCATTATTTCAAAATGATTATTCTACAACTGTGCATTACCATCATGGTTTTACTGAACAGTACATGTACCAACACATGCTATATCAGTTACAGTACAGTACTAGTGTCATGGCACAGATAAACATCCACAATTACACTTACTGAAGCTCCAATTTCAGGTGCAGGTACTGAAGCAATTATAGGCATTTTTTAGCCAATGTGTAGGATGCTTCAAATACAATCTGACGCCTGAAATGCAATGTGGTTTTTTTTCCTATTGGAAAAGCACATGTTAAAGACATTAGGCTCTACTGCCATAAAACTGGCTAATTCTGGTTATTTCTTTGGTCACATCTCATAGTTAACCTTTTCTGCAAAGCTGGTAACCTTAGCTAGCAAATACCTAGTGCTGCACATTTGTGATCAACCACTGCCTGAACTAAGGAAAGAATAGAATAAATTAATCAAGATGAAGTAGCTTTCTTTTAACAAAGGCATACGAGTGTGGAGAACAGAATGTGACTTTTATCAGAGCACTGACATTGAGACATGGGGAAACGAACAGCTTTCACCTTGCATAAACCGGCATTGGATTTGCTGATATATTGATATTTACCATTAGACTGATGATAAATGATGTTGTAAAATTCAAGAAAGGCTTTGAACAAAACATATGGGTGCCTCAGATGGTCAAACATCAATTCTTTCCTGTCATGCAGACTTCCTAATGTGAACTGGCACAGTATCAGCTGCACTGATATCTCTACAAGCTGACAAGAGCTTAGATTCTGGCCCAGACACGCAGACTCCTCCCACCCCCCCGCCATACTATATCAATAAGTTGTGACCTCCCTACATTGGCTTCCCTAGCAGTATATTTTCAATATGGCCTTCAGAGCTGAGGCCATTTCAAATTTCTTCTCACTGCCCCAGAAGTTTTCAAAACCATCTGCCGAGGGAATGTCTAAGTGAAAAGTCACTCCAAACCACTTTCAGCCTCGAGGACGACTGATCTAATAGCTACCATCCTTGCTGTAGTATGTATAATACATCTTTTACTCTGCAATCCAACCCAGGAGAGAGGCCATTCTTCAAAGCTGACTGCTTTAATGCACTCACGACAAGCATTTTAAGAGTCTTTTCTTTTCCCCTCCCCACTAACCCGCAGGTGCATTTAATTTTGATATGTGCATCTTCCCTTTTCAATCATTACTGTAGCAAATTGGATTGTAAATTCATTGCATGCTAACTATTGTTTGTGTAAAATTAAATCTTGCCATCACCACCAAAAAACATATCTTCTCTTAATGAGACTGATTTTTTTTTTTAAGGTTAATAAAACCTGCTGCATGCTATGCGTGTTTGGAGGAGGAGGGAAGAGGACCACTAACCTTGACAGAAAATTATTTAATACCTTGACAGAAAAACTGAAGGACATTTGTTAAAAGTCACAGCTTGAAGTTTTTCCATGTACATCAGTCAAGATCCTTCCGCCAAAGTAGAATAGACCCAAAAGAGTTGGGTAGAGAGCAAGTCAGAACTCAGCCATACTAGCCTACTCAGTGCCAACTCTGCAGCTTTGCGCATCTAGCTTTCACGGAGGATTAATGGGATCATACATCATTCTGATGAATCGAGGAGAGCACTGCTTCCATGACCAGTTAGAGGAGACAGTGGTGGAGGGGGAAGAAAAAGTTAAGACTGAGGTGGATGAACAGCAGTGTGGGTTGTTAGTCTGTTTAATTAAATTGTGTCAAATCTCAGCACGCCTTCAAAAAATAATCAAAACCTACCTAGGTATTAACCATCAAGCCTTGCTTCTATCTTCCTCATCTCCTGCAGTTCACTTATTCATTTTTATTTTAATGCAGTTGTACATTTGTCAAAAAGCCACATCCCATACCAATTAAAACCACAAGTAAAGTTGAAAATAGACATGTCAGGAGTTGCTGTAGAGAAACCGTTGCACACAGAAATAAATGGTTGATTCAGCTGCACCACAGCTTTTTGGAGATTCTTAGATAAATAGTAAAATTTTAAGATTTGTATTAAGAGACATGGCCATACCCCTGTGGATCAGATTTTGTTCCCTCTGTATGTTACCTTGTTCGTTTTTAAACTGAACTAACTGTTGAGATTCTACACAGAGTTGTTCTCAAATCTCTTGAAAAGCTCTTGGGAATACAACGAACGATCAGAATCCCTCTTTTCTCAGTGACAGACTCTTCAGTAGTCATAACCTGATGTACAATGAACAAACCTGAACATAAATCGGTTTGTTTGTTTAAAAACCGACCACAACTTTATTTTAAGACAAGTATCTAATTTAAAGAGCTTTCTCACAATAAGCATTCACCAAAAACTGATGCACAATGCAACAGTGACACCAAGCCAATGAGACAAGAGGAAAAAACTTGAATTTATATATCGCCTTTCACAACCTCAGGATGTCCCAAAGCGCTTCACAGGCAATGAATTACTTCTGAAGTGTACAGTCATTGTTGTTATGTAGGGAAATGTGGCAGCCAATTTGTACACAGCATGGTCCCACAAACAGTACTTAAATAAATGACCAGATACTCTCTTTCAGTAATATTAGCTGAGGGATAATTATTAGCCAGGACACTAGGAGAACTCTTTTTCGATAGTGCCATGGCAGTTTTGACACCCATCTGTGAGAGCAGGTTTAATGTCTCATCTGAAAGATGTCCCCTGCAACAGTGCAGCACTCTCTCAGTACTGCATTGAAGTGCCAAGCCTGGATTATGCGCTCAAGTCCTGGAATAGAGCTTGAACCCACAACCTTCTGACTCAGGATGCGAGAGAGCCACCACTGAGCCAAGGCTGACACTACAGTAAGAATAACATCAAAAGTTAGGCTGTATTGTAATAGTACTTACTGAATATGCTCTTAGAGATGCTTCACAAAATTACCCAGCCAAAACAACAAAAGTGATGTTATAGATGTCAACACACTAGGTGATTTCAACTTCCTTCTGGCGAGGAAACAATGGCACAGAAATTGATCTCGCTCTGTTCCCACGGGGGTAAGGCTTCCCTGCGATCTCTCACTCCGCTTGTGCTTTTTCAGATCCAGCTCGCACGAACTTGATGTTCCAGACATCAGCTGGGCAGTGCTTGCGTATCCCACCGGCGTAGTGAATTCGTGCGAGCTGTGGGATCACGTGACTCAGTTAGAGCCAATGGCAGCACACCATCTTCCATTCATAAGTTTCACATACGTGCTGTGAAATCTATGAATCTTACACCCCCCCAAAATAACAGCTAAACCTCAATTAAATTTAAAAAAACCCATCACATTAATAAAGTAAGTATAGTTAAATAAATTAACCATTTTAAATAAAAAATTAAATTTTTGAAAATTTTTTAAATCTTTTAAAAAGTTATAAAATAAACTTACCTGTCTTTAAAGTCTCTAAAAAAGATATACCTGTTAAAAAAAATTCAAAAAAATACTTAATTCACGGGATGAATTTTTGGCCCAATATTATCAAATTTTGATATGGAAATATATCTCATTGTTAAGAGCACTTTTGTTTGGCTCTATTTTCAATAAGTAAAAGAACTTGCATTTTTATATTAGCACTCGTCACATCCTCAGAAATCCTAAAGTCAATTTTACAGCCAATAAATTACTTTTGAAGTGCAGTAACTTGTTTTGTAAACAAACCTGGCAGCCAATGTTCACAGAATAAGGTCCCACAATGAACAATGAGAAGAATGACGAGTTAATCTGTTTTGTGGTGATGGCGGTTAAGAGATAAATGTTGGCCAGAACACTGGGAAAAAATCCCCTGTTCTTCTTCGTATAGTGGCAAGTGATCTTTTATGTCCACCCGAGAGAGCTCCCGTCAATGTCTCCTCCAAAACATAGCACGTCCAACAATGCTTCACTCCCTCAGTACTGCACTGAAGTCCTGGAGTGTGATTTGAACCCATAACCTTCTGACTCAGGTGAGAGCACTGCCGCTGAGCCAAGGCTGCATTAGCCAAAGAATCTAGAGGTCAGACCACCAATTTAAATAAACCCTAAATTGCTTTAAATGAACCTTAGTGTAGGGGTAACTACAAGGAATGCAAAGCACTTACCCAAAAACGAGTCCTAGATATTCTTTTCTTTATTTCTCCCTCAATTTCCCTTTGCTCCTGCTTTCCTGGAGGCAATGATACATGGTCGGAAATGGTTCCACAGGCATCAGCTTTCCAGTACTTCACTCAAGCACCCAATAAGGTGGGAGAAATTTGATTGCTAAGACTCACCTAGCTAAGGCTGCAAATTTGAGAGAATAATAAAAAGGTAGACTCCTTTGATGGCACAGTTGGTAAATTCATTGTGCAGTGTGGGACTGTGCCATACAGATAGGTCAACAATTGGAGGACTAAAGTTAGTCTCAGCACCAACGTTCCCTTTAAGCAGCGCGGTCAAGCAGCACTCTGGAGCTCCCACGTGGCCGGCTCACTGGCTTTTAAATGCAAAAACCGTGCATGCACGGATTTTTGAATGGGCCGGGCAGACCAAAAAAAGAGAGAACATTGCACAGCACCCCAAGGTGTGATGAGAAACAAAACCAGTCATGGCTCCCAATCCGAATCACTATCCAATGACACCCGCTGGAAATTACATGTGTGAAAACTGAACTGGGTTCAGCTGAGCTGCCTCTTGTGGCTCATTCGCCTGTAAACACCCACTGTTTAGCCTCACACATGAAAGAGCAGCAAATGTAACACAATGGATTCAGAACATATACTACTGATTTTGAATCTTAAGCATATTTTTAAAGTTTCAACATCAGTAACACTTTAAAAAAAAGTTATAAAGGGTCCAATACTTGTATAATTTCCTAACAAAAAATCAAAAACTACAAATGCTGGAAATCTGAAACACAAACAAAAAGCTGGAAACACACAGCGAGTCAGTTAGCATCTGTGGAGAAGACAATCTACATTTCTGGCTGGGCCATTCTTCAGAACCAATATGAGAGGAACAAGTAGTGTCAGCCGTGGCTTAGTGGTTGCACTCTGACCTCAGTCAGAAGGTTGTGGGTTCAAGTCCCACTCAAGACTTGACCACATAATCTAGGCTAACACTCCAGTTCAGTAGTGAGGGACTGCTGCACTGTCAGAGGTGCAGTCTTTTGGATGAGGCGTTAAACCGAGGCCCTGTCTCTCCTCTCAGGTGGACATAAAAGATCCCAAGGCACTATTTAAAAAAGAGCAGGGGAGTTCTCCTCGGTGGCCCAGCCAATATTTATCCCTCAACCAAAATCACACAGTTTATCTGTTCATTTATCGCACTGTGTGCAAATTGGCTGCAGCATTTTCCTACATTACAACAGTGACGACATGTCAAAAAGTAGTTAATTGGCTTTAAAGAGCTTTTGGACATCCTGACGTTCTGAAAGGCCCAAAATACATGTAATTTCTTTCTTTCACGTGAATAGAAACAAAAACAGAAAATGCTGAAAGCACACAACAGGTCAGACTGCATCTGAGATTTGGCTAGGAATTCTTCATTGACTCAGAAAAAGGGAGAGGGAGAAGGCAAAAAACAAACAAGAGGGAGAATGATTATTGGATGATGTAACAGATTATTTTAGTCAAACAATGGAAAGAGGCGTTTAAATAAATTAAAGACATTAAAGAAACAAATAACGTGTAACAACAACAACTTGTATTTATATAGCGCCTTTAACGTAGTACAATGTCCCAAGGTGCTTCACAAGAGCTTTATAAAACAAAATTTGACACCGAGCCACATAAAGAGAAATCAGGGCCGATGAACAAAAGCTTGGTCAAAGAGGTAGTTTTTAAGGAGCGTCTTAAAGGAGTAACGAGAGGTAGAGCGGCGGAGAGGTTTAAGGAGGGAATTCCAGAGCCTCAGGCCTTGGCAGTTGAAGGCACGGCCGCCAATGATTGAGCGATTATAATCAGGGATGCTCAAGAGGCCAGAATTAGAGGAGCGCAGATATCTCAGAGGGTTGTGGGGCTGGAGTAGATTACAGAGATAGGGAGGGGCGAGGCCTTGGAGGGATTTGAAAACAAGGATGAAATTTTAAAATCGAGGCGTTGCTTAACCAGGAGCCAATGTAGGTCAGCGAGCACAGGGGTGATGGGTGAACGGGACAATGGTGGGAGTTAGACACGGGCAGCAGAGTTTTGGATGACCTCACGTTTATGTAGGGTAGAACATGGGAGGCCAGCTAGGAGTGCATTGGAATCGTCAAGTCTCGAGGTAACAAGGCATGGATGAGGGTTTCAGCAGATGAGCTGAGGCAGGGGCGCAGTCGGGCAATGCTACGGAAGTGGAAATAGGCAGTCTTAGTGATGGCACGGATATTCCAAAAGGCATTTGGTAAAGTACCACATAATAGGCTTGCCAGCAAAGTTGAAGCCCATGGAATAAAAGGGACAGTGGCAGCATGGATACGAAATTGGCTAAGTGACAGGAAACAGAGAGTAGTGGTGAACGGTTGTTTTTCAGACTGGAGGAAGGTACACAGTGGTGTTCCCCAGGGGTCGGTACTAGGACCACTGTTTTTCTTGATATTAATGACTTGAACTTGGGTGTACAATGTCAAAATATGCAGATAACACAAACTTGGAAGTATAGTCAACAGTGAGGAGGATAATGATAGACTTCAAGAGGACATAAACAGGCTGGTGGAATGGGGGGACACTTGGCAGATGAAATTTAACACAGAAAAGTGCGAAGTGATACATTTTGGTAGGAAGAACGAGGAAAGGCAATATAAACTAAAGAGTACAATTCTAAAGTGGGTGCATGAACAGAGAGACCTGGGGGTGTATGTGCACAAATCGTTGAAGGTGGCAGGGCAGGTTGAGATAGTAGTTAAAAAAGCAAATGGGGTCCTGGGCTTCATAAATAGAGGCATAGAGTACAAAAGCAAGGAAGTTATGATGAGCCTTTATAAAACACTGGTCCGACCTCAACTGGAGTATTGTGTCTAATTCTGGGCACCGCACTTTAGGAAGGATGTGAAGGCCTTAGAGAGGGTGCAGAAAAGATTTACAAGAATGGTTCCAGGGATGAGGGACTTCAGTTACGTGACTGGAGAAGCTGGGGTTGTTCTCCTTAGAGCAGAGAAGGTTGAGAGGAGATTTGATAGAGGTGTTCAAAATCATGAGGGGTCTAGACAGAGTAGATAGAGAGAAACTGTTCCCATTGGCAGAGGGGTCTAGAACCAGAGGACACAGATCTAAGGTGATTGGCAGAAGAACCAAAGGCGACATGAGGAAAAACTTTTTTACGCAGCAAGTGGTTAGGATCTGGAATGCACTGCCTGAGAGGGAGATTCAATCGTGGCTTTCCAAAGGGAATTGAATAAGCATCTGAAGGGAAAAAATTTGCAGGGAATGGGCGGGGGAGTGGGACTAGCTGAAGTGCTCTTGCAGAGAGCTGGCACAGGCTCAATGAGCTGAATGGCCTCCTTCTGTGCTGTAACCATTCTATGATTCTATGTGGTTAGAAGCTCATTTCAGGGTTAAATATGACACCAAGGCTGCGAAGAGTCTGGTTCAGTCTCAGACAGATGCTAGGGAGAGGGATCGAGTCAGTGGCTAGGGAACGGAGTTTGTGGCGGGGACCGAAGACGATGGCTTCGGTCTTCCCAATATTTAGTTGGAGGTAATTCCTGCTCATCCAGAACTCGATGTCGGACAAGCAGTCCGACAATTTAGAGATAGTGGAGGGGTCGAGAGAAGTGGTGGTGAGGTAGAGCTGGGTGTCGTCAGTGTACATGTGGAAACTGACGCTGTTTTTTCAGCTGATGTCACCGAGGGGCAGCATGCAGATGAGAAATAGGAAGGGGCCAAGGATAGATCCTTGGGGGACACCAGAGGTAATGATGCGGAAGCGGGAAGAGAAGCCATTGCAGGTAAATAGCTAAGGCGGTAGGAGGCCTGCCGAAGGAAAAGGCAGGAAAATGGAAGCGATAAGAAACACAAAAAGCCACATAATTTCTCTCACTTATCTTTTACTGTACCTCACAGCACGAGGGGAATTAAAGTAACTAGTGAGGTTATAGAAAGTTACTAAAACATTCTGGTTTAAGGAGTATTTATGTGAATGCAATTCCATCACACTGTTGTGCTAAATACTGCATACAAGGCATCATGATCTCCGATGCCATCAGTAATCACTACTTAAATATAAATGTTCTCTCCCAAAGAAATTGAGATATAAAAAAATGAAGGACGTTAATGAGAAATTGTGGATAGTGGTTCTTTTAAAAAGGATACAGATTGTGGTACTACCCTTGAATAATTCCCGTTGCATCCCTGATGGCTCAGTGAGTTTATCCAGGGAAAAGCTGAGCCATACAAATCAATAAGCTGCCAGGTTTTAACCCTGGTCTGTGCTAACTTAGCTTATCTTAATCAGGACAGATGCTACAACTGAGTGCTCTTGGGTTAGGGAGGAGAAACTTGAGCAGGGTGCCTATTCCTGATCACTATCCAGCGATCTACTGGAAGTCCTTATGTGTGACTATTAGATGAGGACAAGATTGGGCCTTGTTCCAATGCCTATGCTGTTCTACAGCCTGCCTGTACTTGTCATCTTTTTAAAAAGTTACTAAAGCGTACAATTCTGGTCGCCATATTAAAAAAAGCACTAGAGAAGGTGCAGAGAAGATTTACAAGGATAATACCAGAAATGCATTGGTATACCTTTCAGGAAAGGATGAACAGGCTGGGTCTCTTTTCTCTTGAAAAGAGAAGGCTGAGGGGTGACCTAATAGAGGTCTTTAAAATTATGAAAGGTTTTGATAGAGTGGATACAGAGAGAGTGATTCCACTTGTGGGGAAGAGCAAAACTGGAGGCCATCAATATAAAATAGTCACCAAGAAATCAAATAGGGAATTCAGAAGAAACTTCTTTACCCAGAGAGTAGTGAGTATATGGAACTCGTTACCACAGGGAGTGGTTGAAGCGAATAGTACAGATGCATTTAAGGGGTGGTTAGATAAGCATGAGGGAGAAGGGAATAGAGGGTTATGCTAATAGAATTAGATGAGGAAAGACGGGAGGAGGCGCAAGTAGAGCATAAACTGGTTGGGCTGAATGGCCTGTTTCTGTTCTGTATATCCTATGTAATCCTGAGTAATGTAAAAACCACATGTTTTAAGCAGCAAGTGTTGACATTTATGTGCACACTGGGTTATGTAATGTATTAGTAAGCATTTTTCATCCAATATTGGAAACATAACAGGATGTTACCTTCACCACATGGACTGCAGTAGTTCAAGAAGGTGGCTCACCACCACCTTCTCAAGGGCAATTAGGGATGGGCAATAAATGCTGGCCTTGCCAGCGATGCCCACATCCCATAAACGAATAAAAAAAAGGATTATTTATGACTAAAACCAGACTAGTGGAATTGGTATTTTTTGCCAATGATTTCTCCCTCTCCTGTACATGCTGACTTCTTGCTGTTGTATGGCCCCGTGGACACAGAGTGCCTTCCACTATTTCATCCAAGTGACACTTGTCTTAAAAGATGGTTCAAATAATTTCACCTCAAATTGCATAGAAGAATATTGCTTGTAGATGCTGCAGGTTTCTAGTAGAGGGAATATATTTTGCCATCTAAAGAATCAAGTATTTTTATATGCATTAGGAGATAAGATTCTTTGATCATACATTCATTTTCATTTATCTTGGTTTGGAAGCAGGCCATAAGCAGGAGGAGGGAAGGGTAGGATAAGTGAGAAGACGGGTTTTAGAAATGTCTGGTATGATCTGTGCCATACCTGACTTAAATGTGCTCACTGAGCACCAAGTACATGACATTCCATTCCCAGCAAAATGTTTTTTTCCTGGAAGCTGATTCAGAATTCTTAGCATGGAGCACTGCTCTCAGACAAACAGTAGTGTCTGGGTGAGGGTTTATCACTCAACAGGATATTTTTGGAACCTCCTCCACCGTGATTGATGGATACATATTTGGTTTTTAATTACACATACATAAATATTGCAACTTCGGCTTGCACTGTGGCTCACCAACTTTTTTGCACTGATACGTAAAAGGGGAAATTGCCAAATTTTGCAAGGGAGGGAGCCAAGAAGAACCCAACACCTACTTCCTGTGCTGCTGTTGTGCAAGTGGTCTTTTCGCTAGACAAAGTTACAAGCCTAGCTAAGAAGCTACGTCAATAACTTGAAATGGCGACATTGTTCACTTATTATTCTTTCTGGTGTTTTGCTTTTATTAGTTTACCTTCAACTGTATGAAATCATAAACTGAAATATTTAAAATTGGCAGAACAAGTCCATCACCATCTCAAGTCTCTGTTCCCATCAAAAGACTGCTTTTCTCAATGCCCTCGCTTATGGTGCTGTCAGCATTGAGACTATTCGTTTCACTATATCCATGTTCTAAGTACAATGTCATAATAACAGTATGTAAAATGTTGGCAGCCTCTGAAGCAGTATTTCGATCTTGACAATCTTAAGATGAGAATTAAAGGTAAAATCGGAAAGTCGCTGTGAATATATCATGAGAAGTTTGTTCTTTTGTATTGAGAAAGTGGGAGCACTATGCTGTGCCAGGCACATCAGTACAGAGAAACTCATGCAACCAATCCAAATGGCAGAATGTGCCAAGAGAGGCTCTGATACTGCAGCAGGGTGGACTAGTATGGTCTCTTCCCTCCTCTCTCCCTCTTGCTATATACATGTGCAAGCATGGTTTCTGTAAAGGTTGGTTCATTGATTCCATTGCTAGTGATCCAGCAGAATTAAAGTGCTGAATGCTATTGGCCCAGAAATTCGTCCGAATACGGGAGAGTACGCACTGTGTACTCACCCATATTCGGTCCCGAAGTGCCGGTTTCCTGCATGCACTGCGCATGCGCGGGAAACCGGCACTTCCGATATTGCGAAGGGGGCGGTTCCTAAGTGAACCGCGTGCGCACTACAGGCTGTGCGCACGCAGCACACTTAGTTTTTTTTTCAGGTTTGAACGCGAGGGTAAGTATGGAAGATTCTACACAGGTAAAAAGGAGGCGTAAGACCCCCTTTTAACAAGGTAAGTAGTTAATTAAGTATAATTTTAAATTTTTTTCAACAGGTTTATCTTTTTTAGAGACTTTAAAGAAAGGTAAGTTTATTTTTATAACTTTTAAAAAGAATTTAAATTTTTTCAAAAATTTAAATTTTTGTTTAAAGTGGTTAATTTATTTAACTATAGTTATTTTATTAATGTGATGGTTTTTTTTTAAATTTAATTGAGGTTTAGCTGTTCTTTTGGGGGCAATTTGTATTCATAGCTTTGACAGTTCTTCCTGTCAAAACTATGAATGAAAGATGGTGTGCTGCCATTGGCTCTAACTGGCTCACGTGATCCCAGAGGTCGCATCGAACTAACTGCGCCTCTGGGACACGCACACACTGCGCGCCGGCACCAGGGAGAGGCCCAGGAACTGAAGTTCGTGTGGGCCAAAACTATAAAGGCAGGCGCGGAGTGCGATATCGCGGGGGATCCTTACCCCCGCGGCAACCATCGAAGTCCAATTTCTGGGCCATTAAGTCAAAGTGATAGCGTGAGATTTTCTGGAGTTGACTAAATTTACTGTGTTCTGTTTAATGAAAATAACTTTCAGAAATCTATGTTGCCAACAAGCTACAGGATCAGATCCATTCAGATCCCCAAAAAATGTCAAATGACAAACCCAATTTGCTCACTATATTGGTGTCAAACATATGATAAATGTGACATTTAAATTTTAAGCCAGTCGCATAAGGACATTCAGCAATTTGAAATGTCTTGATTTTTTTAAACTGACAAAGTACAGATAATATAAATGTAATAATGATTGTCAGATGTATGGTCATGTGTTACAATCCTAGTAAATAATATTCATTTATAAACAACCCAACTCCTGCAGGCTTGGGATGAATTCAACAATGATTTAAAGAAAACTACAATATATTTGAAGGGACCAGAGAGTTGAATAAATTCAGCCATTTGTGCCTCTAAATGGCTGATCTTTGTGACCTATAAAGCTGTATTGATCTCTAATGTCATCATGATATCCTTCTCGCACATGATAACTAAAGTAAAAATGAATTGCAGATTACAATACGTCAAGTCGTTTTTACGAAGCAGCTTACGAGAAGGCAAACAAAAGTTCAATACTCTTCCTTATGAAAGGATACACTGTGTATGCCTGATCACAATCAAAGGTTTAATGTTAAGGTACATTGGTTCGTTTGTGCGTAAAGTACTCATTTCAGAAGTACTGAAATTATCCTTTTCTTTTAAAGTCTGAATGCACCTCTATCTTTATACTCTGATTCACCTCCCCAAACATATCCCCAAGCTCGCTCCTCACACAAGATACAAATATTTAGGTCCTGGAAACTGCAGTGAAATGTTTTTACATTGTGAGGCACAATCTTCTTGCTCCCTGTGTGTAGGAGTTAAGAGCATAGTGATTATTAGCAGGATAGCACCAGCAGGACTGCAATGCAACGTCCCTGGAATGATCTGCCATGTGGAATATTTAGCACACATAACTGTTTTATTACTTGAATATTCACAGTGCAGAATGGGAAAGAAGATCACAGACTTCCTGAATTATACCAACAAAAGACTCAAATAATTCCAAAGCTTAGCAAATGCCACAAGCTCTAAATTTAACAGTTATCCTGGCTAAGGAGAAAACCAAAATCAAACAAACTCAGTAACAAAACATATCGCTGCGGTTTCTGGAATGCTGTTTTGGGGGCTAATTTTAATTGTGGGGGCTGCGTCTACTAATTTACATCTGCAGGAAACTGGATTGAAACTGTCCAAACTCTGTTTAATCACATGCCCAAGAGAGGATACTTTCATTCCACCTGTGTGGGCTGTTAATCAAGTTAGAGTCTAGAGCTGGAAGGCAGTTTAAAAAAAACCACACACATTAAAGCACAAGCGTGTGTTCTTGGTATTTTAGCAGACATTTTTTGACATCAATAGTGTTTCACGTAAAGAATCTTAATGCTTTGATATATAATGAGTACAATGAAGAAAATAGGTCAAAAAAACTGCTTTTTCAATGTTCTCAATGGACAGAAATTATTTAAAATGGCGTATCTGTCCCTGGGATCGAACAGGGAAAAAATGACTTATCCCAAATTAATTGTACCCGTCTCCAGAGACAGAAACCAAACCTGCCTTAATATTTTCTTTTCTATTCTTCAGTATTGTGTTCCGCTTTTCAGTTTACATTATTGTTTTCATTAATTCTAATCATTTAATTTTTCTTTGGTCGTTCACTTTTCATTTGTTTTATGTTTTCTCCATTCCATTTTTCTTCCTCCCTTTCATTCTATTTAGTCTTTAATTCATTCTGCTTCTAGGTTTTCCTTTCTTTCATATTCAGATTAGTAGCAGGAACGCAGAGAGGAGTGCTTCTGACAGAATAAATCTGTGGGAAATGTTCGGGCTATGGTCTGAGCCAAGGAAAGGAGATTGGGGCAGTCAATTAGCAACTAAAAATACCACAAGAGTCATCAGGGACAAGTAGAGGAGTGAGGAAAGTAGCAACGGCTAGCTAGTGAATGAGATGGTTATGAGAGTCCTTTGAGAGGAAGAAAATGACAGTCGTGGCCTTTGCAGGAACAAGATAGAGTAAAAATTAAAGAGGCGCCTGTTTCATCTTGAATGAAGCCCTTGAAACGTGTACATCTGAGGCACAGGAGATAAAGATCCTACGCGTTTGATGGAACCTCTCTTATGACAATGTCACACAAGAAGTGAGTTTTGAAGCTCCCATGGTGTGCCACTTTCAGGATGGATGAATAGACAATTACTTGAAGCTTTTTTCCCCCCACAGGTCGCTCCTCTTCACTAGTACAAAGGGGACTCAAAATTCATTCCATCTTCAGTGGAAAGATACGTTAAAACTACTGCTAAATAAGCCTTGTAAATTACTCTCAATACTATTGAACGGGACATCAGCACAATGTAATGCTACTTCGTTGGTGGCTTCTTCCCTGTATTTTTAAAAATGTTCTCTGAGCACCAATTGTTGATATTGAAAGGTGGGGGGGAGTAGAAGAGTCAAGTGACCTAATCTCAGACATCTGTCAATCGCATTCTCTAACCGTGGGACATTTTACTATTGTAAAGGCGCTATATAAATGCAAATTGATGTAGACGAAAGAAGCGTTGCTACCATTAGGAAAGGATAATCAAAACTTGAGTCTTTGCTGGGCCACACCATTACATCGCCTAGACTTTATTAATGTCAAATTAACACAAAGAGGTTTCAGGAAAAGGAATCCTGGCTTCATTATTAAGCTTTGCTTGAATCCAATAAACTAAGAAAAAATCTGAAAGAATTTGTACGAGGGCCACAATCATCCTCTATCACAATAATGTCATATATTCAGATGATCGCAAGATAATTGTGTCGAGGACAGCCATTCGGCCTCTCTTAATTCAACCATCCATAAAGACTGTAAGGCCTACAAATTTGATAAGGCCCGAAAATGGGTGGTGCCACCACAGGGCGAGGTTTGCTTGCTCCCGTAAAAAGATCGCTGGCAGCACCGTTATTTTGGTGTTGCCTGCTAATTTGAATGATTGGAGTGCACAGCTTAGCGTGAAACGCGCTGCTTCAGGCTGTGCGCTCAGCAGGAGGCCCAATGTAGCGTGGCCGTAGCATCCCTGGAGCGAGGCAGTCTTTTCTTAAAGCAAGGCTGTCATTTTAGAAAGCAGTCTCAAGCCCTTAAAGGGGAACTGCCTTATCATAGAATGGTTACAGCAAAGGAGGCCGCCATTCGGCCTCTTGAGCCCATGCCAGCTCTCTGCAGGAGCACTTCAACTAGTCTCACTCCCCTGCCCCTTCCCTGTAGCCCTGCAAATTTTTTTCCTTCAGGTACTTATCCAATTCCCTTTTGAAAGCCACGATTGAATCTGCCTCCACCACCCTTTCAGACAGTGAATTCCAGGTCCTAACCACTCACTGCGTAAAAAAGTTTTTCCTCATGTCGCCTTTGGTTCTTTTGCCAATCACCTTAAATCTGTGTCCTCAGGTTCTCGATCCTTCCACCAATGGGAACAGCTTCTATCTACTCTGTCTAGACCCGTCATGATTTTGAACACCTCCATCAAATCTCTTCTCAACCTTCACTGCTCTAAGGAGAACAACCCCAGCTTCTAAAATAAAAAATATTTTTTTAAAAATCATTTAAAAATAGGCAGTCTTTAGCCCTCAGAGCTCAACTGCTTCTGAAAAAAAATTAAAAATAATTCCAAAATGGCAGTCTTCAGCACTTAAAGCTAAACTGCCTTCTGCACATAAAAAAATGTTAAAAGTGCTTCAGTACCAACACAAATGGCTCAAAAGGCCAGGGAAAGGGCACCCAGGGCAATGTTCCCGTTAAGCTGCGTGGCCGCAGGGCAGTCTGCATCTCTCACGCAGCCGGCTCACCGGCGTTCTAATGACAAAAAACGCACGAGCGGTAATTTGAATGGGCTGCGCACCCAAAAAAGAATTAGCAGGAACACTGACCCAGGGTCTCGCACGCAGCACTCCAGCTTTGTGCAAGGGGTCAAAAGTGGAAGAGAGTCTAGAATTAAGGATAAGGTGACTGAACACCTTGAAAATTTTCAGCTGATCAGAGAGAGCCAGCATAGATTTGTGAAAGGTAGGAGGTGACTAAAGTAGTGGACAAGGGATTGTCTATGGATGTTATTTATATGGACTTCCAGAAAACATTTGATAAAGTCCCTCATGAGAGACAGTGAACTAAGGTTGAAGCCCATGGAATTGAAGGCAAATTATTGATCTGGTTAGGAAATGGGCTAAGCAGCAGGAGACAGAGAGTAGGGTTAATGGGCAGCTACTCTAATTGGCAGGATGAGACTCATGGTGTCCCGCAGGGATCTGTGTTGGGGCCTCAACTATTCGCAGTATTTATCAACGACTTCGATGATGGCATAGAAAGCCACATATCCAAATTTGCCGATGATGCAAAGATAATAGGCATTGTAGGCAGTGTAGAAGAAAGCATAAAATTACAAAGGGATACTGATATATTAAGTGAATGGGCAAAACTGTGGCAAATGGATTTCTATGTAGGCAAATGTGAGGTCATCCACTTTGGACCTAAAAAAGGATAGAACAGGGTACTTTCTAAATGGTGAAAAGCTAAAAACAGTGGAGGTCCAAGAGACTTGGGGGTCCAGGTACATCGATCATTAAAATGTCATGAACAGGTACAGAAAATAATCAAAAGGCTAATGGAATGCTGGCCTTTATATCTAGAGGACTAGAGTACAAGGGGGTAGAAGTTATGCTGCAGCTGTACAAAGCCCTGGTTAGACCACACCTGGAGTACTGAGACACGTTCTGGGCACCACACCTTAGGAAAGATATACTGGCCTTGGAGGGAGTGCAGTGTAGGTTTACCAGAATGATACCCGGACACCAAGGGTTCTATTACTAGGAGAGATTACACAAATTAGGCTTGTATTCTCTAGAATTTAGAAGGTTAAGGTGTGATTTGATCGAAGTTTTCAAGATATTAAGGGGAACAGATAAGGTAGATAGAGAGAAACTTATTTTCGCTGGGTCGGGAGTCTAGGACTAGGGGGCATAGTCTAAAAAATTAGAGCCAGACCTTTCAGGAGTGAAATTAGGAAACACTTCTACACACAAAAGGTGGTAGAAGTTTGGAACTCTCTTCTGCAAACGGCAACTGATGCTAGATCAATTGTTAATTTTAAATCGGAGATTGATAGACTTTTGTTAACCAAAGGTATTAAGGGATATGGGCCAAAGGCGGGTATATGGAGTTAGGTCGCAGATCAGCCATGATCTCACTGAATGGTGGAACAGGCATGAGGGGCTAAATGGCCTACTCCTGTTCCTATGTTGTTAGAGAGGGCCTTTACCCACAGGAGGCCCTTCAGAAAGAAAGATGTGGGACCAGATCGCCGAGGCCATCACTGCCAGCAGTGTCGCTCCCAGGACCTGGCTCCAGTGCCCAAAGAAGTTTCATGACCTCGGACCACTGGTCAAGGTCAGTGAATGCATATTCAAATCCCATCTCCTACCAACTGCACCACTAGCCTCACACACTGCTCAATGCACAACCCCCGCACCCCTCCATCACTCACCTACCAACAATCTCTACCAAACAAAAGGCACACCTCACATTCCTAGCTTCACCTTAACCCCTTGGAGGAGACGGTACTGGCCATTCTTGGCAGGGGCATGGTTGAGCCCTTGGCAAGCGACAGGGCTGAAAGGATACAACATGCTGGTATCCTCGTACATTATCCTCTTTCTAAACACCCCACTTCCCCCTCATTCCACAATCTCTTCTAATGTACAAGCTGCGCATGGTGTAAGCATGCAGCTCTTGCTTTCCCCCCCTCCCCTCACCACAACCCTACCCTTGTGCCTTCCTCATTTCAGACACCCAAGAAATCCAGCCTGCCCAGCCAGTGGTTGGCCAAGAAGAGGGAGAGGAGAGTGAAGAGGAAGAAGTAATGCCGTCATTCGATTTCACACTCCCAGCTCCTCAAGTTCGTTCTGCAAGGCCATCTGCAGTGTCCCCCACGGCAAATCTGCAGTGTCCCCCACTGAAAGTCAGCAGCCTTCCACCAGCCATGCTGCACCACTGGGGTAGCACTGCATGACATCACTAGGATATGCAAAGGCAGACGCAAGACAGTCACTAAGGGAATGCACAAGGGTGATTAGTTGATTTCTCTATGTCATATTGGATGCATATATGGATAAAGTTAGATTGGAAAGTATGCTTTGTGGTGGCTTTTATTTCAGCATTGTAGCCAAGAGGACACTGTGCTGGTCAGTAAAAGAGGGAAGGTAAGGTGTGGGACAAATGTTGAAAAGGGAATTGAGGTTGTGGTCACTGGTACCGCAGGGGGATGATTTGATCCTGGATATTTCGGCCAGAAAGGAGCTGTCTGGGTTGAATCGTCCTCTTCGGCTTCCTCCTCTTCTCTCTGGGAGCAGCTTGTCCCCTTTGCTGCCTCTGCTTCATCTCCATGTGCCCCCCAGGACTGTGAGCAAGTTGTATTCTCAAGACACAGTGTCTCCCTGGACATGAGTGCAGGTCGAAGATAGGGCTCTAGCACTAAAGTCCATTTCCAGGCTTTCCTTTAGCAAGATTCCTTGCCCAGTGCAGAGCTTCACAAGATTACTCCTTTTATGTCAAGCTGACAAGAATTTTTATAATTACAGTGATGCAGCCATGACAATCAAAAGCAATACCTATGAAGCCATTGGCTTTTGACAGTCAACTTTCTTGTGAAAATATTTTTCTTGGGGGAGGAAAAAGGGAGAAAGAATCATTGCAGGAACTGTAGTCTATTCTTAGAAAGTGTGAGAAATCTTACAAGTATGTGGGAGGTGTTAATATGGGTATGTCCTCCTCAAAACTCAGTGTTAATGTCTATGTAACTGCTGCATTATAGCTGATTAACAAAATCTTACAGCAGTCTTACAGGAAAGAATGATAGCTAGCAACAGCACTACAATATAGGAAAACACAGCAACATTTCATAGGAAAAATGAAAGGTGAACAAGCATCAGTGTCCAAACCATTAACACTAAGAAAACAGTGCTTTTTTTAAAGCTATCCAGCAGTATGAAAAGCAATACAGACCAGTGCACACTCGTAGTTCTGTTAATAGTTTTAGTTCAATACAGCACAATTAAGAACGTATCATCACGGCACTATAATGTGTTTATAACCAAAAGGTATAGTAATGCATATGACAATGGAGTAACAAGCTGATCCTCTTTGGTGCTCAAGGTTACTGTTACTTGATTTTTAAAATATGCAAAAGGAATACTGTAAAAGCTAAAACAAAAGCAAGATATTGCTGAAAGGCCATCAATCTGAAACGTTAACTCTGTTTCTCTCATAGATGCTGCCTGACCTGCTGAGTATTTCCAACATTTTCTATTTTTAATTACTGTAAAAGCTTATGTTGGAATACACATAGCAAACATATCAGGAGCAGAGTTTTCTGAACAAGCTGATCCTAAACCTGAGGCTACTCAAAAAAGTCCCGAATGAAGGAACTGAACAAGCACCAGCCAGAAATACAAACATCAAGGTTTGCTACACCAAGCTCATCAGCTGCAGAAATGGTTTTGAATATCTCCACTTTGAATAACTGTCATTAAACGTGTAGATTTGCATTATATAGTGAGATTTATAGGGATTGGAGAAAGGCCCATGTGCCATCGACCACTCAAGCAAATTCTAAGCATTGGTTGCCACACACTGCTCATTGTATGCACTATTGGCTCAAGTTATTTAACTGGCTTTCAGCCACCATAATTCTGATCTGTAACTGTGGCAACCAGCACAGGCCTGCTGCAGACACAGATCTGATCTACAGCACCGCCACCCCGTCCCTAACTGCTCAAGTCACAATTGAATTATGGGTAGCTGACCACCACCCAAGCATTTACAGCCATTAGTATTTATTTATTAGGGCAAAAAGAGGCTTCTAGAACTGGGACCACCTATGTTGCTTAAATGAGATAAGGTAGAATTGACCTACTGGCACTGACATGATTCCAAAGACATAAACTGTTATAGCTCAACATGAAAGGCAATGAAAACAGGTCCCTCAGCAAAACGGAGACAGACAGACTTAAACCAGTTGTTGTACATTTTTTTGTTATTCTGTTCATTTTTCATATCCTAAATCCAACAGGAAACATTTTGCAGAAGGAGATGAATGCCCAACATCTCTATTAATGCTATGTTATGTTGAGCAATTCGCCTTTAACAATTTGTTTTTGAACAATACCAGATTAGGTTTTTTACCAATAATAAGCATTATGAATAATGTTAATTTTAGAGCTCCTAAAATAAGGATTTCTTAAAACTGAAATTAAAAATATGAACCCAATATGTGAGTGGAGTGACACCCTCCTTTAGTCACATTGCATGTCCCTCGACTCCTCTTCTTAACCCCATCACCAGACAACTCATCCCTTCTCTCAATCACTGTGCAACGACCTCTACTGGAAGTGCAGGTGTGGATGATGGCAAGGATAGGATCAGACTCATTTGTGACGGCCCCCACAGTTGAATAAATACTTATACTCATTGTACCAGGCTTACTAAGGCCAGATACCAGAAATTTGCCACTATTGACACCTTCAGAGAAGAGGTAAGAGGGTAAAACTCAGAGGAAAGCATTGAAATTAAATAGGGCGAGAAAAAAGAAAATGGCACTGAATTTGCGTGGAACAGATCAAAAATAGGAAGTTGTCCCATTACAAATGATGGTCAAGTGTCGTTTAAAAGAAATGACAACAGATTCAGACTTCAAGGTTGGTTTTCATGATTTTTTTATTCGTTCATGGGATTTGGGCGTCGCTGGCACAGCCAGCATTTATTACCCATCCTGAGTTGCCCTTGTGAAGGTGGTGGTGAGCCGCTGCCTTGAACCACTGCAGTCCATGCGGTGAAGGTACTCCCACAGTGCTGTTAGGGAGGGAGTTCCAGGATTTTGACCCAGCGACGATGAACGATTGGCGATATACTTCCAAGTCAGGATGGTGTGTGACTTGGAGGGGAACTTGCAGGTGGTGGTGTTCCCATGCGCCTGCTGCCCTTGTCCTTCTAGGTGGTAGAGGCTGCGGATTTGGGAGGTGCTGCCGAAGGAGCCTTGGCGAGTTGCTGCAGTACATCTTGTAGATGGTACACACTGCAGCCACAGTACGCCAGTGGTGGAGGGAGTGAATGTTTAAGGTGGTGGATGGGGTGCCAATCAAGCGGGCTGCTTTGTCCTGGATGGTGTCGAGCTTCTTGAGTGTTGTTGGAGCTGCACTCATCCAGGCAAATGGAGAGTATTCCATCACACTCCTTACTTGTGCCTTGTAGATGGTGGAAAGGCTTTGGGGAGTCCAGTTAAGTTTCTGTCTATGGTGACCCCCAGGATGTTGATGGTGGGGGATTTGGCGATGGTAATGCCGTTGAATGTCAAGGGGTGGTGGTTAGACTCTCGCTTGTTGGAGATAGCCATTGCCTGGCACTTGTGTGGCGTGAATGTTACCTGCCACTTATGAGCCCAAGCCTGAATGTTGTCCAGGTCTTGCTGCATGCGGGCATGGACTGCTTCATTACTGAGGAGTTGCTAATGGCATTGAACACTGTGCCGTCATCAGCGAACATCCCCATTTTTTACCTAATGTTGGAGGGAAGGTCATTGATGAAGCAGCTGAAGATGGTTGGGCCTCGGACACTGCCCTGAGGAACTCCTGCAGCGATGTCCTGGGGCTGTGATGATTGACCACTAACCACCACAACCATCTTCCTTTGTGTTAGGTATGACTCCAGCCAGTGGAGAGTTTGCCCCTGATTCCCACTGACTTCAGTTTTACTAGGGCTCCTTGATGCCACACTCGGTCAAATGCTGCCTTGATGTCAAGGGCAGTCACTCTCACCTCATCTGTAACTAATATATTTTTCTTTATATAGGATGCAAGTGTTGACAGCTCCCTCAATGTATAAATCAAAAGCTCTAAATACTTCCAAAAGCTGACAATATTATTTTAGAATAATTTAATTACAAAATGGGCTCAGCTCAAATGTCGCGCCAAGCAAAATGTCACAGGAGAGAATACACTTACTGTCACTTTTTGGGGGCTCACAAATTAAAAGAGACACCACAGAAAGAATGACTTGAATGTTTGAATGCAATTAGCGTTACAAATATACGTAAGAATTTTGTTCAATACACACCTGGTCTCCCAGAAATGTTTAAACAACGGGAAGGAATAAGAATGAAAAATCAAGAATTCATACATGGATAGCGACAGAAGGGTAGAAGAAAGTCTCAATTTTACAGTAAATGAGCAAGTATAAAACTACTAATGGCAAACAGGTAAGATCTCAAGTGCTGTTTTTGTAATGCAGCTTGATTCAAGGCTATCCTTTTAAGGTATATCAATAAAAATTAACTGGCAAATAGAATACTAAAGCACTGATAAAAAAAAATTGTTTGGCAAGTACAAGGAGCCCAACTGGGCAGTTAATTTCCATTTCAGTACTGCATTGACTTGTATTGCCTTCTCCCCCTTGGACTCTAGAAGCTGCCTTCAGTTATTTATAACCCTTTATAGAGTTATACAATAGCAATCTGCACTTCGGTGGAATCCTAATGCATGAGGTCCCAGGGGAGAGGGTATAAATTGGGAAGCATAAATTAGTTCCCATCTTGTCTACTTACAGGCTTACAGCATTGTACTCCTACTAAGATGCAGGTAAAGATTTGTGTACAATTGAAGCAACTCTTCAGAAAGCATGCACTGAAATGGCAGCCTTTCCAGGGTCATTCATCTAAGTATGTTAAACTATAAAAATAATGAAAGGAAAGAAATACAATAGGGCAAATGGATAAAATAGCTCAAATAACAGAGCCAGGACAGCCTGATTTAGACAAATTTATGTACAAGATGCTGCATAGATCAAAAAGGAAAATACGTCAGAGGAAAAACTAAAAAGCTTGCTCATACACAGATCAAACAGCTGTAATGCTGATAGTCTTTCTAATGATTATCAAGAGAGCACACAATCTTCCAGGACTACAATCATTATCCTTCTACTCATGTCGCTGTGTGCACTCAATCTGTTATAGATAAACTCGTGGGATTAAAACTCAAGGTTCCTGCAAAGGATGCGGATGAGTGCTGAATTGAATTAAAAAACCTGTAGTGCCCCAACTGGGCTATTATTTTTGAACACCCAAAGTTAACATAATTTGGACAACTGTGGATGCACATAGTTGGGAGCTGTAAGTACATCAATATGCTGTGTCACAAGATTTTCAATGTGTTACAAATTGGTAGGATTTGGGTCTATGCCAGTGGTGGACAAACCAAAGCCCGCGGGCCGTATCCGGCCTGCCAAGTCGTTCTATCCAGCCCGCTGGACGGGACAGAAAGAGAACGTGAGCCGGAGCTCGAGCTGCACATTAATCTATCCACTTTCATTTCTTGTGGGTCAGAGATAGACCTGATCTGCAGCCAGGGAACACAGTAACATTTAATTTAATTTATCAATTCGCAAAAGTGATTCTCCCCGGCCCGATCTTAAAAGGATCCGTTCCGCGATACTGGTCCCCAATGGCAGACGTCTGTACCCAGAATACACTGCGTACTCGAATATGCCCTATCCATTTTAGAGTCGAGTCATGGCTGCTCATCTCGATGACTCTTTTACCGAAGAAGAGACTGGCGCTGCATCTTTCCTCTCCCGGTACCCAGAGTACAATGGCAGGGGAGTTCTCATCGTCGTCTTAGACACGGGAATAGATCCCGGAGCACAAGCACTCCAGGTAATGCGATTGTAGTTCAGGCCTTGCGAAGTCTCGGGCTCCCGTACTCAGCACACTAAAAAGAGAACACCTCCCGCATAGGAGGCCCCGCAGACTCGGGCCGCTCTGCTAAACAGCCACATAGACTTTCAGTACAACATATAATCGATCAATCATTTCATTCATTTACTATTTTACACTACAGTTTGTGTATTTGCCCACCATTCTACATGCAGTGAGTTTCTGATCTCAGAAGTGATGGAAAAATAGTCACTCAACTTAGTCTAGGCATCTTTCTTATACCTATTGGCCAATTTGAAGATGGGCACCAGCAGAGACATGGGAGCAAGTCATATGCACACTCTTCCGTACTGAAACAGAGAGGGGATTCTAAACAGCAGAAGATAAAAAGACAAAAGGTCCACCCAAAAGAAAGAAAAAAGACTTGCATTTCTATAGCGCTTTTCAGGACCTCAAAATGTCCTAAAGTGCTTTACAGCCAATAAAATACTTTTTTTTTGAAGTGTAGTCACTGTTGTAAAGAAAGAAAATGCAGCAGCTAATTTGCACACAGCAAGGTTCCACAAACAGCAATGAGATAATGACCAGATAATCTGTTTTAGTGATTTTTTTCTCTCTTTTCTGATGTTGTCTTACTTGTTCATTTCCATCATTTATTACATTTATTTAAAAAAAATGATGAGGCTGGCTTATTTGTATGCAAGAACAACATTTCACACTGGCCAAGTGTAATACTATTTTTTTTAATGCCACGACATAGTTCTGACTATGTATAGAGACGAGGGCAGTGTCTTAGGCCCAACCATCTTCAGCTGCTTCATCAATGACCTTCCCTCCAATTTAAGGTCAGAAATGCAGATGTTTGCTGATGACTGCACAGTGTTCAGTGCCATTCACAACTCCTCAGACAATGAAGCAGTGCATGCCCGCAAGACCTGGACGACGTTAAGGTTTGGGCTGATAAGTGGCAGGTAACATTCGCGCCACAGAAGTGCCGGACAATGACTATCTCCAACAAGCGAGAGTCTAACCACCGCCCCTTGACATTCAATGACATTACCATCGCCAAATCCCCCACCATCAACATCCTGGGGGTGGGGGGTCACCATTGATCAGAAACTTAATTGGACCAGCCACATAAATACTGTGGCAACAAGAGCAGGTCAGAGGCTAGGTATTCATACAGTTCTGGATGAGCTAAAATTTTCTCCAATTAAATATCGGGAAAACCAAAGCCATTGTTTTCAGTCCCCGCCACAAACTCCGTTCCCTAGTCACTGACTCCATCCCTCTCCCTAACATCTGTCTGAGGCTGAACCACACTGTTCGCAACCTTGGTGTCATATTTCACCCTGAAATGAGCTTCCGACCACATATCCGCAGCATAACAAAGACCGCCTACTTTCACCTCCATAACATCGCCCGTCTCCGCCCTTACCTCAGCTTATCCGCTGCTGAAACCCTCATCCATGCCTTTGTTACCTCCAGACTTGACTATTCCAACACACTCCTGGCTGGCCTCCCACATTCCACCCTAGGTAAACTTGAGGTCATCCAATACTCTGCTGCCCGTGTCCTAACTCGCACCAAGTCCCGTTCACCCATCACCCCTGTGCTCGCTGACCTACATTGGCTCCCAGTTAAGCAGCGCCTCGATTTCAAAATTATCATCCTTGTTTTCAAATCCCTCCATGGCCTCGTCCCTCCCTACCCTCTGTAATCTCCTTCAGCCCCACAACCCCGCCCCCCCCCCCTCCGAGATATCTGCGCTCCTCTAATTCTGCCCTCTTGAGGATCCCTGATTATAATCGCTCAAACTTTGGTGGCCGTGCCTTCTGTTGCCTAGGCCCTAAACTCTGGCATTCCCTGCCTAAACCTCTCCGCCTCGCTACCTCTCTTTCCTCCTTTAAGATGCTTCTTAAAACCTACCTCTTTGACCAAGCTTTTGGTCACCTGCCCTAATTTCTCCTTATGTGGATCGGTGTCAAAGTTTTTGTCTGATAATATTCCTGTGCAGCGCCTTGGGACGTTTTACTACATTAAAGGCGCTATATAAATACAAGTAGTTGTTGTTGTATTCTGCGGCAAGTGTCTCACCTCCCGACTCCCCAAAGCCTTTCCACCACCTACAAAGCACAAGTCAGGAGTGTGATGGAATACTCTCCACTTGCCTGGATGAATGCAGCTCCAACAACACTCAAGAAGCTCGACACCATCCAGGACAAAGCAGCCTGCTTGATTGGCACCTCATCCACCACCTTAAACATTCACTCCCTCCACCACCGGCACACCGTGGCTGCAGTGTACACCATCTACAAGATGCACTGCAGCAACTCGCCAAGGCTTCTGAGGCAGCACCTCCCAAACCCGCAACCTCTTCCACCAAGAAGGACAAGGGCAGCAGGTGCATGGGAACACCACCACCTCCAAGTTCCCCTCCTCCGACTCCTCCGCCAAGACAGTGGGCATACAAGTTGCGCCCAATTTCCATAAGGGTAGTTCTGTACCAGTTAAAGCATAGGTTTAGATTTTTGTTCTCTCCCTCTAAGAAAAACAGATTATCCCTACTCACCAACTCCTCCAGACAGTTCAGCTGAGGGTGGAAACTCATCATACGTGAAAGTGCAAAGGCGAAGCCGTGGCCTGGGTTAGTGCACAACATCCCCTCACCAGGTCGCCATTAAGATAGTAATTCAATTTTTTCTTAACGGTTGAGCAGTGCTGTGCCATAAAAGTTTACCACGCTTTAGAAATACCAGTAAACTTATCTATAAAAAGAAAGGCTTGTATTTATAGAGCACCTTTCACGACCAGAGGATGTCCCAAAGCGCTTTACAGCCAATGAAGTACTAATAAACCATCGTATTGGTATCTAATGACAAGAAAAAAGGTAGTGCAAATTGGTTCCATGGCTTTCATAGTCAGTGACTTTGTTGTTGACAGATTAAAGCACTTAGTTTAAGTCTGAATTGGGTTTTCCTTCCCATCTTTATGAAAATCATGAACAATCTAAAATATTGTATTGCTGGAGATTGTAAAATATTATTGTCGATCTCTTTTTCAAAGTATTAGCTCAACAAAACTGGCACAAGTCTAAAGGGAACACTGAATGGAATTATTGTTTTTAAGGGAAACAAAATACTGAATAATACGTCACCTCAGAAACCCAATTTCAACCGAAAACTGGGATATAACTAGCCTCAATTCAGCTCTGCATGCATAAGGAGCTTTTTGCCAAATTTTATCATCTTCCTTCCTGTAATGGCGTGAGTTTGGCCCTTTAAAAGATTTGTTTCTAATAAACTTCATATTAATGGCTTCAAAGCAAGAATCAACCTTTCATGGTATATCTGACAGCTTCTTTCATTAAATGTAAAAAATAAAATAGTGCCTATTCCTGAAGGAGGACACCCATACATTAAAAAAAATGTTCTATTGCACTCTCCAGGGTCTTCATGACACAGAGAAGTCACAATCTCAGTATATCTCAAGGATTTGGATCATGAGGGAAACATTGCTCGAGTGTGAAATCGACTTTTTTTTGAAGTTTTTTATCTTCGTATCACCATCCAAATTATTTGTTAATTACTCCTTTGAGAACTAACATATTACCATATACTAAAAATGTTACAAGGTCACAGATTTTCTTTCAGCAACTAAACTATTTTGGCAAAATATTTCAAGTTGAAAAGCCCAGTAAAATAAATCATAATAAAGTCAATTCTGCAAACAAATTGTACTCATCCCTTAACTTGAGCCAAGGTTTTGCTCACTGAAATTACCGCTGGACTTACATACCATTGACAAATCTGTTTGAGTACACCATGATCCTCACAGAAATGAAAGTAAGAAAACAAACCCAACTAAAGATCATGCATTCCAATTTTAAAAAGCCAACTGAAACACAGATTGATGATTACAACTGTAACCAGTAACATGCTTGTCATCAGTTTGTGCCACGATGCTGCTTCTGTAGTTAGAAGATTATACTCTAATCGAGTACAAGCTTTTGCTGATCATCATAACCTGCATTGTTCCCCACTGTTTGTGTTGATGAAATTATGTGGCGTTTAATCAGAGCATTGGAGCCATATTTTAAAGTACTGTATTCAAGAACATCGGATATTATACTGTATGACAGAGGAAAGGCATACTTTGGGAAAACATATTTTAGAAAATGACACATGAAAAGCAGCTCAGAATCTGTTAAATTCAGTCAAAAAGCATCAAACATGCTCGACACCATCCAGGACAAATAAGCCCGCTTGATTGGCACCCCATCCACCACCTTAAACATTCACTCCCTCCACCACCGGCGCACCGTAGCTGCAGTGTGTACCATCTACAAGATGCACTGCAGCAACTCGCCAAGGCTTCTTCGGCAGCACCTCCCAAACCCGCGACCTCTTCCACCTAGAAGGACAAGGGCAGCAGGCGCATGGGAACACCACCACCTCCAAGTTCCCCTCCAAGTCACACACCAGCCTGACTTGGATGTACATCACCGTTCCTTCATTGTCGCTGGGTCAAAATCCTGGAACTCCCTCCCTAACAGTACTGTGGGAGTACCTTCACCGTACGGACTGCAGCGTTTCAAGAAGGCGGCTCACCATCCCCTTCTCAAGGGCAATTAGGGATGGGCAATAAATGCTGGCCTTGCCAGCGACGCCCACACCCCAGGAACAAATAAAAAAAAAGAAACCTAAAAATTCTACTGCAGCAATTTAACACATTGAGAGAGCTGCTGGTATCTTCACTCCACCTACAGTTTACTTCACCCGCTTCAAGTGATATAATCTGTTCGCACAGTTTGCACAGTTTTTTTTTTAAATCAGTCTTATCCTCATTGCTCTTGATGCGGAGATGCCGGTGTTGGACTGGGGTGGACAAAAATGAGAAGTCGCACAACACCAGGTTATAGTCCAACAGTTTTATTTAAAATTACGAGCTTTCGGAGCTGTTGCCCCTTCGTCAGGTACCTGACGAAGGGGCAACAGCTCCGAAAGCTCGTAATTTTAAATAAAACTGTTGGACTATAACCTGGTGTTGTGCGACTTCTCATTTTCATTACTCTTGCTCCATGGTTCCTCATTAACAATAATTTACACATTTCTCTCACTGCACAGTTTCGTGCTGCTAGTCTGATTGCTCTCATCCTGCAGTTTTTCACTGATGGCAAGGCCACTGGGGTTGCTGCTATTGTGTATTTTTTTACGAATGTTTATCACTCAGCCTGTAGTTTTTCACAGCAATTGTTCTCAAAGCAGAGAACTTGGGCAATCAGCAAGCAAGAAACTGTGGGACAAGAACGAGACCGTGAGCAAGAAAGCTGTAAAAACAGAATGATCAGCGTGCAACTATTAAAAGGAAACAGGAGCAAAAGTGATCAGTGTAGGGCTGGTAGTGAGAAACCATGGGTCAAGAATGATGAACTTTATGCAGGAAGCAAGATTCTGGGAAGCAAGTGCAAGATCATGAGGGAGATAATGCAACAGCACCATACTGGCAGAAACAGACAGGTGGCATATATCTGAGTGTCAGTCACTTTTGGAAAACTTGTGCAAATCAAATGACTTAAAAGCAATTAAATGAATACTGGATTCACTGGAAGCACCCAAAATCTGTACAATTCCAAATAATATTTTTCTTGAAGCATGGAATATTCTTATGTCCTTTTTCACTACAGTGGTACTGCTATTTTGATGCTTTTAAGACGGGGTATCCAAATGACTACCCTTGGGCCACATGCAGCCTGAGAGTCCTGGCAATCCAGCCCACAAGGCCTAAACAACTCAGTTCTATTTTTGCTTATATTTCTTGTTCACTGGTTTGTCCTGCTTGAATTGCCTATTTTCACCTCTATTATCATGCAGCTCTGTCCCTGCCTCACCCCCATCCACCCAAGTCATTGTCCGGCTCAATTTTTCCAACGGCAATGTTCCTGAGGGACAAAGCTGCAGGAATGTGACGTTGTGGCTGCTGCCCCCTCTCAGGATCCTTGGAGGGGGCAAGAGCGGGATGGAGGGGGCAAGAGCGGGACGGAGGGGGAAACAACAACAACTTGTATTTATATAGCGTCTTTAACGTAGTAAAGCGTTCCAAGGCGCTGCACAGGAGTATTTTAAGACAAAAAATTTGACACCGAGCCACATAAGGATAAATTAGGGCAGGTGACCAAAAGCTTGGTCAAAGAGGTAGGTTTTAAGGAGCTTCTTAAAGGAGGAATGAGAGGTAGCGAGGTGGAGAGGTTTAGGCAGGGAATTCCAGAGCTTAGGGCTTAGGCAACATAAGGCACGGGCACCAATGGTTGAGCGATTATAATCAGGGATGCTCAAGAGGGCAGAATTAGAGGAGCGCAGATATCTCGGGGGGTTGTGGGGCTGAAGGAGATTACAGAGGTAGGGAGGGGCGAGGCCATGGAGGGATTTGAAAACAAGGATGAGAATTTTGAAGTTTATTGATGGAGGGGAAAGAGCGGGATGGAGGGGGAAAGAGCGGGATGGAGGGGGAAAGAGCGGGATGGAGGGGGAAAGAGCGGGATGGAGGGGGGAAAGAGCGGGATGGAGGGGGGAAAGAGCGGGTTGGAGGGGGGAAAGAGCGGGTTGGAGGGGGGAAAGAGCAGGGTTGGAGGGGGGAAAGAGCGGGATGCAGGAGGAAAGAGCGGGTTGGAAGGCAAAATGCTGTTGCTGACTTCAATTACTGCTACCAGTTATCATTAAATATATGCTCTACATACAAAATGTTTGGACCGTTGCCTATTTGCCTGGAAAATGTAGAAGACACTTATTTTCAATGGGTCTTCACAATAGAAATCTTAACAAGAATACCTTGAATCAATGGAAAGAGATAGAGACCAGCAATTTTTGGCTGGCAGGCTGGGTCTGCCAAAGCTACCTTTCGACTCACAAAGCAGCAGCAAACAGTGTTTCGTGAAAATACTAAACCACCGCAGGCTGAAAAGTGACAGTTGGCTAATCAGACATTACAACATTTAAGCTACAGGATATACAAACTCTTGATACATCTGCTACATTAGTTGTTGGTGTAAATACACTCGATTGATTGGGCATTTTGAATTGTCGGTTGGATTTAAATTTCAACTGTCTGCAATGCATTTGATGTCGTCTACATGGATTTTAGCAGGGCTTTTAACAAGGTCCCACATGGCAGACTGGTCACAAAAGTAAAAGCCCATGGGATCCAAGGAAAAGTGGCAAATTGCATCCAAAATTGGCTCAGTGGCAGGAAGCAAAGGGTAATGGGCGATAGGTGTTTCTGTGACTGGAAAGTTGTTTCAGTGGGGTTCCGCAGGGCCCAGTACGAGGTCCATTGCTTTTTGTGGTATACATCAATGATTTAGACTTCAATGTAGGGAGCATGATTAAGAAGTTTGCAGATGATACAAAAATTGGCCATGTGGTTGATAGTGAGGAAGAAAGCTGTAGACTGCAGGAAGATATCAATGGACTGGTCAGGTGGGCTGAAAAATGGCAAATGGAATTCAATCCGGAGAAGTGTGAAGTAATGCATTTGGGGAAGGCTATCAAGGCAAGCGAATACACAATAAATGGTAGGATACTGAGAAGTATAGAGGAACAGAGGGTCCTTGGAGTGCATGTTCACAGATCCCTGAAGGTAGCAGGACAGGTAGATAAGGTGATTAACAAGGCATACGGGATACTTGCCTTTATTAGCCTAGGCATAGAATATAAGAGCAGGAAGGTTATGTTTGAACTGTATAAAACACTAGTTAGGCCACAGCTAGAGCAGTGAGTACAGTTCTGGTCACCACATTACAAGAAAGATGTGATTACGTTAGAGCGGGTACAGAGGAGATTTATGAGGATGTTGCCAGGACTGGAGAATATTAGCTATGAGGAAAGATTGGATAGGCTGAGATTATTTTCTTTGGAACAGAGGAGGCTGAGGGAAGACTTAATTGAGGTGTATAAAATCATGAGGGGCCTAGATAGAGTGAATAGGAAGGACCTATTTCCCTTAGCAGAGAGGTCAATAACCAGGGGGCATAGATTTAAACTAATTGGTAGAACGATTAGAGGGGAGTTGAGGAGAACCTTTTTCACCCAGAGGGTGGTCGGGATCTGCAACTCACTGCCTGAAAGGGTGGTAGAGGCATAAACCCTCATCGCATTTAAAAAGCCCTTGGATATTCACTTGCCATAAATTTCGATGATTCTATTGTAGGAATGGCTTTAGTACCACTGCAGAACAGCCAGAGATTTTTTTTTATTACCGTTAATTCTTTGTATAAGGTTAAGCCTAGTAGAAATATTTCATCAGTGGTCATTTTTCCATAAACCTGGTGATTGATATGGCTGGAAGAAGATACAAATTGTACTTAGGAGTATTCAGGAGGGAATAAAAACAGAAATATTCTGGAAATACTCAGCAAATCAGGCAGCATCTGTGGAGAGGGAAACAGAGTTAATGCTTCAGGTCAATGCTTCAGGTCGATGACCTTTTGTCAGAACTGGAAAATGTTAAGAGATGTAACAGGTTTTAAGCAACGACACAGGCAGGGGAAGGGGAGGAAACAACAAAAGGGAAGGTCTGTGATAGGGTGGAAAGCAGGAGAGATTAAATGACAAAAGGGATGATGGTGCAAGGCAAAAGGGGTTGTAATGGGACAAGTAAAGAAACAAAAGATGGGACTGGGGAGGTGTAAATGGGAATAGCAGAATCATCAACAGCTGCTATCCGCAAAAATGGGGGCAATGGTTCTGATCTGAAATTGTTAGAACATAAGAAATAGGAGCAGGAGTAGGCCATTCGGCCCTTCGAGCCTGCTCTGCCATTCAATGAGATCATGGCTGATCTTCTGCCTCAACTCCATTCACTGGCCCTATCGCCATATCCCTTGATGCCCTTACTAGTCAGAAATCTATCGACTTCGGTTTTGAATATACCCAATGGCTGAGCCTCCACAGCCCTCGGGGTAGCGAATTCCAAAGATTCACCACCCTCTGTGTGAAGAAATTTCTTCTCATCTCAGTCCTGAATGGCCTACCCTTTATCCTGAGGCTGTGGCCCCTGGTTCTAGACTCCTCAGCCAAGGGAAACATTCTCCCAGCATCCACCCTATCAAGCCCTGTAATTATTTTGTATGCTTCAATGAGATCCCCTCTCATTCTTCTGAATTCAAGAGAATACAGGCTTAGTTTACTCAATCTCTTCTCATATGACAGTCCCGCCATCCCAGGAATCAATTTCGTGAACCTTCGTTGCACTATGGCAAATATATCCTTCCTTAGGTAAGGAGACCAAAATTGTACACAGTACTCCAGGTGTGGTCTCACCAAGGCCCTATATAATTGGAGTAAGACTTCTTTACTCCTGTACTCAAATCCTCTTGTAATGAAGTCCAGAAGGCTGTAAAGTGCCTAATCGAAAGATGAGGTGCTGTTCCTCGAACTTACGTTGAGCTTCATTGGAACAGTGTAGGAGGCCGAGGTAAAAGAGGTCAGAGTGGGAGTGGAGTAGAGTATTAAAGTGACAGGCGACTAGAAGCTCGGGGTCATGCTTGTGGACTGAATGGAGGTGTTCCGCAAAGCGGTCACCCAGTCTGGGTTTGTTCTCCCCAATGTAGAGGAGACCGCATTGGGAGCAGCGAATACAGTATACTAAATTGAAAGAAGTACAAGTAAATCACTTTCACTTCGAAGGAGTGCTTGGGGCCCTGGACGGTGGGAATGGAGGAGGTAAAAGGGCAGGTGTTGTGTCTCCTTCGCTTGCACGGGAAGGTGCCTTGGGAAGGGGACGGGGTGTTGGGGGTGATTAAGGAGTGGACCAGGGTGTCATGGAGGGAACGGTCCCTTTGGAATGCTGAAAGGGGAGGGGAGGGGAAGATGTGTTTGGTGGTGGGATCACGCTGGAGGTGACAGAGGACGATCTGTTGAATGTGGAGGCTGGTGGGGTGGAAGGTGAGGACAAGGGGAACCTTATCATGGTTCCTGGAGGGAGGGGAAAGGGTGAGTGCATAAGTGCAGGAAATGGAACAGACACGGTCGAGGGCCCTGTCAATCACAGTGGAAGGGAATCCTCGATTGAGGAAAAAGGAAGACATATCGGAAGCACTGGTGTGGAAGGTGGCATTGTCAGAACAGATGCAACAGAGACGGAGAAATTGGGAGAATGGAATAGAGTCCTTGCAGGAAGTGGGGTGGGAGGAAGTGTAGTTAAGGTAGCTGTGGGAGTCAGTGGGCTTGTCGTAGATATTGATCGATAGGCTCTCTCCAGAAATGGAGACAGAGAAGTCGAGGAAGGGAAGGGAAGAGTCGGAGATGGACCTTGGCGAGGGAAGGGTGGAAATTGGAAGCAAAGTTGGTGAAATTTTCCATTTCGGGGCGAGAGCAGGAAACGGCACCAATACAGTCATCAATGTACCAAAAAAAGAGGTGAGGGAGAAGACCTGAGTAGGACTGGAACAAAGAATGTTCCACATTCAGGAGGGGTTTGGAACATAGCCTTACACCCAAGACAGAATACGTAAACCCATGGAATCATGATCTGGCAGCTCTATAATGGGAAATTAAATCAATGGCAGGAGCTGGGGTAGCCATGTGATGAGTATCGACTGGAAAGGCCCAATTTGATAAAGGAACCAGACACGCTTGCTGGTTTCATAAGAACATAAGAAAATGGAGCAGGAGTAGGCCATTTGGCCCCTCGAACTTGCTCCGCCATTCAATAAGATCATGGCTAATCTTCTACCTCAACTCCACTTTCATGCACTATCCCCATATCTCTTGATTCCCTTAATATCCAAAAATCTATCGATCTCTGTCTTGAATATACTCAATGACTGAGCCTCCACAGCCCTCTGGGGTAGAGAATTCCAAAGAGTCACCACCCTCTGAGTGAAGAAATTTCTCCTCATCTCAGCCCTAAATGGTTGACCCCTTATTCTGAGACTGTGACCCCTGATTTTAGGCTCCCCAGCCAGGGGAAACATCCTCCCTGCATCTACCCTGCAAGAATTTTGTAAGTTTCAATGAGATCACCTCTCATTCTTTTAAACTCTAGAGAATATAGGCCTAGTCTACTCAATCTCTCCTCATAGGACAATCCCCCCATCCCAGGAATCAGTCTGGTGAACCCTCATTAAACTCCATCTATGGCAAGTATATCCTTCCTTAGGTAAGACGACCAAAACTGTACACAATACTCCAGGTGTGGTCTCATCAGCGCCCTATATAATTGCAGTAAGACGTCTTTACTCTTATACTCAAATCCTCTTGTAATAAAGGCCAACATACCATTTGCTTTCCTAATTGCTTGCTGTACCTGCATGTTAACTTTCAGTGATTAGTGTACAAGGACACCCAGGTCCCTCTGAATACCAACATTTCCCAATCTCTCACCATTTAAAAAATACTCTGCTTTTCTATTTTTCCTACCAAAGTGGATAACTTCACATTTCTCCACATTATATTCCATTTGCCATGTTCTTGCCCACTCACTTAGCTTGTCTATATCCCCTTGAAGCCTCTTTCCATCCTCCTCACAACTTACATTCCCACCCAGCTCAGCAAACCTGGATATATTACATTTGGTCCCCTCATCCAAATCATTGATATAGATTGTGAATAGCTGAGGCCCAAGCACTGATCGTTGCGGTACCCCACTAGTTACAGCCTGCCAACCCGAAAATGACCCGTTTATTCCTACTCTCTGTTTTCTGTCTGTTAACCAATCTATGCTAGTATATTACCCCCAATCCTATGAGCCCTAATTTTGTTTAATAACCTCTTGTGTGGCACCTTATCGAATGCCTTCTGAAAATCCAAATACACCACATCCACTGTTCCCCCTTATCTATTCTGCTAGTTACAACCTCAAAAAACTCGATTCGTCAAACACGATTTCCCTTTCATAAATCCGTGTTGACTCTGCCCAATACTATTATTATTTTCTAAGTGCCCTGCTACCATGCCCTTAATAATAGATTCTAGCATTTTCCCTACTGCTGATGTCAGGCTAACTGGTCTGTAGTTCCCTGTTTTCTCTCTCCCTCCTTTCTTAAATAGTGGGGTTACATTTGCTACTTTCCAATCCGCGGGAACCATTCTAGAATCTATGGAATTTTGGAAAATGACAACCAATGCATCCACTATCTCAAAAGCCACCTCTTTCAAAACCCTAGGATGTTAGCCATCAGGTCCAGGGGATTTATCGGCTTTCAGTCCCATTAATTTCTCCAGTACTTTTTTTTTTACTAATGCTAATTTCTCTCATTTCCTCATTCTTGCTAGACCCTTGGTTCTCCACTATTTTCAGGAAGTTTTTTGCGTCTTCTTTCGTGAAGACAGACAGTATTTGTTTAATTTCTCAGCCATTTCCTTATTCCCCATTATAATTTCTCCTGTCTCAGCCTGTAAGGGACCCACATTTACTTTCACTAATCTTTTCCTTTTTACATACCTATAGAAGCTTTTACAGTCTGTTTTTATGTCTCTTGCTAGTTTACTCTCATTCTATTTCCCTTTCTTTATCAATTTTTTGGTCCTCCTTTGCTGAATTCTAAAATCCTCCCAATCCTCAGGCTTACTACTCTTTTTGGCAACATTATAAGCCTCTTCCTTTGATCTAATACTATCTTTAACTTCTCTGGTTAGCCATGGTTGGACCACTTTTCCTGTGGGGTATTTGTGCCTTAAAGGAATGTATATTTGTGTATATTTCAAACCTGATAGTAGACTTCTCATTATGAATGATAGTTGCCACTGTGATAGTCACTGCCCTGTGGTATTTAAGTATCGGATAGCATGAGAAGCCCTGTATGTTCAGCAACAGTGGAGCACCATCTCCAACTGACTGGCTAAATGAGCTTTCAGCATAAGAAACGGGTGGGGAAGAGTGATAGCCAGATAATTTGCCAAATCCATTAGTATCTAGAAGGGGATCCTTTCCAGTGGTTTGCAGTTTAGCAAAAAAAAATAAGACTTTGAAGGAATTCTTTTAATTGTCACAATACAACAGTGACGACACTTCAGGAGTACTTCATTGGTAGTAAAGCGCTTTGGGACATGAAAGGCACTATATAAATACAAGTTTGTGTGTATGAATTGAGTATTTTGAGATATGGTAAGTGTAGCATGCTTGGGAGAACAGGTGACTTTGGACCTATGGTTCCCAAAGCTGTTGCCCACTGGGGTTTTCCTTGCATTATGTCTGGGACCGTTGTAGACTAATTGATAGAGATTGAGTGCTATAACGCCATCATCATTGTATCATGTGACTACCAGGTTGGTAGAAGGCGAACTCGATGGACCCTGGTCTTTTTTCTAGCAATTTCTATGTTCCTATGTCAGTTTTTTCTTGCTTTCTGGAAATCAGGTTGGTAATATAATAAAACATAAAAATTTACAATAAAATCATTAAACTTACTCACATACAATAAAATGTTGTATGCTTAAAATACCTCCAAGTGTTTTTTTGCAAGGCCTATGCCTTTCTGAGAAGCAGGAATTTCAGTTCCACAGGGTTGTCCAAAGCATATCTCTTAGCTGAAGGAAACTCAACAAGGCAGTGTGCTACAGTTCCCAGCATGCACGTGTGTCTATAACTCCCAAGATTTTTTTATATGAGATAGGCACAGAGTGAGCCAAGACTTCTTTGAGCTCTGCCCCTGCTTCACACCTAAGTATCGATGGAAAATCACTGCAGATAGAAACCTCCACATGAATCATTTTTAGGAACATGCATTTAAAAACACCATATCAGGTCATTGAGACATCGCAAAGCCCTTTACATGCAATGATTTACTTTTGAAGAGCAATTGGTCAGGTTATGTAGGGGAATGTGGCAGTCAAATTGCACACAGCAAAATCTCACAATGAATGAAGGCCAAATAATCTGGTTTCAGTGGTGCTGTTTGAGGCAGGAATGTTGGTTAGGACCCCACAAGAGCTCCATTTTCTTGTTCAAATAGTGCCAAGGAATCTTTTATGTCTACCTGAGCAGGTACACAGGGATTATTTTAAGTGACTCATTTGAAAGTAGTACATTTAAGTGTCAGATGCAATTATGTGCTCAAATCCATTATGGTACCTTTTGATTTAGAGTTGAGAGTGCTATTATCTGAGCCAAGTTGACAAGTTCAGCCAACTGGAGTACTGCAAGAATCTGGAATAATTTTGTCTACGTATCAAAACAAGGCAAAGCAAGAAGTCCAATACTGTCCTCAAGTAACATCAAAAGCAAAAATAATGTACATTATACACCAGCTGATCCACCACAAAAACATTCAGCAAATTCAGTAAGAGAGCTGAGCATAAGCAAACACAAAGTGGGGAAAGCCTCAAGTATAAATGACTTGGACCAGACATTATACTTTGTAATGTATGCTAAATAGTTTATTGCAGTTGTACTCAATATCGTTATATTTATCTCTAAATTCAAAAAACAACCAGGAACACTAAATGATTCATATGTAAGCATTGGCAAGTTCTGGAAGCACTGCACCTTTATTCAAATTTGGAGGTAGGTTCTGAATAAAAGTCCTAATTTAAACATTTACTTAAGCAAGTACAGTTGCAGAGATGTTTGATAACAAAGGAAAATGCAAATTAGTTTAACTTTTTAAGTTTTATAAATTTCTTTGCTAGCCTGCACCCTAAACAGATGGAAAGTAAAGGTACAGAGCTGCAATTGTGGCAAGTGAGGGAAAATGCATTTATTTATCCACTTAAAAGGTGAGGAAAATACTAATTATTTACTTCCCAGGAACTAGTCATCCTTACTTCACTGTTTCTGGGCAGATCTCTTAGAAACTTTTTTCCAAATTTTCAGTGGAGATGTGCACCCGCAACTTCCTTAGCAACTTTCTAACTCACTGTGAGCAATGCCATAACAGATTTGTATAAAATATTTTATGAATGAATGTGTTTTGAAATGCATCCATCACAAATGCAGATTTTTGTGGCACAGCAAACTAGTTTTAAACAGAAAGTAAGCTAATTATTTCCAATATACAGAGAAATATTCCGACAATTCAATAAAAAAAATTAAACGCCAATTTCAACTCTAATTGTCCAGAGAATCTGCTCAAGAACAATTAACCTCTAACTGACCCAGCCAGGTACAACAATTGCACTTTTTGGCCTGAAAGGCAAACTCAAGTTATACTTTAGCACCAGTAGAATATTTTGTGCCTTGCACAGCATAATCCTCCTGTGCTTATAAAACAGCCTCTCATCCCTACCTACCATCATCAGGGGCATGGGAAACAAACTCGTAACCACAAAATGGTTATAAGAAAAGAAAAGGTTATACATTTTGAAACTTCTCTGATGCACTGCGAAGCAACTATGTTGATCCACAGCAAGCTGGTCTATATCAGATGGTGAAAGTGGGTTAATCTGCAATTAACCACTCCACAGTTCAGCAGTTATTTCTAAAACAATTTGTACAATTTAAAATAGGGTGAAACATTTCTCTTTTTGGTCATATATCTGAACGACATTAAAAATGATTTTATTATTTTGTTAGTTTGTGTTTACTTGTTTTTTGATATGATTGGTTCTCTCTTTTTCTGTTCTGAGATGTGCAAATTTGTGCTTCCATGTGATCATATAGCAATTCCTAAATAGTAGATGTATATAGGTAAACCAATATACTTGCCGATAATAATTGGCTTGTGACTCAGTCCCTGTGCTATGATTGACCTATGACAATACTCGATTTTATAACACAGGCAGGCTCAAAGGTTTCATCATTTCTGCTCAACCGGACATAGATTCTGGTGAGAATAAATAAATCGGTGGCTAGTTTGGGTCACTTGATTTCTTAGGAGGGACCATTAAGCATTACTTGATTTGTCTGCTTACATGATAGAGATGCAGTTATATGCAAATATTATCATCCGCTAAATAAATGAATACTTAGCGAAAGAAAATAGTTTTCAATTGACAGTTTACCAGGCCTTGACATGCCCAACAAGTGTTCCTGGTTTCAATCCAGCTCTGCAGTGTTATTCTAAGTCCAAAAATAGATAGACATGGAAACCAAAAATGCCCAGAGTTTCATCCTGAACGTGTGGCAAGGAGCAGACTGATGATCTGCCGATCAATCATATTATTATCTTTCAGCTATTTCCTCTCACAGGGTGTACTTTAAGGCCTTTTCCCTCCTCTGTGCATTATTTCAAATAATTTCTAAATGTACCTGCATTATCTCCTTTGTGATGCATTAAAGAAATACATTTTTTTTTAAATGCAACACATCCTGGGCTGCCTGCGATAGTCACATGTTCAATAACAACTTACATTTATAGAGTGTATTTAACACAGCAAAACGCCCTAATACACTTAACAAGAGCGATATCAATAAAAACATTTGTGACACCGAGCCAAAGAAGGCGATATTAGGACAGATGACCAAAAGCTTGGTCAAAGAGGTAGGTTTTAAGGAGCATCTTAAAGGAGGGGAGGTAGAGAGAAGGAGGTTTAGGCAGGGAATTCCAAAGCTTAGGGACAAGGCAGCTGAAAGCACGGCCGCCAATGGCGGAGCGATTACAATTGGGGGTGCGCAAGAGGCCAGAATTGGAGGAGCGCAGAGATCTTGAAGGCTTGTAGGGCTGGAGGAGGTTACAGAGATAAGGAGAGGCGAGGCCATGGAGGGATTTGAAAACAAGGATGAAGATTTTAAAACTGGGGCAGTCGGACTGGGAGCCAATGTAGGTTAGCAAGCACATGAGTGATGGGTGAACGAGACTTGGAGCGAGTTAAGATACGGGCAGCAGAGTTTTGGATGAACACAAGTTTATGTAGGGTGGAAGATGGGAGGCTGGCCTTGAGCGCATTGGAATAGTCAACTCTAGAGGTAACAAAGGCATGGATGAGGGTTTCAGCAGCAGATGAGCTGAGAAAGGGTCGGAGTCGGGTGATGTTATGGAGGTGGAAGAAGGCAGTCTTGATGACGGAGCGGATATGTAGTCGGAAGTTCATCTTGGGATCAAACACAACACCAAGGTTGTGAACGGTCTGTCTCAGCTTCTCAGTTGCCAGGGATGGAAATGGTGGCCAAGGAATGGAATTTGTGGTAGGGACTAAAGACATTGGCTTCAGTATTCCCAATATTTAATTGGAGGAAATTTCTGCTCATTAAATATTGGAAGTCGGACAAGCGGTGTGACAAATCAGGGACAGTGGAAGGGTCCAGAGAGGTTGAATTAACCATTAACTGTTGAAGCAATTTTTGTAAATCACAACTGTGCAGACCTTGTTCGAAGTAAATAGAAAATAAGAATGTTTCTAAGCATTTATACAAAATGCAGCCCAAGGTGCATAGCATAGGAAGTCAAAAGTAGCACCAAACTAGTGAGTGATGCAGTAACAAGCATAACTACATGGACTTTCAGAGTAAGGAATCTCATGTTTCACTTGAAAAATATATGGATTTTTATGCTGATGAAAGGTCATCGACCTGAAACGTTAACTCTCTTTCTCTCTCCACGGATGCTGCCTGGCCTGCTGAGTTTTTCCAGCGTTTTCTGTTGTTACTTTGGATTTTTATAACGTTGACTCATTTATGACAGATGTCTGTTTGATAATAAGGGAGAAACAGGCTGAATATAAAAAGTACAGAGCAGAAGTGAAAAAGAGGGGCAAAGAGACAGTACGAGAATAGATTAGCGACTAACATAAAGGGGAATTAAAAGGTCTTCTATAGGCATATTAACAGTAAAAGGGTTGTCAGAGGAGCGGTGGAGCAGATTCGGGACCAAAATGGAGAACTATTGGTGGAGGCAGAAGGCATGGTTGAGGTAATAAATGAGTACTTTGCATTTTTGTTTACCAAGGAAGAGGACTTTGAAAAAGCTATGGTAAACAAGGAGGTTGCTGGGATACTGGATGAGATAAAAATAGATCAAGAGGAGGTACTAGACAGGCTGGCGGTAATTAAAATGGATAAGTCACCTGGTCCGAATGGGATTCACCACAGCTTACTGAGGGAAGTAAGGGTAGAAATTGCAAAGGTGTTGGCCACAATCTTCCAATCCTCCTTAGACACAGGGGTGGTGCCAAAGGACTGGAGGATTGCAAATGTTACAGCCTTGTTCAAAAAAGGGTGCAAGGATAAACCCAGCAACTACAGGCCAGTCAGTTTAACATCGGTGTGGGGAAGCTTTTAGAAACAATAATTCGGGAGAAAATTAACAGCCACTTGGACAACCATGGACTAATGAAGGAGAGCCAGCACAGATTCATTAAGGTCAAATCGTTTTTAACTAACTTGATTGAGTTTTTTGATGAGGTAACAGAGAGAGAGTGGATGAGGGCAGTGCAGTTGATGTTGCGAATATGGACTTTGAAAAGGCATTTAATAAAGTACCACATATTACGCGTGTTAGCAAAATTGAAGCCCATCAGATAAAAGGGGCAGCAGCAGCATGGATACAAAATTGGCTAAGGGATAGAAAACAGAGAGTTGTGGTGAATGGCTGTTTTTCAGACTAGAGAGCGGTATACAGTGGCGTTCCCCAAGGTTCAGTACTCGGGCCTCTGCTGTTTTTGATACACATTAATGACTTGGACTTGGGGGTACAGGGCATAATTTTGAAATTTGCAGATGACACAAAACTTGGAAGTGTAGTAAACAGTGAGGAAGATAGTAACAGACTTCAAGAAGACAGACAGGCTGGTGGAATGGGCAGGCACACGGCAGATGAAATTCAATGCAGAAAAGTGTGAGGTGATACATTTTGGTTGGAAGAATGAGGAGAGACCATACACACTAAATGGTACAATTTTAAATGGGATGCAAGGAGACCTGGGGGTGTTTGTGCACAAATCTTTGAAGGTGGCAGGACAGGTTAACAAAGCAGTTAATAAAGTATATGGGATCCTGGGCTTTATAAATAGAGGCAGGGAGTACAAAAGCCAGGAAGTTATGCTAAATCTATACAAAACATTTTTCGGCCACAGCTGGAGTATTGTGTCTAATTCTGGGCACCACACGTTAGGAAGGATGTGAAGGCTTTGGAGAGGGTACAGAAGAGATTTACTAAAAAGGGATGAGGGAATACAGTTATATGGATAGATTAAAGAAGCTGGGGTTGTTCTCCTTGGAGCAGAGAAGGCTAAGAGGAGATTTGATAGAGGTGTTTAAAATCATGAAGGATTTAGATAGAGTAAATAAAGAGAAATGGTTTCCAATGGCTGAAGGGTCGATAACGAGAGGGCACAGATTTAATGTGATTGGCAAAAGAGCCAGCATGAGGAAAAGCTTTTCTTACGCAACAAGTGGTTAGGATTTGGAATGCACTGCCTGATAGGGTGGTGGATACAGATTCAATAGTAGCCTTCAAAAGGGAATTCGATAAATACTTGAAAAAACTGCAGATATATAAGGAAAGAGCGGGAGAGTGGGACTAACTGGATTGCTCTTCAAAAGAGCCAGTGCAGCCTCAATGGGCCGAATGGCCTCCTTCAGTGCTGTATTATTCTATGATTCCCTGATTTATTATTTATTATATATATATATATATATATATATATAAAATATATATATATAAATATATATATATATAAAAAAAATATATATAAATAAAATAAATAATCAGGTGCAAGAAGCTTATTTATGAACAAGTCCAAAGTCTTGATTTTTAGCCTTGAATCAATGGTAGTTCTCTCATGTCTGAGTCAGAAGGTTGTGAGTTCAAGTCCTACTCCAGACTCCTACTCCAGAAACTTGAGCACATAATCTAGGCTGACACTCCATTGTCATCTTTCAGTTGAGATGTTAAACCGAGGGCCGTATGCCCTGTCAGGTGGGCGTAAAAGATCTCATGACAATATTCGAAGAGCGGAGGTGTTTTCCCTGGTGTCCTGGCCAATAGTTATCCCTCAACCAACGCCACTATAAACAGATTATTTGGTCATTATATCATTGTTGTTTGTGGGACCTTGCTGTGCGCAAATTGCCACGTTTCCTACATTACAACAGTGACTACAGTTCAAAAGTATTTCTTTGGTTGTAAAGCGCTTTGGGATGTCGAGGTCATGAAAGGTGCTTTATAAATGCAAGTCTTTCTTTTATGTAAATTCAATTTGCTTAACAAATATATTAAGGTTCCACTTACAATGCAATTGTAGAACCAATACAAAGCAGTTTCACTTTGCACTAGGGTTGCCAACTCTGTTTGGACATACTCCTGGAGGTATCATTACATGACCTTCTGCCTCCAACTGCTCCGTGCCCCACAGGCCTACCACTGGTCGCCCAACATGTCTATCCTTGCGGTGCCACGCCTTTCCACACCAATTGGAAAGCAAATAAGCTCTTCATTAGCTGACTGGAGGATTCTTGACCGTCAGTCAAACAGCCTTTCTTCCCCCAGGTCCAACATTTTTATAACTAGTAAACAAAAGTGTTCAAATTATAAAACACATTTTTTTTTTGAAAAGGCCCTATGATTTTTCTTCCAAGTTGCTCGCAGCAGTGTCCTGCAGATTAGTCTTTAATTCCTGAAGACTGCAAGGCAATCCTGGATGGTTGGCAACACTACTAACACTGCAGTTATAATGCAGCCTGAATCCAGTGTCAGGGCCTGACTCAACACCAGAGCTTCAGAATCAGTTTGGGCCTCAACACCCCAATAATACTCCACAAGTTTAGTATCCATGCAAAGCCAAAACTGCTTTGCAACTACACAAATGCACCCTTGCATATAAGCTACTTATTTACATAGGGAGTTTGATCCCCATACCTGTATATCTTTTCTCCTGATCAGACTGCATAGCAGAATAGACCATTTAGAGTGATAGTACATCCTCAGAAAAACATATAGAACTCAAATGCTTTATTATTTCAGTACTTCTGAATGTTTTCTTCAATTCTTAAAAGGTAGCACTTAAAATCCAGAAATGTAAACAATTATATTAAGAAACTGGATTTGAAATTTTAATCATTATAGGGAAAGGTACTTAATTTGTCTTACAAACCTGAGTTCTAAGTTTAAAAAAAAATAATTGAAACCAAATACCTCCAAACCACGATAACAGGCAGGCAGATGACCTATCCTAAGTCCTAAGCATCTGTAAATGCCACTAATAAGCTAACAAGATGTACAAGCCCAGACTGATGCAGGCACATTTTCTATTGCTTCCAGTTTATATTGCCGTGTGGTCCTGCTGACATTAGCAGTTCACTGTATAGAGAATTGTGTTTTTAAGTCCACATCCTACCAATTTCATTGGACCACCTTTAAAATGTTGTCTTTGAAGCCTTCTGCAATCATTAAATGGTCAGTTACAAGAATACAAATAATTTGGACAGAAAAAAATAAATCTTCTAATGGGACTGGATGTATTTTACAAAGCTTTTATTATTAAAGGGTTCAAATTCCAGAGTGTTTTGTAACATTATAATGCAACATGAGAAATTAGAAGATTTATCTGAAAAATAATAGCGTGTGACAGAGGGGGGTAACACTACAGTATACATTATGAACCTTTTACTCACCGCTCTAGCTAATTGATATTGTTGCATACCTAACCTGACACTTTGCTCAACAATCAAATGTGAGCCACATCAACAGCTGGAACATGCCCTGTGCTTCCTGTCACGTGATGCCTCCGTATGCAATGTCATTTCTCCTTGCCGCTTTGGTAATTTGTTCAGTTCCACAGCTGGTGACTAAACCGGTCAAGAACCCTTTTCAGGGGTGCAACCCATATATAATTCTGAGTAATTTATCTCTTGGGTGGTAATTTAGCAACTTCTTTGCACGATTATCCTTTTGTCTGACTACATTCACATCTGTCCAGTATTCTAGATTTGAAATGCATAAAAAGAGAACACACTGGAAAATAAAAGTTAAATAAAAGTGTTTTTTCCCCCATTTTGGAAAGCACATTTACAGTACCACTTTACTACAACATTGGAGCATTTGCACATACTCTGCTGAGACAACTTTATTAAAACTCAGGTACGCTTCTATGAAAGTTTAACAAGTACCCTAATTCCCTAAATACAATTCCCTAAATACTCCTTGAAAACAAATACTTGAAAACTTCAGCAGCATCACAAAGCAAGATGCTGCAGTGGCAACGAAATCCTGAAAAATCACAGGCAACATACAGTACCCATCACTAACAGATGTTACAAAGCAATTAAACAGGTTAATGAGTTACCAAGTATTTCATTTAACTTTAATTATCTTTCATCATTTTAACATTTTCCTCTAAGCTGATTTTATCTGAGCAAACAACAGACACTTATCCCTGAGGCAATTTAAGGTGCACTAAGTTATTTAAACTTATATTTGCCAGCCTTGTGTTGAAATATCCAGTTCTCTGTGTTTTGGGGACTTAGATGAAAACACAGTTTATCAAAAACATGTTAAACTTTATCACAAAGACAATGCTAGTCACCATTTATTTCAAAAACTGACATTCTGGCACCTTCTAGAAATCATGAAAACTATAATTTAAATCAAAGGCAAGGATTAAACATTCTTAGCTGTTCTTTTGGGGAACACAATTGGGTCAAATGAAAAAAGGCAGACTTCTTTAAATTTAAAGTCACAGATCCAGTGAATTATTGATGAGATATGCCAGCATAGATATTTTTGTTCAGTCAACTCCACTGGAGTCTGCATCTAGTTTTGAATAAAAAGCACTGAACCATAAAATGGCAACCAGCCACTTCTGAACAGAATCAGCAACCTAGGAAATAAAAGGAGCTTGTGCCTCTCCCAGCCTTACCAACCGTCATGAACACCCCATAAAGTTGGTTGGCAACATTCTCATATCTTTGAGGCTTGATCAAGGCAATCCTGACTAACCACTATCTGGCTATATAATGTATTCTGAATGCTGGTGACTTCAAGTATTTAATGTAACAAAGCTGCCATTTAAACAAAATGAATTCTGTCTGAAATTAAAGTTGGCTTTGTTATTATCACCGTATTGTGCAGATCAGCACCTAAAACACATGGAAACTAGTCAAGTGGTTCAGTGTCTGCATATTTGCATTAATTAAAATTGATATTCACAAGCCTCAGTAAGACTTGAGATAAGAAAAGATGGTGCTGATGGTATGTGGTTATCAGAAGGAATTGCTGCAATAGGATTGATGGCATTTTTGGTTCCATTTTCTTTTTTTTAAATTAATTCATATGATGTGTGTGTTGCTGGCAAGGCCAGCATTTATTGCCCATCCCTAATTGCCTTCGAGGTGGTGAGCCGTCTTCTTGACCCACTGCAGTCCATGTGGTGAAGGTACTCCCACAATGCTGTTAGGGAGGGAGTTCCAGTATTTTGACCCAGCGACGATGAAGGAACGACGATATATTTCCAAGTCAGGATGGCGTACGACTTGGAGATGGTGGTGTTCCCATCCACCTGCTTCCCTTGTCCTTCAAGGTGGTAGAGGTTGCGGGTTTGGGAGGTGCTGTCGAAGAAGCCTTGGCGAGTTGCTGCAGTGTATCTTGTAGAAGGTACACACTGCAGCCACAGTGCGCCGGTGGTGGGAGTGAATGTTTAAGATGGTGCCAATCAAGCGGGCTGCTGTGTCTTGAGTGCTAACGAGCTTCTTTAGTAGTGTTGGAGCTGTAATCATCCAGGTAAGTGGAGAGTAGTCCATCACACCCCTAACTTGTGTCTTGTAGATGGTGGAAAGGCTTTGGGGAGTCAGGAGGTGAGTCACTCGCCGCAGAATACCTAGCCTCTGACCTACTCTTGCAGCCACAGTATTTATGTGGCTGGTCCAGTTAAGTTTCTGGCCAATGGTGATCCCCAGGATGTTGATGGTGGGGAATTTGACAATGGTAATACCATTGAATGTCAAGGGGAGGTGGTTAGACTTTCTCTTGTTGGAGATGGTCATTGCCTGGCACTTGTGTGGCACAAATGTTACTTGCCACTTATCAGCCCAAGCCTGAATGTTGTCCAGGTCTTGCTGCATGTAGGCACAGACTGCTTCATTATCTGAGGAGTTGCAAATGGAACTGAACACTGTGCAATCATCAGCAAACATCCTCACTTCTGACCTTATAATGGAGGGAACGTCATTGATGAAGCAGCTGAAGATGGTTGGGCCTAGGACACTGCCCTGAGGAACTCCTGCAGCAATGTCCTGGAGGTGAGATGATTGGCTTCCAACAACCACAAACATCTTCCTTTGTGCTCGGTATGACTCTAGCCAGTGGAGAGTTTCACCCCCCGATTCCAATTGACTTCAATTTTACTAGGGCTCCTTGATACCACACTTGGTCAAATGCTGCCTTGGTGTCAAGGGCAGTCACTCTCACCTCACCTCTGGAATTCTGCTCTTGTGTCCATGTCTGGACCAAGGCTGTAATGAGGTCTGGAGCCGAGTGGTCCTGGGGGAGCCCAAACTGAGCATCGGTGAGCAGGTTATTGGTCAGTAAGTGCTGCTTGATAGCACTGTGAAAGACACCTGCCATCCCTTCGCTGATGATTAAGAATAGATTGATGGGGCAGTAATTGGCCGGATTGGATTGGTCCTGCTTTTTGTGGACAGGACATACCTGGGCAATTTTCCACTTTGTCGGGTAGATGCCAGTGTTGTAGCTGAACTGGTACAGCTTGGCTAGAGGCGCGACTAGGTCTGGTGCACAAGTCTCCAACACGACAGCCGGGATGTTCTCGAGGCCCATAGCCATTGCTGTATCCAGTGCGCTCAGTTGTTTCTTGATATTTCCTACATTACAACAGTGACTACACTTCAAAAGTATTTCATTGGCTGTAAAGCACTTTGGGACGTCCGATGGTCGTGAAAGACGCTATATAAATGCAAGTCTTTCTTTCTTTATATCATGTGGAGTGAATTGAATTGGCTGAATACTGGCTTTTGTGATGGTGGGGATCTCAGGAGGTGGCCAAAATGGATTATCCACTCGGCGTGTCTGGCTGGGTTGCAAAAGCTTCAGCCTTGTCTTTTGCATTCACGTGCTGGGCTCCACCATCATTGAGGATGGGGATGCTCATGAAGCCACCTCCTCCCGTTAGTTGTTTAATTGTCCACCACCATTCACGACTGGATGTGACAGGACTGCAGAGCTTTGATCTGATCCGTTGGTTGTGGGATCGCTTAGCTCTGTCTATGGCATTCTGCCTCCGCTGTTTATCATGCATGCAGTCCTGTGTTGTAGCTTCACCAGGTTGGCACCTCATTTTTAGATATGCCTGGTTTTGCTCATGGCATGCTCTTCTACACTCTTCATTGAACCAGGGTTGGTCGCCTGGCTTGATGGCAATGGTACAGTGAGGAATAGGCTGGGTCATAAGGTTACAGATTGTGGTGGAATACAATTCTGCTGCTGCTGATGGCCCACAGTGCCTCATGGATGCAGTTTTGAGCTGCTAGATCACTTCTGAATCGATCCCATTTAGCACAGTGGTAGTGCCACACAACACAATGGAGGGTGTCCTCAGTGTGAAGATGGAACTCCGTCTGCACAAGGACTGTGCAGTGGTCACTCCTACCAAAACTGTCATGGACAGATACATCTGCGACAGGTAGATTGGTGAGGACGAGGTCAAGTAGGTTTCTAAGTGTATGCTTCTATGTGGGAACATGATATAATATTTGAAAAAAAAGCAACAATTCATTTTTGAAAGTTACGTTGATGTGAAACCGAAAATGGGCACATTTTTGGAACAGGTAAAAGAAAGACTTGCATTTATATCATGGCTTTCACAACCTCAGGATGTCCCAAAGCTCTTTATATCCAATGCATTACTTTTGAAGTGTAGATACTGTTGTAATGTAGGAAATGTGGCAGCCAATTTGCGCACAACAAGGTCCCACACAGCAATGTGATAATGACCAGATAATTGATAAAACGGGGGCTTAGTCCACCGAGCTGTCAATCACAGTTACTGTGCTGAGGTGAATGCCTATCTTTTGATGGGCGAGTGAGAGGCTCCCCAGTGCCAGCTTTGGCTAAGCCCCTCATTGTGCGAAATGGAATAGAATGAAATGACACCTGGACCGTCAGGTGTTGCAAACAGCAATCTTCACACAACAGTGAAATGTTTGAAATTGTATACAATGATCATCCCTTTGAATGGCTAGCTAACACTTCAAATCATTATTGTGGAGGCTAGTCCCAGTTCATTATTGAGATAACATGCTGAATCTAGAATTGCAGAAAGATTCTAAGTTTAAAAAAAATCTAGATCAAACAATCCAGGCTAAATCCAATTAGCCACAAACAATATTAGTGGTTTAATCACAGAAAGGTTACAGCACAGAAGGAGGCCATTCGGCCTGCCTAGCCCGTGCCAGCTCTCTGCAAGAGCACTTCAGCTAGTCCCACTCCCTCGCCCTTTCCCCGTAGCCCTGCAATTTTTTTTCCTTCAGGTACTTATCCAATTCCCTTTTGAAAGCCACGATCGAGTCTGCCTCCACCACCCTTTCAGGCAGTGCATTCCAGATCCTAACCACTCGCTGCATAAAAAAGTTTTTCCTCATGTCGTCTTTGGTTCTTCTGCCAATCACCTTAAATTTGTGTCCTCTGGCTCTCGAACCATTCGCCAATGGGAACAGTTTCTCTCCATCTACTCTATCTAGACCCCTCATGATTTTGAACACCTCTATCAAATCTCCTCTCAACCTTCTCTGCTCTAAGGAGAACAACCCCAGCTTCTCCAGTTTATCCACGTAACTGAAGTCCCTCATCCCTGGAATCATTCTCGTCAATCGTTTCTGCACCCTCTCTAAGACCTTCACATCCTTCCTAAAGTGTGGTGCCCAGAATTGGACACAATACTCCACAGTTGAGGCCGAAGCAGTGTTTTATAAAGGTTCATCATAACTTCCTTGCTTTTGTACTCTATGGGCTCGATTTTCCAAGCCCCCTGGAGGCGGGTTTGGAGGCGGGAGTGGTGGGAAAATTGCAGATTTGGGGGGCACGTACCCATCCCGCCCCCAAGCCAATGTCCCAGGAAACGGGTACCCGACCTGTGCTGGGAGCCGCCTCCCTGAGGCGGGAAGGGGATTAGTGCCAATTAACTGCCTGTTAACAGGTAGTTAACAGGCAGTTTTTTGGCTAATCCCTATTTTTAGCCCTGAAGTGTGGGCTGCCCAACGGCTCCAAACCACGCCAAGTTAGCGAGGCGGACCGTCGGTCTGCAGGGCTTGGAGGGGTCGAGATGTCCGGTGTACAGGTGAGTGATGGGTGCATGAGTGCAGAGGTAAGTGTGTTTGGTGTGTGTAAAGTGTTTTAATAAGTTTTACTTCCCTTTACTTTCTCCTCCAGGCTTCCTCCCTTCAGTTCTCGGGAGTCACTCAGCTCACCGGCACAGAAAGCAGAATGGCCGCTGAGCTGTCAAAAGCTGCAGCCTCTGCTTTCTGGTCTGGAGAGCTCTCTAACTGAGTCTGAGTAGAAGGACTCAAGTTAGAAGACAGATTGTCAGTGTTTGACAGCTTCACAGAGCTGTCAAACGCTGATATTTCATCTGTCAAAAGCGCTTGACAGATGAAATGTCAATCGCTGACGTCACCAGTATCCAGGTGTCCCTTAATTGGCCTGCTGGGCGGGCTTAACAAGGTCAATCAAGGGAAAGTAGCGTGGGTTGGCCACAAATCGATGGAGGCAGGACGACAACCCAAAAAGTGGGAGTCCCGCCTCCATCACGTCCCCATTGACAAAATCGAGCCCATTGCCTCTATTCATGAAGCCCATTATCGCGTATGCTTTTTTAACCGCTTTCTCAACCTGCCCTGCCACCTTCAACAATTTGTGCACATATACCCCCAGGTCTCTCTGTTCATGTACCCCCATTAGGATTGTACCCTTTCGTTTATGTTCCCTCTCCTCGTTCTTCCTACCAAAATGTATCACTTCGCACTTTTCTGCGTTAAATTTCATCTACCACGTGTCTGCCCATTTCACCAGCCTGTCTATGTCTTCTTGAAGTCTATCACTATCCTCCTCACTGTTCACTATCCTTCCAAGTTTTGTGTCATCTGCAAATTTTGAAATTGTGTCCTGTACTCCCAAGTCCAAGTCATTAATATATATCAAGAAAAGCAGTGGTCCTAAGTACCAATCCCGAGGGAACACCACTGTATACCTTCCTCCAGTCCGAAAAACAACCGTTCACCACTACTCTTGGTTTCCTATCACTTAGCCAATTTCGTATCCATGCTGCCACTGTCCCTTTTATTCCATGGGCTTCAACTTTGCTGGTAAGCCTATTATGCGGCACTTTATCAAATGCCTTTTGGAAGTCCATATATACCACCTCAACCGCATTACCCTCATCAACCCTCTCTGTTACCTCATCAAAAAATTTGATCAAGTTAGTTAAACACGATTTGCCTTTAACAAATCTGTGCTGGCATTCCTTAATTAATCCACACTTGTCCAAGTGACTGTTAACTTTATCCCTGATTAACGTTTCCAAAAGCTTCCCCACTACCGAGATTAAACTGACTGGCCTGTAGTTGCCGGGTTTATCCTTACACCCTTTTTTGAACAAGGGTGTAACATTTGCAATTCTCCAGTCCTCTGGGGCCACCCCCGGATCTAAGAAGGATTGGAAGATTATGGCGAGTACCTCCGTGAATTCCTCCTTCACCTCCCTCAGCATCCTAGGATGCATCCCATCCGGTCCTGGTGACCTATCAACTTTAAGTTCAGACAGCCTTTCTAGTACCTCCTCTTTATCAATTTTTATCTCATCCAGTATCTCCACTACCTCCTCTTTCACTATGTTCCATATACTGTTGAACTAATCGTGTATGTTGGGCAATGTGAACCATAAAGACTGAGATCAGTCAGCCTTTCTGTGGATCAGATTGCCCAATATACTCAGTTAGTTCATGCTTCATTAATACAGTCTAATGTTGCCCAATATACAAAACAGTGCATCGAATATGTTAGAAATTATGATTGATTCCTGGAAGAGAATTATGGTAATAGTCCAACCTCATGGTTCAGATAAGGTTAGTTTTTTTGGACATCACCTGCACCCCTTACACATTCATCCAGAATTCTATCATCTTTTTAATAAACACATGAATTTGACATAAAAACAGAAAATGCTGGAAATACTCAGGTGGTCAGGCAGCATCTGTGGAGAGAGAAACAGAGTTAATGTTTCAGGTCGATGACCCTTCGTCAGAACTGGAAAAAGTTGGAGATGGAGCAGGTTTTTAAGCAAGTGGAGGGGCAGGGAAAGGGGGGAAGGGAGGAACGAACAAAAGGGAAGATCTGTGATAGGATGGAAGGCAGGAGAGATTAAGAGGGATGAAAGGGATGAATCATAGAAAGTTACAGCACGGAAGGAGGCCATTTTGGCCCATCGAGTCCGCGCTGGCCAACAAAGAGCTATCCAGCCTAATCCCACTTCCCAGCTCTTGGTCTGTAGCCCTGCAGGTTACAGCATCCCAAGTTCACATCCAAGTACTTTTTAAATGTGGTTAGGGTTCCTGCCTCCACCACCCTCTGGGTGAAGAAATTTCCCCTCAAATCCCCTCTAAACCTTCCACCAATTACTTTAAATCTGTCCCCCCTGGTTTTTGACCCCTCTGCTATGGGAAATAGGTCCTTTCTCTCTGCTTTATCTAGGCCCCTCATAATTTTATACACCTCAATAAGGTCTCCCCTCAGCCTCCTCTGTTCCAAGGAAAACAGACCCAGCCTATCCAGTCTTTCCTAATAGCTAAGATTCTCTCCTCTCGGCAACATCCTTGTAAATCTCCTCTGTACCCTCTCTGGTGCAATCACATCTTTCCTGTAATGTGGTGACCAGAACTGCACGCAGTACTCTAGCTAAGGCCTAACTAGTGTTTTATACAGTTGAAGCATAACCCCCCTGCTCTTGTATTCTATGCCACGGCTAATAAAGGCAAGCATTCCGTATGCCTTCTTAACCACCTTATCTACCTGGCCTGCTACCTTCAGGGATCTGTGGACATGCACTCCAAGGTCCCTTTGTTCCTCTACACTACTCGGTGTCCTACCATTTAATGTGTATTCCCTTTCCTTGTTAGCCCTCTCCAAATGCATTACCTCACACTTCTCCGGATTGAATTCCATTTGTCACTGTTCTGCCCACCTGACCAATTTATTGATATCTTCCTGCAGTCTACAGCTTCCTTCTTCAGTATCAACCACACAGCTGATTTTAGCATCATCTGCAAACTTCTTAATCATACCCCCTATATTCAAGTCTAGATCATTGATATATACCACAAAAAGCAAGGGACCTAGTACTGAGCCCTGCGGACCCCACTGGAAACAGCCTTCCAATCACAAAAACACCCATCAACCATTACCCTTTGCTTCCTGTCTCCGAGCCAGTTTTGAATCCAACTTGACACTTTGCCCTGGATCCCATGGGCTTTTAACTTCGTGACCAGTCTGCCATGTGGAACCTTATCAAAAGCCTTGCTAAAGTCCATGTACACTACATCAAACACACTACACTCATCTACCCTCGCTGTTACCTCCTCAAAAAATTCAATCAAGTTCGTCAGACACGACTTTCCCTTAACAAATCCGTGCTGACTATCCTTGATTAATCCGTGTCTTTCTGAATGAAGATTTATCCTGTCTTCAGAATTCTTTCCAATAATTTTCCCACCACCGAGGTTAGGCTAACTGGCTTGTAATTACTTGGTCTATCCTTTTCTCCCATTTTAAATAAGGGTACCACATTAGCAGTCCTCTAGTCCTCCGGCACCACACCTGAAGCCAGAGAGGATTGAAAAATGATGGTCAGGGCCTCTGCTATTTCCTCTTTTGCTTCGCTTAACAGCCTGGGATACATTTCATCCGGGCCTGGGGATTTATCCACTTTTAAAGCTGCTAAACCCCTTAATACTTCCTCTCTCACTATGTTTATTTCATCTAATATTTCACATTCCTCCCCCGATAGCAATGTCTGCTTCGCCCCCGGATGATGGTGCAAGGCAAAAGGAGATGGTAATGGGACAAGTTAAGAAACAAAAGATGACTCTAGATGAAGTGTAAATGGCAATGGCAGAATGATCGACAGCTGCCACGTGAGCCTCCTTGAAAAAGTGCAACATCCCCACTGACACCTGGAAATCCTTGGCCCAAGACCACACAAAGTGGAGGAGAAGCATCCAGGAAGGCGCCGAACAGCTTGAGTCTCTTCGCCAAGCGCAAGCAACGCACGTCAACCCAAGCACCCCACTCACCCGCCCCTTCAACCACCGTCTGCCCCACCTGTGACAGAGACTGTAGGTCCCGCATTGGACTCATCAGTCACCTGAGACCTCATTTTTAATGTGCAAGCAAGTCATCCTCGGCTCCGAGGGACTGCCTAAGAAGAGAAGAGAGAGAGAAAAATAAGATAGGGGCAGAGGTTATGGTCTGAAATTGTTGAACTCGATGTTGAGTCCAGAAGGCTGTAAAGTGCCTAATCGAAAGATGAGGTGCTGTTCCTCGAGCTTACGGTCAGCTTCATTGGAACAGTGTAAGAGGCCGAGGACGGAGAGGTCAGAGTGGGAGTGGAGCGGAGAATTAAAGTGACAGGCGACCGGAAGCTCAGGGTCACCCTTACGGACTGAACGGAGGTGTTCCGCAAAGCGATCACCCAATCTACGTTTGGTCTCCCCAATGTAGAGGAGACCGCATCGTGAGCAGCGAATACAGTATACTAAATTGCAAGTACAAGTAAATGTAAATTGCTGTTTCACCTGGAAGGAGTGTTTGGGACCCTGGACAGTGGGAAGGGAGGAGGTAAAAGGGCATGTGTTGCATCTCCTGCGCTTGCACGTGAAGGTGCCGGGCAAAGGGGAAGGGGTGTTGGGGGTGATAGAGGAGTGGACCAGGGTGTCGCGGAGCGAGCTGAAATACTGAAAGGGGAGGTTAGGGGAAAATGTGTTTGGTGGTGGGATCACGCTGGAGGTGGCGGAAATGGCGGAGGATGATCCGTTGAATGTGGAGGCTGGTGGGGTGAAAGGTGAGGACAAGGGGAATCCTATCGTGGTTCTGCGAGGGAGGGGAAGGGCTGAGAGCAGAAGTGCGAGAAATAGAATGGACACGGTCAAGGGTCGTGTCAACCACAGTAGAGGGGAATCATTGGTTGAGGAAAAAGGAAGACATGCCGGAAGTACTAGTATGGAAGGTGGCATCGTCAGAGCAGATGCGGTGGAGGCGGAGAAACTGGGAGAATGGAATAGAGTCCTTACAGGAAGCGGGGTGGGAGGAAGTGTAGTCTAGGTAGCTGTGGGAGACAGTGGGCTTGTAGTGAATGTTTGTCAATAACCTATCCCCAGAGATGGAGACGGAGAAGTCGAGGAAGGGAAGGGAAGAGTCGGAGATGGACCATGTGAAGGTGAGGGAAGAGTGGAAATTGGAAGCAAAGTGAATGAAATTTTCTAGTTCAGGGCGAGAGCAGGAAACGGCACCGATACAGTCATCAATGTACCAGAAAAAGAGGTGAGGAGGGGACCTGAGTAGGACTGGAACAAAGAATGTTCCACATATCCCACGAAAAGGCAGGCATAGCTAGGACCCATGCGGGTTCCCATAGCAACATCTTTAATTTGGAGGAAGTGAGTGGTGTCAAAGGAGAAGTTGTTCAATGTGAGAACAAGTTCAGCCAGGCAAAGGAGGGTGGTGGTGGCAGGGGACTGGTTGGGCCTCTGTTCAAGGACGAAGCGGAGCGCCCTCAGGCCATCCTGGTGGGGGATGGAGGTGTAGAGGGATTGTACGTCCATAGTGAAAAGGAGACGTTTCGGGCCAGGAAACTGGAAACTGTTAAAGTGATGGAGGGCGTCGGAAGAGTCGCGGATGTAGGTGGGAAGAGACTGGACAAGGGGAGAAAGAATAGTGTCAAGATAGGAAGAGATAAGTTCCGTGGGGCAAGAACAGGCTGAAACGATGGGTCTACCAGGGCAGTCCTGTTTGTGGATCCTGGGAAGGAAGTAGAAGCGGACTGTGCGGGGTTGGGGAACTATGAGGTTGGCGGCCGTGGAGGGAAGATCTCCAGAGGAGATGAGGTCAGTGACAGTCTTGGAAACGGTGGCTTGATGTTCAGTAGTGGGGTCATGGTCCAGGGGGAGGTAGGAGGAGGTGTCGGAGAGTTGGCGTTCAGCCTCCACTAGGGAGAGGTCGGTTCACCAAACAACAACAGCACCACCCTTGTCAGCAGGTTTAATGACAATGTTGGGGTTGGATTTGCGAGAATGGAGTGCTGCAAGTTCAGAGGGAGGTAGGTTGGAGTGAGTGAGGGGAACAGAGAAATTGAGACGGCCTATGTCACGCTGGCAGTTTGCAATAAAAACATCGAGAGGTTAAGAGGCCAGAGGGAGGGGTCCAGGTAGAACGAGAATTCTGAAAGCGGGAGAAAGGGTCAGCTGTGCAGGGGGAAGTGGGCACGGAGACGAAGGCAACGGAAAAAGAGCTCAGCGTCGTGCCGAGCTCGAAATTCATTGAGGTGGGGGCATAAGGGGATGAAGCTCAGGCCTTTGCTGAGAACTGATCGTTCGAGGTCAGAGGGGATAGTGAAAACACGGCAGGGGGTGAGATTGCAAGAAGGGATGGGGCCAGAGGAAAGTAAAGGGGCAGAAGGTTCCGGAGGGGCATTGGTGTCCAATTTGACATCTCTAAGAGTATTATTTTTCAACACAACTTCGCCTTATCAGTTGACTACCGTTCTAATTTAGGACTAGCATCAACTTTGTAAAACTTGCACTATGATACAGCACAACACAATGGCCTCAATCGTAAAATACAGAAAACTGGATACATTAGAAAATAATAAATGGCTAGGACTGTATTTAGGGTTGAAATATATTTTTGGGTTCAAATGATTGTCACAAGGTCTACAACGCACTTAAGGAATTTGGATTTGATCAACACAGTTCTAGCTGTCCATCCTCCATGTCAAATGACCAGGTCTTTGAGGGAGTTTGTTCTGAACAGACAAACATAAAATAATTTGAACCTCTGAATATTCAGATCTGATTCAGATAACTTTCTCGGTAAAATAAACTCTGCTACCAATTTATGAATTCACAACATTTTTTTGTTGATCAGCATTCCAACCATCATGCCAGGGCCACCAATTTTAAGTGTGGCTGGGCTGAGAATGCGGCTGCAAGGTCTTGCCCAGCTGCAGTCTGACCCCATTCGCCCAGACACTGTGGTACAGTAACATTCTCAATAGACTCACTATCACTGATGTGAAGGAGGGTTGGGTTTGGGATAACAATTATCTTTTTCTATTAAATAGCAGCCTCCAGAAAAAGTGGGGGCATTTTACGTTCACTTTAAAATGCTCATTCTTACTTCTTTAATTAATATGCAAATAGCCCACCCAAAAGAACATTTTCTGAAGACCAGGCATCTCTTCAAAAATAAATCAAGGAGAATCTTCAGCATCAGTGATTGAGGGAAGACTTCAGCAGCGCTTCAAATAGCTGTACCCAGCAGTGTTTGCACTGGTTTCTAACTCCAATGTATGTATGCGCTGCTAAAAGTAAGGATTCATATGACACCCAATGTCAGAGCTCAACAGAACTTGACACTATCTCTTTTTAATATACAAACCAGTCATGTGGCTCAGCCCATCAAACTGACAGTTTCTTAGGCACCATTCAAGTTGTTCTATTCATAGACATCCCATTCTCTGGAGTATTAAGTTTAATCACACACAAAAATCCAGCATATATTAAAAGTTCTCTGATTTGCTGTTCCAGAGTCAGAGCTAGCTGCATGGCACATCTAATATTGTTTATCAGGGTTGAAAATTCTTTCCAACACTGATATTCACTCTGTATACTGGTCAAACTTCAGATGGACCATATCACCAGTACTGTGTCAGGATTCTGGCATTCATCCCCCATTTCTCATTGTTCATTTTATACACAAACATTTAGGGGGTTTTAATTGAAGTGGATGTCAAAAGTATGCAAATTATGGTTAAATGAAAAATATAACATGTTTTTACTTGCATGTCGAAGAACTTACAACTGGACTCCTGTTCCAATTTTGTCAACTAAACAAAATGTCTGGAGAATAAAATACAATGAATAATTGAAGCAAGGTTTTCCAAGATCTTAAATTATGCTCATTATTTTCTATTTTAGTATGTTGTTTTGAAGAATTTCTAATGTAGCTTGAAACTGCTTTTCCTATTCAAAACTAAAATATGTAGCCTGGCACTACTACCATCACATCATTTTTTATTTAATGTGTCCTTCATCAGTAGCCCCTGATAAAAAAATGTTTTCTAATACTGATGCAGCATCAAGGCCTTCTCGTGCACATTCTATATCAGAAGAATGCAGAGTAGATTTGCTTTTGGTCTTCTTTAGTAGGAAGCATATTTCATGCTGAACCGTGTATCCTTATTTTCACTTCAATGCCAGAAAGGCTCATTACTGTTGGCTGTATGTTAACTAGAACACAAAGAGGAAAGCTGATGAGGTAAAATTGAAGAACACAAAGAGCAGATTTTGCACAGAAGAGTGACATTTACGCTCTAGATTCGCTTACTATCCTTGCCATCTTAACCCAGCTGATCTCTACTGACCCCTTCACTTGTCGTCATCTATACCGCTGTCATGGTAACCCCCACTATTCTACAGAGTGCTATTGCTGGTGTCTGTCTGCGATACAGCTGCCCTTCCCTCATTCTAATCAGGGTCAGGAATACTGAGAGCAGTAGCAGGCCTTGGAAAAGCTCTAAGTTAGTTTGTCAATCTCTTCAGCAAAACCTTGTTCAAAGGGGAAATGATGACTTGCTGAATGCTGTATTTATTTCATTTTGCCAAATCTCATCTCTCCTTTTAATATGTTTGCTCCCTCCTTTTTGGTGTATGCCACAGGGTAATAGCCTTTCACCAGTTCAAATGGCTGCTCAAGCAACTTGGCTTCTGCCAATGCCATTGTTATACCATCTACATAGACACACACGTGGGGAGTATGGACTGAGATAACCAACCTCCATGAAAGCACCCGATTTTAGGTCAACCAGATATCCTGACTGAACGGAGGAACTTCTTGTGGGCAAATACACTGGGGGTAGACAGAGAGAAGGACTGCATCTTAATGCTCCGAAGCACAACATTGGTGGACTGATAATTAAACCATTGCTCATTTAGGGGGAAAACACATAAGGAAATTAGCTGTTGCAACTTTGAGATTATTCCTGGCAAGTAACTGTACCTGGTTCTACTAGCTGTCAGTACTCACTATATTCAAGCTGTGGTATTTTTCCAACAATTTGTTTAACTGCAGCAAGCAGACTAAGACAATAAAAAGTAAATCACTTTCAAAGTAGTGCTTAAAATCAATGTGGAGAAATACAATGTTTCTGAAAAAAGCATTTAAGGCAACATCAAAGCTAGGTCAGTATGAGAAATTAACAACAGTTTGCAAGTACCTGGGGTGTACATCATTGTATTTTATAATGGTAATTCAGGTCTAGACCAGATATATCTACAATACATGGCTACATAACTTATAGAACTAGCAACGCTCACTTGTTTCGGTACAGACCTGCATTGCAATGGCTATGGAAATATTTTACATAATGTTAACCAGTCTCCTTTTAGACCAATTTAAATCAGCTCCCACAATACTAACAAATTGATTTGAGCCTGCACTAAATCAAGTGAAATTGAAATCTGCAAGTATAAATCAGCCAAAATATTGTATTATGCCTATTATATTCCTTGCTGCAACACAACATTCATACCTCAACACTGTTACTGTCAACATATTTAAATCCTCCCCAGAAATGTGCACTTGGACCGCCATGATATATACTCGGCTTCTGATCTATGCAATATGCATGTGGTAAAAATAATGCAATTTTGAGGAAAAAAAACACATGGCACTGATAGAGGCAGCTCTACTCCATCACTGCTGATTTGTGCACCTAGTCGACACAAAGTAGTTGGATGCAAACTTATTTGAACCAAATCTACGTTTGCGGAATAGAAACACTTCTACTTTTCTGAAGCTGCACAAACCATACACTAGAAACTTTGTTGCACTGGTAAGTGGAACACAACACTGAAAGAGTTAACTGTTTTGATAGCACATTATGCTTGTTCATTGCTATCATCTATCTTCCCACAGTTCCCCCTCCCCCAAAAGGGGTATGGGAAGGAATACTGATAGAAGCTATAGAAGCATGACTTACTGAAGGTGAAATATGAAGCACAGAACATTGGCCTGGATTTTGCAGTTAGTGGCTGACGTCAAAGAAAGTTGCCCACAAATATAAAATTAGTTTTTCAGGGTCAGAGGTTGTTCAGCAGTAATTGTGCCTTAGTACGTCGTTAAAAACCCAGTTACACCTCATTCAACAAGTCTTAACTTTTTCAAGGGTTTTTACAGCGAGAATAGAGCGTTAAAAAGTGGAAGTTCACGTCAATTGAGTGGTTTTAATTGATTTCCATCTGCGAGACTGCAACAGCGCACCCTGTGGAGGAGCAGGATATCACTGACAGCAACTTCAGGATTTCCACATTTGAATGTGCATGTGCAGACTCCAGAAGTTGACGTCCATTTTAGAGTAATGATGGTGAACGGTGACAGTTTCACTGTCATTACAACCGCAAATTTCGGCCAATGTTTATTTTAAATAATACAATTGTCTCTTCAAAAGCCTTTCATATAAACAAGACTGGGACCACAAAGAAAGAAACAAATACAGACAGACCTGCATTTATATAGTGCCTTTCACAATCTCAGGACGTCCCAAAGCACTTTGCAGTAAATTGAGCACTTTTGAAGTGTCCTGTTCTAACAGATTAAATTTAGAAACAAAATCATAATTGTCACATGTGGCAAAGCCACTGATATAGAAAGATCTAGAAAAGTGAAATTCTGATGAGGACAGTGTTTTCCTGGTTTCTGCTCAAGGTTAGCTGTTCATATAAACTGTTCTTTCCTGGTTAAAAATGGAATGACAACATCTGGTTTCCACAGAAAATGTTGCCACCATATTATCACAATGTTTTAAATACTAGGGCTCAACATTTCAAATGCTGCTTCAACAACAAATGTGATGGGATACATCACTGATGCAATTTTATGCCTAAATACAGTGAAGTGACTTGTATAATAGGACTTATATGCTGAATTTTACAGTTTAGTAACACAGATAGACTGTTGGAAGTTGCGTGAGTAGATGTTATACAGTATATGAATCTAAATATATGTGCCAGGTATATATGCAGAATGGCCTGCTCTCTCCCTCTCAATTGTTGCAACCTAAATCAAGCCTCAGTGTTCATAAGATTATCCCTGATGTTCCTAATTTACGATTATACAGCAAAAGTATTCAAATGCTAATGTTAAAATTTAAAAATAAGGCACTGTGGGGAAGAATGTTGCAGTAGGTTAAAACACTGTCCTATCAGATCTACAACCTCAGTTTTAACTCAGTCCAAAGTGACAGGATGAAGTTTGTCTGCTGGATATTTATTTGAAATGAGTTTAGACAGACTCATTCCCAGTAACTAGTTGGTGCAAATCCACAACACAAAATGGCCCATAATTAACATTTTCATTTTACCATGTATTAAACATAGCTGGTGCAAGAAATGGAAATGGTACAGTTGAGGGTGTTCTTTTGAGGTTGACATGATACCATTTTGTTGATTCAATGGAAAACAAAAGTTTATGTTGCATTCAATCCTCAGTTTATCTGACCTGGGAGGTCTTGATGTTGATACTGGGTGTAAAGAGTGGAGAACATTCCATTTATCACTTCAGTGTGTACGGGTTGAAATATAGTCATCATTAACTTATGGGATTCTTCCCTGCAACCAAACACACACACCCTGAAGAGAAACAACTTTACCAGTTTGGAAGTTTTTCAACTTACTTTATCCAGTTTTACTGGGCTCCAGACAATCATGCACCCTCAGTAAGGCACTTCATCTTGCACTTAACAACTACAGACAGTTCACTGTTTGCTGGATGCATGAGTCCTGTCGACTAAGGCCAGGATTTAAAGTCAGTTCTCCCAAGCCAAGACATACTGCTCCAACTTGTTTTTTGTCAACTGAAACACTCTCAATCTTCTTTGCCTTTTAAAAAAAATCTTCCACAAATAATATGTTAGAAACCGAAAAATGTAAATGCTTAAAGGGTTAATTCTTTTGATAGCAAATTATGTCTGTTAAGTGTTCTCAGCAGTTAGGTCTCATGGAATATTCACATCAGTGGCTTTTATCCTAATCGACACAATTTATACAGAATTTCAATTAGAATCCTGCTAAGACCACTTTCCTCACTTTGCTTGAAATTGTTTTTTTTCCCCATTCTTATATGAACATTTTTGGAACCAGACTAAGAAATCAGATGGGGAGCAGTACTAATCATCAGACGTTCAAAATCAAAAACTGGAAGCATGCCACTTCATGTTTATACTGTATCTAAAACATTGGTGGTTCCTTGCCGGTTTGTGATTTCAGATACTGTTTGTCTTACCTCTAATAAAATTCAACAATAACTTTCACTTAATTAGCACCTTTAACGTAGTAAAACGTTCCAAGGTATTTCACAGGAGCGTTATCAAAACTGAGCTACATAAGGAGCTATTAGGACAGGTGAAAGGGGTTCATTTTAAGGAGTATCTTAAAGGAGGAGAGCGAGGTAGAAAGGCGGAGAGGTTTAGGGAGGGAATTCCAGAGTTTAGGGCCTAGATGGCTAAAGGCATGGCTGCCAATGGTAAAGTAATGAAAATTGAGGATGAAATTTCCCAATGTTGCACACTATTCTCCAAACTATTGAATACGCAGAGTAGGACACTCTAAATATTACATACTATACTACTTGGTGTGAAAGATGAGATGCGCATCAACTTCTGTGTAACCATAGAATACTAAAACATTTGCTAAGAAGGGCAGTGCCTCTTTTTGTAAGGGGTTGAACTTAATTTGACCACTAATGTTGTACTATATGAAGTACAAGGATATACTAACCTGTTGGCCACTTTGAAAGTATTCAATGCTTCTTAATAGAGATGTATTAATGCTCAGGAGGCTAGTGATGGGGTAGTTGTGTGTTGATATTGTAATCCCTTAAAGCAGCCTAAGTGGTTACAACATTGTAATTGCATGACATCATTTGATCCTTTGAACTTGCTCTACTCAATAATATAGCAATAAAAAGCAACAATTTGGACAATAAAGATAATATTTAATCAGTTTCAAAAGAGTTGCCTTCATGCAGAAGTGAGATCTGAATATTTACAAATAAAAGCATATTGGGTTTTTACATTTGCATTGTAAATTACAATTATTACAAAACCACAAAAGATATGCTCAATCACAATAATAACTATATAAAATAGAAAAGTTGAAACTTTCCTAGATTTTTCTTCTTATTTCATTGCTTGAAAAAAAACCTACTACTTCTCAAACAAGAGAGAAAGGCCATGCTAAGCTAAACCAACACGAGTATCTCCAGACGTGTATACTACTGTCCATATCATGTCACCAGGCTGTGTAGAGGTTATTGTCTAACTGTACACTTTGCTCCGTTCCTGTGTAGCACCATCACAGTATGGCTATTTCAAATGTTAGATCAATGTATACAGTCTATAAACTCATCAGCCACTCTTATTGCGCATCAATTGGAGATCTAATCATCCAGGGAGAACAGTTTTTTCATTTAATGCTCCACCTTTCCACAAGAAAGATGCTTTGGAAAATCCACTCCTCATGATGATCTAAGCATCCTTAGTTGTGCAGGTGCCACTTTGTATCAGTGTATCCAGTGCCTATCATTCCTGAAAGTGAGGGTCGAGATCAGATTTGTTGAAAAAAAATACATTTCATTAGTGCAAGGGATAACAATGATAATTAGGTTTTAACCCCAACTCCAAAAGTGCTGCAATATCTGGGCGCACAATTGCTCAGCAACTAAGAACTTAAGCAAGTTTCCTGAGGTGCTGCACATAGTTGCTTGAGACCAAGTGTAGTTTTCAAGTGATACGTATCTATAAAAAAAGTGGTCTCAAGACGCCAAAGGTACTGCACCTGTAGGTGCCGCTGTAAACGTAACAGATCGTGAGTAATGGAATGATGGCAGCCTCACGTTACATGACAGCCTTTTCCATAACCGAATCAATTTCTCACGGAAAAAATTGTGCTTCCATGCCTCCGAGATATGATCAATCGAGCAGAACAAAATAGTAAAATGTAAAAGCGGTCACAAAGATCTTCAGCTCCATAATCAACAAAGCTTTATCATTTGGCAAAACTAGGTTGGCCAATCGTGTAGAAAAGCAGTCCCACGTGGAGAGAGTAAAAGATTAACTAAAGTATAAAAGCACAAGAGAAAAATCATACCAAAGTTAAACAAATGCACAACAGAGCTTGCTGCAAATGGAAATATCAGTGTGAGAAAGCAAATGAGAAAGCTGCTGATGCAGTTCTCATTTCTATTGGAATGCAAACAGCAAACTTTAACACAGGTACAAGACAGCCTAGATGAGAAAAGGAAGAAAACCGAGAGCCAAGGCTGAAAAGCTACCTCATGAACTGCAGGTAACAAGCAGCTGCTGCAGTGACTAGAAAGACTTTGCACAATGTCCTCCAAACACTGAAAAAAAACAGCATTCATCCCCAACCAACACTGTGCAGGAATCAGGGTCAGCTAAGCCTTCCCAACATTAACCAGAGATCCCACCACCCCATGAACAAAGCTAGCCCCATCCCATCCAATGATCAGCATCCGCTTCTTCCTCCCCCCTCCACTTAGCAGAGTCCTGCAAACAGCGCCCCCTCCAACCATAATTATTCCCATCCTCCAATAAATATAGTCTGTGCACACCCAAATGCACCCCCCCCCTTCCAAGGAGGAAACTGTTCAGTCCCACACTCCAACTGAGCCAAGATCCTGTGTAACCCCAACCCCTTTACTACCCAGCATATACCAGGCCCAACTTCCTCCAACCCAGTGTGAATTGGTCTCCCCACGTCACCCCCAAACTGAGCAGACTTTCCACCATCCCTATTCCCCCAGCAACCAGAGATTTTAAAAAATGTTGTGCGTAAGAGTGCAGTGACGTGACCAATATTTGATAGCAAATGTATAGAAGCAATAAGCGTTTGGCCTACTCCACGAATTAAGGAAATAAACAGAAAGACCGTGGGCAGTTAAAGTGTGCAGAAAATCCTCCATACCTCTCTTTCCCCCCATCACTGAGCAGGTGTTGTGGTCTCTCTCAACCCTATTGAGCACAATATAACATGGCAAAACACACATTGCCAAATGAGCAGAAATCTTACCAACACCATACCGCCCCACTGAGGTGAAAACAGGGCATCCTCACCCCACCTACCACGAACAAGCAGAAATCACCCCCACAGTCTCCACCATGCAGAAATCCGCTCAGCAATCTCCTTCCAACTGAACAGAAATACAGCCAGCAATTTCCACTCACTGAACAGAAACAAAAAATGCACCATCCCCCAACCACTCACCAACGAGGCCACGGAGTAAAAATCAGTACACAAACCACCCCCGCAGAAGAGGTCCAAGACCTTCCCTTAATGAACAGAATCCCTACAACCATCCTACTGGACAGAAATCTGACCTGTTCATTTCCCTTCCCTTCTTTTCTATCAACTAAACTTGGGACAATTTGGGAAGCAGGGAAGCCAAGTTCATTGGGACAGAGGAGTTTCTCTGCAGTACAGGCTGAGAGACTGGGAAACACAAGACTGAGATGCTACTGCACCATTAGCAGGAGTGTATAATTACTAATGACAAGTTTACATAGACAATTTCCATTATAAATATGGACTAATTGTTAAAAATGACAACTGGAGGTAAAGTTCTATAGACAGTGTAAGATTTTTAAATATATTATAGATATATTTATTAATTTAAACTGTTTGAAATAAGGTTATGTTTTAACATTAATTCAAAAGTTACTTTGTAAATTATACTATTTTCTCTCATAAATTCTCTTTCCATTTCAAACACACCTTCCCGAGGCAAGGAGATAGACTTGAGTGCTGCTTCCTGTGCTCCCTATAACCAGCTTCTAGAAGGCCATAGTGACTGACCTTCAGATTTAATCCCCTTCCCTATGCTTTGCAACTTCCCATAGCACTACACCCAAAGTTGGGAATCACAGGTGCAAATCCACACACTATTATTCCACGGTAAACTTAATCACTTCCTCATAATAATCATGTCATGTTTTTATGAAATCTGAAAAGAAACATCCAATATTAGTATATACTCAAATTACCAATCTGGACATATCACGTTGTTTCCCTGACTACAGGTACAATGATGTCAGTGTTATTTTTGATCCATTGTGCAATGCCAAACCAGGCAAAATTTTTCCACCCTAAAGGGGGAAAACAAGCCACATAGCTACTGATAAATATCCAGGCCTAATATAGTCTGTGTTGGAGTAGACCATCTGCATTCGTAAATTAATTAACTTTGTATTTTAACCCCCTTCGAGGCTTAAATTCTTGAATTGCTCGTTTATGTGGAAATCAGTAATTGAAGTAATGTGCCTATTGGGAGATTCTGATCAGGAGCAGACGGGAAGAAAGAACTTCTTACTTAGTATTACAATGTTAAGTATAAAGGCCTGTTATTAAACTTTAGTGCCACATAGTCAGCTAGACTTTGAGCAGTGACTTTCTATGTTGCTGACATTAAGGTCTGGAATTCCCTGCATATTTGTGCCCAGAGATGCACGCAATCGGAGCACAAATACGTGGCCTAAAAGACTACAGAATCTTGGGTGTAAGTGAGTTACGCACGCAAGTGCATACACCCCAAATCCCCTTGATTTTCTACGATCTATCGATCCCTCCGCCCGAACGCATCTCTGCCCATACAAACGGCCCCATCCAAGATACAGAGTTTTCTTAAAATGCGCTTGCTCAGAGGCTTTCAAATTACGACCAGATTGTCAGGCGCGGCAGGAAACAAAATAATTTTGATGGCGTTTTACTGCAATTTTCTTGAGAGTTTTAAAAGAAAATTATCCCCACTGAGACCGGCTCTGTATTTTGTTTCTTTGACATCAGTATAAGTCACATTAAAAAGTGAAAAGCTTCCCTGTTAAATCTTAAACATGCTGTTCCTAATGTGCATGAATGATGGTTAAATTAGTTGAAACTTTAATTTCCATACAAAAAGTGCTTTCCTTGGGCCCTGATTGTTTACGCTGATTTATGCCCATTTTAAAGTTCAAGCATATTCTGATGAGATTCGCAGGAAATTTGAGCGTAACTTGACATCAACAGAATGGGATTGGCTGTATTTTTGGGTCTAACTTCCCAGTTGCGCTCACAGAAGAAAATCCGTGACGAAATCTTTGACGTAATTAGGTTTACTCTGAAGATATTGTAATTAAAACTCACTATTGCAACAGGTACTTACTATTATAACAACAACTTGCATTTATATAGTGCCTTTAGTGTCAGCTGTGGCTCAGTGGGTAGCACTCTTGCCTCTGAGTCAGAAGGTTGTAGGTTCAAGTCCTACTCCAGAGATTTGAGCACAAAAATCTAGGCTGACACTCCAGTGCTGCACTGGCGGAGATGCCGTCTTTCAGATGAGACGTTAAACCGAGGCCCCTTCTGTCCTTTCAGGTGGACGTAAAAGATCCCATGGCACTATTTCAAAGAAGAGCGGGGGAGTTATCCCTGGTGTCCTGGCCAATATTTATCCCTCAATCAACATAACAAAAAAAATAGATTATCTGATTATCATCACATTGCTGTTTGTGGGAGCTTGCTGTGCGCAAATTGGTTGCCGCGTTGCCTACATTACAACAGTGACTACACTTCAAAAAGTACTTCATTGGTTGTAAAGCACTTTGGGACGTCCGGTGGTCGTGAAATGCGCTATATAAATGCAAGTCTTTCTTTCTTTAATGTAGTAAAACATCCCAAGGCACTTCAGAGCAGCGTAATCAGACAAAAATTGATACCAAGCTAGAGAAGGGGATATTGGGACAGGTGACCAAAAGCTTCGTCAGAGGTAAGTTTTAAGGAGCGTGTTAAAGGAGGAGATGGAGGTGGAGAGATTTAGGGATAGAATTGCAGAGCGAAGGAATTAATGATGAAATAGCATTAGCACACTACCCTTTCACACGTGAGACCCTGGTTGGAACCTGATCCCATACTGATGGAATCCCCTCTCTTCTGACAAGTAAATATCTTATGTGAAATGAACTTGGGAAATCTCAACCATGTTCCTGGTAGGCACTGAACATAATTCAGCATTAATTGCCGATCTCATTCATACATCAGTGATAGTAGCAAACAGGAGCCAAAAGATTCAGCTCACACGGCACATTGCATTTACACTCAGCCATTGGGGAACAGGCGCAACATCCAATTTAGATAGCAGCATCCAGAAATCAAGACTATTGCTAATCCAACTTTTCAAAGCTCTACCAGTCTTCAACTGAAGTGGATTTAGGCCAATTTATTGATGTCATCTGTCTTCTCTGTAAGCACTGGTGTAGTGTTGGGGGGCACAACTGTTGCCCTCAGCATCCAGAGAAAGACAAAGAGGAGAAAAAGAAAAATCAAACAAGGTTTTCACTTCTGATAACTGTCCAATGGCCCCTGCTGGAAAGGTCATGGGTGTGGGCTCGACTGGAATGCCTCTCCACCTCAAAAGGTCAAATTGCTTGGCCAGCTCTCTCTGACTTGGCTCATATTTGAAGAATGGCCACTCCAGGTGGTAACAGAAGGCAGTCAGCATCTGAGAAACCACAACATAGCATGCATCAATGCCTTAAAGGGAGAAAATTGGGGATTTTTTTTTATAAACAAAGAAAAACTGTACATGCACTTTTTATTCCACACAGTAAAACGTTAAAGAGTAGCCACAGTGTCAGTGAATTCAACAGCATCTAGACTGCAAGGCTGACTGCTGTGGGAAATGGAGAAGTGTACTCGTAAAGTGGGGAGTGGTCTTCTGAGGATGGGGCTAAGGCACATTGCTGGGACATTGTAAAGGAAGCTTTACTTTGCATCTGTCTTGTGTTATAAGCAATCAGTGAATGCTTGATTCTGACACAGTATGAAAAGTGAAAGAGTATTCTATTCCCTTGATTAATTCCACCCAGTAGTTATGATGATGTTAGAAAATGCAGACATAAAGCTACAGTCACCAAATGAACATCAGGTTTGAATTACTCCTGTGAACTCAGATATTTGTAATTCTTTCAAACAGGAGCACTATTCGGTGCGGGGAGGGGGCAAAGAGAGGAGATGGAAGATAATACTTTAAGTATAAAGTGCTCTATCCAGCAAATGCAGAACACAAATATATTTATATATAATGTGTGACATCACATATTTCTCAATGTGCCTAACACAAAGAATCCCGCTACACTGACCGTCGATGGGTATACAGGGCTCGGAAAGATGCCGATTCCTACGCACTACAGTAGCAGCTGGCCAAAGGAGGACCTGCACAGTTAAGTGGGGCCAAAGTGGGTCAGCAGCAGCTTGCTTCTTGACAGGTACACATGAAATATCTACTCTTGGGCAAAAGGCATCTACGGCTTGTTTTTGAAAAGATGAACAATCTTTCTGTGGAAGTACCCTCAAATTGAAAGCGCGCCCTTCAATAGGGATATTTACCTTTAAATGATTAATCAAGGACAGTCAGCACGGATTTGTTAAGGGAAGGTTGTGTCTGACTAACTTGATTGAATTTTTTGAGGAGGTAACAAGGAGGGTTGATGCGGGTAGTGCGTTTGATGTAGTATACATGGACTTCAGCAGGGCTTTTGACAAGATCCCACATAGCAGCCTGGTCAGAAAAGTAAAAGCCCATGCGATCCAAGGGAAAGTGGCAAGTTGGATCCAAAATTAGCTCAGTGGCAGAAAGCAAAGGGTAATGGTCGACGGATATTTCTGTGACTGGAAAGCTGTTTCCCGTGGGGTTCCGCAGGGCACAGTACTAGGTCGCTTGCTTTTTGTGGTATACATCAATAATTTAGACTTCAATGTAGGGGGCATGAGTAAGAAGTTTGCAGATGATACAAAAATTGGCCATGTGGTTGATAGTGAGGAAGAAAGCTGTAGACTGCAGGAAGATATCAATGGACTGGTCAGGTGGGCAGAACAGTGGCAAATGGAATTCAATTCGGAGAAGTGTGAAGCAATGCATTTGGGGAAGGCTAACAAGGCAAGGGAATACACAATAAATGGTAGGATACTGAGAAATGTAGAGGAACAGAGGGACCTTGGTGTGCAGGTAGCAGGACAGGTAGAAAAGGTGGTTAAGGCATTCGGGATACTTTTGTTTATTAGCCGAGGCATAGAATATAAGACCAGGGAAATTATGCTTGAACTGTATAAAACACTAGTTAGGCCACAGCTATAGTACTGCGTACAGTACTGGTCACCACATTACAGGAAAGATGTGATTGCACTAAAGAGGGTACAGAGGAGCTTTACGAGGATATTGCCAGGACTGGATAATTTTAGCTCTAAGGAACGATTGGGCAGGCTGGGGTTGTTTTCTTTGGAACAGAAGAGGCTGAGGGGAGACTTGATTGAGGTGTATAAAATTATGAGGGGCCTTGGTAGAGTGAATAGGAAGGACCTATTTCCCCTAGCAAAGAGGTCAATAACCAGGGGGCATAGATTTAAACTAATTGGTAGAAGGATTGGAGGGGAGTTGAGGAGAACTTTTTTCAACCAGAGGGTCGTGGGGGTGTGGAACTCACTGCCTGAAAGGGTGGGAGAGACAGAAAACCTCATTGCATTTAAAAAGTACTTGGATATGCACTTGAAGTGCTGTAACCTACAAGGCTACGGACCAAGAGCTGGAAAGTGGAATTAGCCTGGATAGCTATTTTTCAGCCGGCACAGATACGATGAGCCAAATGGCGTTCTTCTGTGCCGTAAATTTCTATGATTCTATGAAAATCTTTTCGTTCTGAGAAAGACAACAAATCATATTTGGAGCTTAAAGGTAAATTAAGTTTTCTATAAAAACTTGGAACTTGTTAGGTTTTCACGAGGTAATTTTTATTTGTCCATGAGTATATATGTTGATTAAAGACTGTGTAAGTTAGCAAACACACTAAATACTGTTAGGCAGGAACTGGCTAATGAAAGGGACAGAGTTGGTGAGGTGGAGGTGCCTTACATACCCAAAAGGAGCCATGCAGGGAATGCAGTTAGGGGTGGATAGTCTGTAGGAGACCATGATCGGTTTCAATTCTCATTCATCTGGGCTGTCCTTTTCTTAAAGTCTGCAAGACCCTGCCCCCTCTTAATACTCCCAGCCCTCTAAGAATCTAGGACTGTCCTCCCCAGGACGTTCTGCTTACAGATTTTGGGAACCCCATCCCAGTGCTCAGTCTTTGACTGCCCGCCAGATCCTAGGGCTACCCCTAATGCTGCCAAACCCCAGGACCTTCCTCCCCGATACGTCTAGACCCCCAGATCCTGCTCCACTGCTCCCCCAAACTTCTCTCTAGCGTGCTCCTAGACCCCAGGGCTCCCTCCCGCCCAGCCCCGCCACCAGCGCTCCAAGAATTCAGAGCAAAGTACAGCAAGACACTAAAATCCCATCCCACTACTGCCAAATCTTGGGCACATTCCTATGCTACCAGATCCCAGAGCCATGTCCAACGTCAATAAATCAATGCCCCTGATAGTACTACTTGCCATTATACTCCAGATCTTATAAAACCTTCAACTGAGGCAAACACCACCACAGGACATCCATACATTTCTATATAGTAGATATCCTGTGACCTCGTCTCACAGTGAGTCAGAGTATACATTAATCTGTAACATCTGAAATGCGACCGAAGTATGATGCTTACAGAAAATGTGCAAAATACTCGATATATATCTACAATATATTAAAAATCTTAGGTCTGCAAACACTTTCTATCTTCATCACTTGATTTCCTGTTGTCACATTTTGTGCATCAACTTTTTCCCATTATGACTTTCTGTGTCCACATTTATAATAGAAACATAGAAAAATAGGAGCAGGAGTAGGCCGTGGCTGCCCTTCAAGCCTGCTCCGCCATTCAATATGATCATGGCTGATCCTCTATCTCAATACCATATTCCCGCTCTCTCCCCATACCCCTTGATGCCTTTTGTGTCTAGAAATCTATCTAGCTTCTTCTTAAATATATTCAGCGACTTGGCCTCCACAGCCTTCTGTGGTAGAGAATTCCATAGGTTCACCACCCTCTGAGTGAAGAAATTTCTCCTCATCTTAGTCCTAACTGTCCTACCCCGTATCCGGAGACCGTGACCCCTCGTTCTAGACCCCCCAGTCAGGGGAAACATCCTCCTGCATCCAGTCTGTCTAGCCCTGTCAGAATTTTATACGTTTCAATGAGATCCCCTCTCATTCTTCGAAACTCTAGTGAATACAGGCCCAATCGACCCAATCTCTCCTCATACGACAGTCCTGCCATCCCAGGAATCAGTCTGGTGAACCTTTGCTGCACTTCCTCTATGGCAAGTATATCCTTTCTTAGGTAAGGAGACCAAAACTGCACACAGTACTCCAGGTGTGGTCTCACCAAGGCCCTGTACAACTGTAGTAAGACATCCTTGCTCCTGTACTCAAATCCTCTTGCAATGAAGGCCAACATACCATTTGCCTTCCTAACTGCTTGCTGCACCTGCATGCTTGCTTTCAGTGACTGGTGTACAAGGACACCCAGGTCCCTTTGTACATCAGCATTTCCCAATCTATCACCATTTAAATAATACTCTACCTTTCTGTTTTTCCTACCGAAGTGGATAACGTCACATTTATCCACGTTATACTGCATCTGCCATGTATTTGCCCACTCACTCAACTTGTCTAAATCGCCTTGAAGCCTCTTTGCATCCTCCTCACAACTCACAATCCCACCTAGTTTCGTGTCGTCAGCAAACTTGGAAATATTACATTTGGTTCCCTCATCTAAATCATTGATATATATTGTGAATAGCTGGGGCCCAAGCACTGATCCCTGCGGTACCCTACTAGTCACCGCCTGCCACCCCGAAAAAGACCCATTTATTCCTACTCTGTTTCCTGTCTGTTAACCAATTTTCAATCCATGCCAGTATATCACCCCCAATTCCATGTGCTTTAATTTTGCACACTAACCTCTTATGTGGGACTTTATCAAAGGCCTTCTGAAAATCCAAATACACCACATCCACTGGTTCTCCCTTATCTATTCTACCAGTTACATCCTCAAAAAACTCCAGTAGGTTTGTCAAACACGATTTCCCTTTCATAAATCCATGTTGACTTTGTCTAATCCCGTTGATATTTTCCAAGTGTCCTGTTATCACATCCTTTGTAATAGACTCTAGCATTTTCCCTACTACTGATGTTAGGCTAACCGGTCTGTAGTTCCCTGTTTTCTCTCTCCCTCCTTTTTTAAATAGTGGGGTTACATTTGCCACCCTCCAATCTGCAGGAACTGTTCCATAATCTATAGAATTTTGGAAGATGACAACCAATGCATCCACTATTTCCATGGCTACCTCTTTTAGTACTCTGGGATGCAGATTATCAGGCCCTGGGGATTTATCAGCTTTCAGTCCCATTAATTTCTCCAGCACTATTTTTTTACTAATACTAATTTCCTTTAATTCCTCCTTCTCACTAGACCCTTGGTTCCCCAGCACTTCTGGGAAGTTATTTGTGTCCTCTTCCGTGAAGACAGAACCAAAGTTTTTGTTTAATTGCTCTGCCATTTTCTTGTTCCCCATTATAAATTCTCCTGTTTCTGACTGTAAGGGACTTACATTTGTCTTCACTAATCTTTTTCTTTTTACATACTTGTAGAAGCTTTTACAATCCGCTTTTATGTTTCTTGCAAGTTTACTCTCATACTCTAATGTGTTCTGCCTATGTAAACTTGTTATGCTAATTGCACAATTTGGGGTAACTGAAGGGCAGTTTTTATGCCAGCTTGGCCGCTATCTTTTTGGTTTTACAAGTGATTTTTCTTAGCAAGTAAGTTGGTTTAAAACTTTATATTTAAATTTGTACAGTTTAGATTTGTGTTTTTGATATTAAATATCAATATTAATTCCCTTTAGGTTTTCTGTCTTTTTACCAAGAACTGCTCCTACCATTTGAACTACTCAGCTTCTCACCTCACCCCTGCTGTTTCACTCGACCAGCAATTGTTTAGCCAATTCTCGGAATCCTATTCTCAGGTACTCTGAAGAGAGCTGACTTACATATCATGCAATTACATAAAGATGATTAAATTAGCCCATATTTCAGTGGCCTACTCACCACTTTATTGGCCTTCTGCCCCAGATCTGTGTATCTGCTCTCAAGCCTTTAGGCACCTGCCCCTGCTCCCACAACTTAGATGGCCAATTAGTTATTTCTTCCTAACTTTTTGGCCCAACTTCACAATTAAAATTGTGCCTCTGTGAACAGAGTTCTTGTTCCACTTTCTGCAACCAGGGTCATGCTCCAAGATCTTCCATTAATTAGTGTCTTGTTTCCACTTCGAGCACTGTTCTTCCCCCACCTCAGGACCTGTGTCTTGATCCTGGCCCCGCTCTTGGCCCGCCTGAACTCGCACTCCCCAATACTTCTCTGAATTAATGGCATGCTTCCAGGATCCAAGTCCCACTCTCAGAAAGAGAAATCAGGTAGGCACTGGTAGAGAAAGAGTGGTTTGTCGGAGATGCAGTGGTGACAGCGAGAGAGAGACAGAAGGAGAGACAGCAGGAAGAAGGGAGAGAGACCTGGAGGGAGAGATGTGGGCCAAAATTACTCAAGACAGAGAGAGGCAGATAGGGCCACAGTAATGTGTGTGTGTGGGGGCCGCGGGGGTGCGTAGCAAGAGAAATCAGGAGACAAAAGAGTGAGAGAGATGACAATATTAATATTTAGCTGCAGTGAGACATGCAGAGATACAATTAATATCAACAGGCTGCCACGAAGACCAAGTCCTGCTTCCAGCCCCGTTCTTTGGCCTATTGGACCACCTTCACAATCAGAGTCATTTTCGTCAATGCCACCTTCAATTTCTTTCAGGCCACGTGAGATACAAAGAGATGGATGAGGACATTGTTGCAGAGACACAGAGATGGGGATGGGGGGAGCACAACCTGTGAGAGATAGATGGCAGAGCACATTACTGAAGACAGAGATGAAGGGGGGAGAAGTGAAAGAGAAAAAAAAAGACAGACAAAGAGATGGAGGAACGACTGCAAAAATGGGAGAAGAAAATTTGGGAGAAAAATAGGGCAGTACTTTGCTGTACAGAGAAATGGGGGGGGGGGCACATGTTAGAGATGCACACGTTGGGGGGAAAACACAGGAAAAATACTTAGAAGAAAGCCTAGAACACAAGGATAGGCCAGGGATTTGTTGCAAAAAGAGATAGGAGGAAAGAAACATGCAGAAGGGATGGGGGAACAGAAATATTCTGGGGTCCTGGGCAACATTCCCTGTAAGCTGCGCGTTGTCCAGCGCGGCCTGTTTCTTTTAATGTGTGGTCCCTTTAAATTTCTGCACATGCACGGTATTTACAATGTAAAAGCCAGTGAGTGGCCTGTGCAGGACCTTTCAGATTACTGCGGGCCGCGCGCGCGTGCACCTTAACGAGAACATTGGTCTTCGTCATTCACCTACATTTGTGGAGACAGAGATGGGTAGATACAGAACCCCACTCTCCACACTACAGCCTCCAACATCTCAACCTCATACCCCGGTGCCTCCCCATGCCTCAGTTCTCCTCAATTCACCTCCTAACTATTCCTCTAAGCCACAATTACTACAAACCTTCAGGATAACAGGTGGATCTTTAAAAGGCACGTGCCTGCTTCTGTATTCATTTATTGAATCAGTGATGTGTTCTACCATTGCTGTATAAATTTCTGAATTTGCTGTTAAATGCTCTTCTATTAATTAAAAAAAAAAATCTCTGGTACATGCTTCTTTATTAACTTATTAATTTCCTGTTGCTTGCTCCTCGATGAATTGAATTATTCAGTGGTGGCCAATGCTCTATTAATTTACTAAATCACTTGTGCCTACTTACCATTGCGGCAAAGTTCACCTGGAACCTTTCATTTTGGTCACGCAATCACATTGGAGGATCCCTCCGGCAGAATGCCCAGCCCATTTTGGGGGCCAGAGCCGCATTAACATGCCGCCATCGAGTTGCATGCAGGCTCTGAGCAGGCGCAATAAATATCGGGTGGTGCAGAGATAGGGTTACCAACGCTGGAGGTTTCATCACATGACCATCTGCCTTCAACTGTCTCGCCTAGTAAAACAGCCTTTTCTCCTATCTCCATTATTTTTACAACTAATAAATGAAAGTGTTCAAAGAAATTGAAAAAAGAAATCATTACTTCTTTAATGCCCCTATTATTTATCTCCTGGGTTTCTCACAGCAGTGTCCAGGAGCTTAATCTTCAATTACTGGAGAGTCCAGAGCTACTCTGGAGGGTTGGCAATGCTACACTGATGCCGAGTCAGCTGGCAGGAAGTTAAGTCCAGGGGAGGGGCCAATATCCGAGGGAGGATCCCGAGTCAGCAGTGGCCCACATTTTTATTGCAGAGCCTGGAGGACCATTCCTGTTGCTCCTGGCTCCACAAAAATAATTTTAGACTTACCTTTTGGGAACCTCTTCCTCTTGATCGCAAAGTTTTACTGAGCAGAGAGTCTGCTCAAAATACACCCTCAAAACTGCATTGGGCTCCTTTGTATGTCATAGGACTCCGATTTGCATAAATTAATGAGACCCCTGCCTAACTCAGGCAGGCGCCTGGACCACCAGGTGGAAGGCCCAAGTTAAAATGGCAGCAGATGGGAATGGGTGGTAAGATGACTGGGTCGATTTTGTTTACCTATCGCCCCGTTTCCACTAGATGGAGAGACTTAACTGCCCCACCACCCCCCACAGTCTCAAACAAAACCAGTAATACATTTTTTTAGTAATTTGACTCCATTTTATTGCATTTATTTTTAACCTTCATGTTATTCTACTGCCAGCATCATTGAAGAAGAACTTCTTGCATTTATATCGCACTTTTCACAACCTCAGGACGTCCCAAAGAGCTTTGCCGCTAATGAAGTACTTTTGAAGTGTAGTCACTATTGTAATGTTCTCCACTCTTCTGTTTGGTGGCATCATATTATTTGGGAACATCGGTATAAAATTTTTTTAGGCTGTCTAGCTGTTGACGGCCCTTGTGCAAGGCCACAAGAGATCAACCAGTCATATATTAAAAATCTAACTTCTGCACACACTTCCCATCACCTTTTCCCATTATAAATTTCTATGTTCACATTTAGAGTGGAAGCTGCCTATGTGAACTGGGCAGGCTATAATTATACCCTCCTGCCAATGAAGGCCTTAGAGAGGGTGCAGAAAAGATTTACAAGAATGGTTCCAGGGATGAGAGACTGGAGAAGTTGGGGTTGTTCTCCTTAGAGCAGAGAAGGTTGAGAAGAGATTTGATAGAGGTGTTCAAATCATGAGGGGTTTAGACAGAGTAGATGGAGAGAAACTGTTCCCATTGGAGGAAGGGTCGAGAACCAGAGGACACAGATTTAAGGTGATTGGCAAAAGAACCAAAGGTGACATGAGGATAAACTTTTTTATGCAGCGAGTGGTTAGGATCTGGAATGCACTGCTGAGAGGGTGGTGGAGGCAGACTCAATCGTGGCTTTCAAAAGGGAATTGGATAAGTACCTGAAGGAAAAAAATTTGCAGGACTACAGGGAAAGGGTGGGGGAGTGGGACTTGCTGAAGTGCTCTTGCAGAGAGCCGGCAGAGGTCGACGGTCCAAATGGCCTCCTACTGTGCTGTAAGCACATTCTATGATTCTATGCTCCTTAAAACCTACCTCTTTGATCAAGCTTTTGGTCATCTACTCTAATATCTCCTTATGTGGCTCGGTGTTAAATTTTGTTTGATAACGTTCCTGTGAAGCACCTTGGGAAGTTTTACTACGTTAAAGGCGCTATATAAATGCAAGTTGTTGCTGTTGTTGAAAATAGTAACTCTTGATTTTTTCTTGTTTCAAATGTGGGGTTTGCAAAGGTCTCTTGAAAAAAATCTTTCTCCTAATGAAGTTATGCTAAGTTTTTGGAGGTGGTGAAAGTGCACGACGCTTCTGCTTCTCCTGCTCAACTACACCTTGTGCATCAGTGGTCTAGGACTATTCTACCTACACAAGAAAAGAAAAATGTGAATATTGAGGGCCAACTTCTTTGGGGGCCATAATGGAAAGAAATTCTGATTTTACCCTCATTCTCTGCCCGTTATCAGATTCAAAGACAGAAAAAAATGCGGTTTATTTCTAATAAAAAATATAGTCAGAGCCTTTAAAATAAACATTTTGACCAGAAAAGTGACAGAAATTGAATGGCGCCGAGGTCCTGCACAGACAGACGATCCGAAAGGTGCAAGCCTGGTGAGTCCTTGTTCTTGGATCGCTATCTTCTTAAGGTCAGTAATGGAAAAGCTTGCTCAATGGGAACTACTATGAAGAGCTGTGAGTCTTCAATGGAATTTCACATCACATTTATTGACCATTTTAAAAACAGATCTTACACCATACATGCAATTTTTCATTTGTCAGAAAAACAGGCTTCTTTCTGTCACTGTCCTTAATGAAAGTGCACTGAAAGCAATAAAACACTGACACAACTGGTATGGGGCATCTGTCCAAGAAAATCACTTTTCTGTAATGTTTCAGAGTATGAATGAAACAGCTTTCAATTAACAGGATTGGGCTTAAGTTTGCACATAGTGAAAATGTATCAAATGGAAGCCTATTTATACTCATACTTACTCAGACACAAAGCAGGAGTCTAATTCACCTTGCAAAAAGCTCTAATCTGGTCCCATTTGTAACAACTCCCTGAAAAGAGGACCTGCAGGAGCTGCATACTTGGGCCCATTCCAGCTCCACCTATGTGGTAATACTGTGCTGCAAACAGCAGCTGTTTATACTTACCTGAGGTACAGCAGGTGCTGTACAAAAGGGCTAAGCAATTCCGCACCTGCCGCTCCGACCACTGTTCAGGTAAATCAGTATAACATGACCTTTGTTTGCCTGTCAGCGATGGCAGATGTTCAATGGAAGGCCAACAGAGCCACTCCTACTTTTACTGGCTCAACCTCTGCCCTGCTCCGTCAAGCTGATTAGATGACAAACTGATTTGAGTGAACCAAATTGGCAACTGATACGGCTGTATTGTCAGAAAGATCCACTGGCTAGAAATTTAATATTGTCTCGCAATTATGACCTGTACCCACCCACCCACTGGTTGTAAAGGTTTAGGAATACACATCACAATGCTGTTTGATTACAAAATGTATTCCATCCTTTCTTTAGACATCAAGTTTTCCCTCAATACCACCTAGCATTCAAACAGACTTTTCCTTCCCTCTGAGCCAGTCTACAGTCTATACATGAGATAGCAATAAAAATAAAGGTACTTTCATTTATCCTCTAAACACACCGTCAACTTTGCAGAAGCGGAACCTTCATACTTCAAAGTAGCCTATGTTTAGAGAGATCCCTGGCTGTCTGATTTTGGGCATGTGAAGTTGACAGGTTAGCCTCATTGGAGAGTGCTACTGCTGCATTAATACATTCCCCCAATGTTTCCTTTAGAAGCATGTTTCTACTATTTATTGAAGATGACTGTAACCCAGCCAAAGCATTCCACCTTAGTAGAATGCGGGCCCACTCGAAACCATCTTCAACTAAAACGTTAACATACCACGGAGCCAGACTTTTTGAACCCAATGGCCTTTCTTGAGAGAGGAAAAACAAGTTTTAAAAAACAAAATGTTACTGACAAGCCAGTTTGTGGGCAAGCAGCAAAAAAAAGTTAGTGCTTAGATTTAATAAACATATTTCTAGACAAGTAGGTTGTCAAAACAGACAGAATAGCTTTTTAATCAGAGCGAGATGTTCCTGAGAGCTGCCAAGTGTGACTAGGAAATATGCAGTTTCGCGTCCATTTATTTCTCTGCAGTGTCAAGGATCGGTCACAGCAACTTGCACATCACACAAAGCAACAAAGTTATAAGAGACAACTCAAACACGATTATTCTGTCTGGAAGACTCTGGGTTTAAATATTTGGCGGGGGCGGGGAGAAGGGGGGAGAAATGGGGAAAAGGCAATGTTTGATGAATATTTTCAATTAGCATTTTATGGATCATGTCATGCCGTGGCAGAGATTACAACAACAACAACAAATGTTTAAAATACAGCTCTGGACAATAAAGAATGACACAATTAGAATTTTAAATTTCCAATGGTGCCACTGGGGCTTCAGTAGAGTCTTGTCCTTTTTAGCCATGTTGATGTGACAATACTATGATGGTCCTCTCGAAGACACTAAACTCTCAGCCAAATGCAGGCCATGAAAAAAGACACTCATAGTGCTTTTACTGAAATACTGTATTCTCTTAAGAGGCTGATGTTACAAAAACACAAGATGGGCAATGTTCCTACTAAATCGAGTACAGAGAGCTTGGCAATTCTATTTTAAAACAAATATTTTGAAAAGATAAATCGATGTGAAATGGGAGTACTGTGAGCTTACTCGGTTAAGCCTTCACATAATAAAGTAACATCGTGCTGCATTTTTAGTTATTTATAGCTAAGCTGCTCTGCTTGCTACAACACTCCCCATCACAAAAACAATACATGTAATATTAATTAACAGATGTAAAAAAAACTCTTTTCAACAGTTGATTTTGGTTTTCAGGAATGGAAGACAATCAACAATGTTTTTGGGGAGTAATTCGCCTGGAGATTGTGGGTGCGGGGAAAGCTGACTAAATAGCTTCCTACAAGTGCTGGTCATTGATTAAAAACTAGAAAACAAACCATTATGTCTTGCTCTTAACAGAACTTATACCACGTGTAATGCCTCTGCATCTGAGGTGTAAGGTTATTCTCACCAATTAAATATAATTAAGCATTGCTCCCGATTAACACCTTTAAATTTCTGTCGAGATTATGCACTTTTAATGTGTTTATCCAGCCTACAGAGAGCCATATTCTTGATAGCCAAATAGTAGAGAAACTGAGCAACAGGGACAGGAGGTAACTGTCCCAATAAATTCAGGGTAATAAAGGGTGAATTGTACAATTGTGGATGCCTTTGATCCTATGCATTATTCTGAACAGGGATAATTTCATTTTGTAATTTCTGGTGGGGCCACATTTGCTGGTGGAGCCACAGTTGCTAAGTGCCAATGACATACTTGATAATCACAATTGCTGAATATATGAAACAAACTTAACAGGTTATACTTTTTCACAAATGTACAAGGGCAGTATATTAGAGTCCTCGTACATTCAAGAGGACTAAATCTGATGACTAGTATGCCTTTGGCACCACCTACTGGCAACAAAAATACTCCTCACCAAACCTGCGGGCATCACTAAATATTAACCCTTTATATCGTACCAAGTTCATCTCGCCTAGGACTAAATTGCATTTTTGAGTTCATAAGAACATAAGAATTAGGAGCAGGAGTAGGTACAGCCCTTCGAGCCTGCTCCGCCATTCAATAAAATCATGGTTGACCTTCGACCTCAACTCCACTTTCCTGCCTGATTCCCATATCCCTTGATTCTCCTAGAGTCCAAAAATGTATCTATCTCAGCCTGAAATATACTCAACGACTCAGCATCCACAGCCTTTTTGGGTAGAGAATTCCAAAGATTCACAACCCTCTGAGTAAAGAAATTCCTTCTCATCTCAGTCTTAAATGGCCGACCCTTTATCCTGAGACTATGCACCCACCCCCCACCCCGCTATGTTAAAAATATATTTCAACAAATTCAACTTGTGTGTTCCCACAATATGTGCTCCAAGCTGACCCCATCCTATCTACAAGTCAACGTCATGCCACCACGGGACCTCTGACTTTAACTTTGGACTCTCTCTTATTGTATCCGCCCTAGTCTCCATTTACAATCAGTATATTTCTATCCTAATCTTTGCCATCCTATGTAAATAGAACTTGATCTGTGCCCATTCGTGTGTGCATTTTGGCTGCTGCTCAGGACCCAATTCCATTACTTCTTTGCCCTTTTTCTTTCGCTTCTCTTTACCCTTCTGGGGCTCTTCTCTCCCGTCTTCTCCCTTCCTGTTACCCAGTCATGCCTCCTTTCATTTCTCCGTTTTCAGGTACTTTGCCCCTTTGCTACGCCTGGACCTTCCTACTCTTCTGTCACCGTCCCAGCCTTGACTCCCTCTTGGGATAACCCCATAGCTTCCCTCTGTGCCACTCTCGGCATTCTCTGTAGGACCCATCGAGGTACTCGTCACTGCCTCCTTACAAGCAGCAACCCCACAGCCCCATCCTGCTCTCTCGTCGACCTTCTCGCCCAGCACGCCCACTGGGGGCCAATCTTGGCAATTTCTTTTCCGTCCTGCTCACCCATCCAACCGCTGACGCCATTGACTCTGCCAGCGGATCAACAATCCCCACCCCTTTCCGCATCTTCCTCCAGAATGTGAGGTTCCTCATGTACGCTGACAACACCCAGTTCTACCACATCACCACCTTTCTCCACTGCCTGTCTTGTCAGCCTGGTTGTCTGACATCCAGTTGTGAGCTGCAATTTCCTCCAATTAATCATTGGGAAGCCACCGTCTTCGGCCCCCACTACAAACTCTGTTCCTTCGCCACCAATTCTATCCTTCACCCTGGCCACTGTCTCAGGCCGAAGTAGACTGTTCGCAACCTCGGTGTCCTATTTGACCTGAGCTGAGCTTCCAACCCCATATCTTCTCTATCACAAAGACCACCGACTCCCACCTCCGTAATATTGCCCGTCTCCACCCATGCCTCAGCCCATCTGCTGCTGAAAACCTCATCCATGCCTTTATTACCTCCAGATTTGACTATTCCACTGCTTTCCTGGCTGGCCTCCAATCTTCCACTCTCCATAAACCTGAGCTCATCCAAAACTCTGCTGCCCATCTCCGAAGCCACACCAAGGCCCGCTCACCCATCACCCCTATGCTCGCTGACCAACACTGGCTCCCGGTCTAGCAACGCTGAGAGTTTAAAATTCTCATCCTGGTCTCTGTAATCGCCTTCAGCTCTACAACCCTCCAAGAACCCTGTATTCCTCCAACTTTGGCCTCATGTATTCCCCACTCCTTTGTCCATCATTGGTGTCCATTCTTTCAGTTGTCTAGGCCGTAAGTTTTGAAATTCCATCCGTAAACTTCTCAGTCTCTCCACCTCTGTTTCCTCCTTCAAGACCCTCGTTAAAAGCTACCTCTTTTACTCACCCATCTCCTCCTTTGGCTCGGTGTCAATTTTTTTCTGATACGTTTCTGTGATGTTTTCCTACTAAAGGTGCTGTATAAATGTAAGTTGTTGTTATTGTTGTTGCTGGAATCGGTACTTCTCATTAGTATAACCAGCTTATGACAATCATCTATTTCAATAATTTTGATATATTAAACTGGAAAGTTTGCTGAGCTGAACTAAAGCAATTTTTTTTTTTTATTGTTGTGGTACTTACATTCTAGACAGTCAATCATACAAATCACAAAGTCACAACCAACATCCGTTAAATTGATATATGAGTGCACTATCTGTAATATCTTTTGCAATCTCTGCGAAGACAAATTGGCTATGGGGAGAGGGGAAAAACATTAGAATTGAAAAGATAGCAGTTTTAAAAACTGTTTTCAACTCCCCATCCAAAACAATATTGAAGAATTCATTTCCATTAGCATTTTTTGAAAATGTTTTAATAGTTGTTGGGTCATGCAGCTTTCAATGCTCTGGGAGGAGCATGTCCATCGAAGTCATTGCACTATTCCCTCCTATGAATTTGGCACTAGTTCTCCCTCCCGTTTTTTCCCATTTTAAGGCCAGACGTGAGTTTAGATGGATATTCAAATTTAAACATCAACGAAAGATCAAGACCAAGGAAAACACTCAGTAAGACCAGGCATTAGTACGGCTACTAGTTATTTTTAGTGAAGACATTGGTAGCGTAGAGAAAATGTTTCCACTCATGGGGGAGACTAAAACTAGAGGCCATAAATATAAGATAGTCACTAATAAATCCAATAGGGAATTCAGGAGAAACTTCTTTACCCAGAAAGTGGTTAGAAGGCTGGTTAACAAAATTGAGGCTCATGGAATAGGTGGGTCAGTGGCAGCTTGGATAAGGAATTGGCTTAAGGACAGAAAACAGTGAGTTGTGGTAAATGGCTGTTTTTCAGACTGGAGGATGGTAGACAGTGGTGTTCCCCAAGGGTCAGTGCTGGGGCCACTGCTTTTTTTGATATATTGACCTGGATATTGGAATACAGAGTAGAATTTCTAAATTTGCCAATAATACCAAACTTGGGGGTGTGGCAAACAGTGATGATGATCAGGACATAGAAAGGCTAGCAGAATGGACAGACAAGTGGCAGATGGATTTTAATAGAGAAGTGAGAGGTGATGCATTTTGGCAGAAGGAACAGGGAGAGGCAATATACACTTATTGGCACAGTTTTAAAGAGTGTGCAGGGACAGAGGGACCTGGGAGTTAATGTGCATAGGTCCCTGAAGGTGGCAGGACATATTGAGAGAGTGGTTAACAAAGCATATGGGATCTTGGGCTTCATAAATAGAGGTATTGAGTACAAAAGTAGAGAAGTTACGCTGAACCTTTATAAAGCGCTGGTTAGGCCACAACTGGTATTGCGTCCAGTTCTGGTCACCACACTGTAGGAAGGATGTGCAGGTTCTTGAGAGGGTGCAGAGGAGATTTACCAGAATGGTTCCGGGGATGGGGGATCTTAGCTACAAGGACAGGTTGGAGAAGCTGGATTTGTTTTCATTAGAGCAAAGGAGGTTGAGGGGTGATTTGATAAAGGTGTACAAGATTATGACGGGTTTGGATAGGCTAGACGGGGAAAGGCTGTTCCCACTAGTTGATGGTACAAGGACTAGGGGGCACAGATTTAAGGTTTTGGGCAAAAGATACAGGGGGGTGGGAGGAAAAACTTTTTTACACAGCGAGTGGTGATGACCTGGAATTCGCTGCTGACGGAAGTGGTGGAAACGGAGACACTCAATGTTTTCAAGGGGAGACTGGATAGACACTTGAGGGAAATAAACTTGCAGGGCTACAGGGATAGAGCGGGGGAATGGGACTGACTGGATTGCTCTACAGAGAGCTGGCACGGACTCGATGGGCCGAATGGCCTCCTTCTATGCTGTTATGACTCTAATGTGGAACTTGCTACCACAGGAGTAGTTGAGGCGAACAGCATAGACGTTTTAAGGGGAAGCTAGATAAACACATGACGGAGAAAGGAATAGAAGGGTGTGCTGATAGCGTTAGATGAAGAGGGGTGGGAGGAGACCCGTGTGGAGCATAAACACTGACATGGACCAGTTGGGTCGAATGGCCTGTTTCAGTGCTGTACATTCTATGTATTCTGAAAAAGATTGCCTATCACTCCCTTAAAGTGCAGAATATATACATTTAGCAATTAAATACGACTTAGGTACATCTATCACTACAATATGCATAGCTAATGTAGCCCCACCCCCCTCTTCTCCACAGCAAAACCAGGTATAAATTTGAAGATACCTCTGTATCATACACCTCATTTGAACTTGCTTTTTAAATTAATTTGTATGAAATGGCAGCCATGTACTTTTTCTGTTGGTTCTTTAGGCTTATGAGTTTTTAAACTAACTCCTCAATCATATAAACAAAAGGCAACTTTATAGTTAAAGTTAATTATTTTGTGACAAGTACCAAAGTAATTAGAGGTTGCAATGAGTTTTAAATGAGTGCAAACTTCATCAGGTTCTGTTTATTGATGTATGTCTAACATGTTGCTCTGTTGTGAAATTTCAAACAATTTGCTTCCATCGAGTCACAAATTAAACCTTCCACTAAACATCAAAGTCGTTCAAAGAACTTTACTTAAGAAGAAAAAAACTTTCTACATTTCTGCATGGGAGTGGTGATATTCAGAGAGCCACTGCAGTATTCACATCTTGCTGTTCAACAAGCAGGTTCACTTTTCAGAAGGCCATAGAAACAGTGCTATTTTGCTCTAAAAATATATCTGCCCCCTCCTCCATCAGACGCTGTAAGTCACAGTGAGCCCATGCCAAAACAAAAACATGTTTACATGGTTCATGTATCTTAAGTACAATGTGTAGCTTTTCCTGATATTTTCACACAGCATAGGCTCCACCCATGTTTGACAAGACATGTCTGCTTTGTACTGACAGGAAGAGTCTGACTCTGACCTTTCCCCTACTCTCAATCAGCCCCAGGACGACAAGTTGAAACATTATTCTTATTCAAGAGCTGGTTACTGACACTCGATGACTAAGTTAAACTTTTCATTTTTAAGATTTAAATAGCAGGACTCACATCACAATGATCAGGTGGTTCTTGCGTATTTCTCTGTGCATATAACGAGCAAATATACCAAGAAAAATTAGGGAAGCAAAACTGATTTCATACTTTTCACCACATATGTGTTGACAGGAGAAAAACATAACTTACTCTTTGTTTTCTTCTTTGCTGCTCTGTGTTTGTTCTAATTTATAAGGCAGTATTTGAAAAGCAGGGAGTTCTCCCAGTGCCCTGGTCAACATTCCTCTCTCAACACAAAAACAGATTAACTGGCCATTCACGTCACTGCTGCTTGTGGGATCTAGCTGTATAGAATATGGCTCCAACATTTACCAAAACAACAGTCACTGCACCAGTGTAATTCATTATTCATGAAGAGCTTAAAGGTGCTTGAGACATGTAATAAGGTGTGTTATGTAAATTCTTTTATTTTCAAAGCATTTCTTTGTATCTTCCCTTGCTCTCTTTTTCTATCGCTTTGTAATTTTCTCTCTAATGTCTGTATTCATAGTTTGTTTATTAATTTAGCTTCTCATAAGCCAACTGAAAATTGCTAAATAATTGTGCTTCACTCAATGAGGTCAAGTGCACCACTACACAGATCAGGAAGCCCTGGCTCCTATCTCATATGCTAAGTTAGCCAATATTTGCCAAGTGGTAGAATTGGTGATGCCTCTCCAGCCATCGAGTGGGAAATTAAGCTTGGGATCAAATGGGAACCCAAAGTTGCAAACCTCCTGGGTTAGCCTGAGACAGTAGCTACGGAGGGGAATGAAGTCAGTGGCAAGGGTACAAAACCAGCAGCAGGATCTTCCCAATATTTAGATGGAGGAAATTATGGCTTCCTCCAAGACTGGATGTCGGAGAGCACAGAGGCAGTTAAGGAGTTGAAAGAGATTGTGGAGCGGTACAGTTGGGTGTCATCAGCGTACATGTGGAAGTTGACCCCATGTCTGCAGATAATAATGTTGCCAAGGGATAACATATAGCTGAAAAAGAAAAGGGGGCCATGGATAGATCCTTGGGGAACTTTCAATGTGACGGTGCAAGGATAGGAACAGAAGCTATTGGAAGAAAAGCCACTGGTAAAGATTGGATAAATGTGGAACCAAGCAAAGGCGGACCCAGAAAGCTGGACAATGAAGGAGAGGTATTGGGTGGAGGATGGTGTGGTTGATTCTGTCAAAGGCTACAGAGAAGGCCAGAAAGGACAATGCACCATGGTCATGGTCACAGTCACAGAGAATGTTGTTTGTTACTTTGGGTAGGGCTGTTTCAGTGCTGGGGGAGGGACGGAGACCTGATTAGAGAGATTCAAACAGCAAGTTGTGGAAGAGATGAGCATTTAACTGGGAGGTGACAACACATTCAAGCACTTGGCAGAGACATGGGAGGTTGGAGGTGGGGCTGCAGTTTGTCAGAACAGAGGGATTGAGGCAGAGTTTTTTGAAAGAGTGGTTTTAAAAGGGAAGGGGACCATTTGCAATGTCAGACAGGAAGGGAAGTTGGGTGGTGAGCAGTTTGAATACAACTATAACACATTAGTGCTAACTTGGGATGATTATTTTACAGTCTAAAACATAAAACAGTGACAAATCATGAAAATGAGGCAAATATGTAATTACAAAAATACGCCCACGCCCAAGTACAAGTGTAGTTGTTAATGCCCAGTAAACAGAGAATAAAGCATGTGGTGAGCATCAACAGTCTGGCCACGGTGAAAACATGACACTTTGGATATTTCAGCCCTCCACGAACATGTGGCCCCCTATTGCTTGATCTTGAGTAGCACTGGCATTCAAAGTGAATGTGGAGACTATATGCTTTCAGCCCACACTTCTGACTGAACATAGGATGCATAGTGAATGTGTCTCTGTATATTTATAGAAATGGCTGACTGAGCGAATGTGAGACAGATCATACATGTACGACAACACAACAAAACATGTTATTTCAGGGTGTCCACACATAATTGTGTGTGGTGTAATTGGCATAATTGCAGGCAGACTGCCTGAAAAGGCATTTTCAAAAGATATGGCATAATGGCATTTTCATGGCAGGATGAACCCATAACAAATTGTGACTCTGGGGCAAAAAAAAAATCACATTGTCGAACTATTTAAATCACAGTTTAAAGCACTGCAAACATCCAATACCCATAAGACAGTTTTCCTAACACTGAATTACAAGGGGTGTTTGTGCACTAACAGACAAACTGTTCAAAGTCAATCCAACCCAAGCTAAAGGGGACAGAGGAATTAATGAGTGAATAGGAAGTAGCAGATGGTGCTGCTATGGTCTGCTCTGCACAGCCACCACCTCGAGCAATTTCTACATAAGCTAAGCCCCAGGGCACCACCTGGTAGAGGTATAATTACCTAATTGTGCATTCTGTTCCATTACACTTTAAAAATTTCTACTCCTTCTGACTAAAGTATCCACAGCTTTTTATCTATCTGTGTGCATGTGTAGACCTCTTTCGTTCAGAAGAATCAAACCAGTGGAATCTCAGCAGCCTCTCCCTTTCTTTAACACTGTTCCCACTGAGAGCACAGCAGCAAGCAAATCATTTGAGAGTTCACAAGGTGCCAATTGGGCCTGATAGAGATGGCGTCATCTTTACTGCACCAATAACAATGGCCCATAATGAGACTGTACGATCACAACAAATTGTGACAGACACAACATTGGCTGTGGCAGCTGCATCTCTGTTTCTGTGATCCTGTTTCTTTTGGATAGAGGAGATACAAAATTTACAAGCTTTACTTCTTTGTCACCATCATTTTAATGTCAGTATGCATGAGGTGGATCGAGTAAGGGACTGCTGCTTCACCAGCTGCCTTCCTCTATTTTATTTTTCAAGGGCAGATCAGAATAAGTGCCAGTTCGGCACAATAGCCTCTCCACAACTTGACAGGAAAAGCATCTGGAGACATATAAATCTAACTACAGTACTTTCAATGGAAACTCCAAACCTTACTCAAGCTGCAATTATTAGTTATTTCAATGCCTGTTGTTGAACCACAGAATAAAAATACTGAAGAACGAATTAACTGTATTCACTCTATAAAGCAACCAAGAATGCAAGATCACTCGCTATGTTAACCTCCTTTTCAAACAACAGTACACAATGCCTGTAATTGGTCCTTTTATCTGGAATCTGAACGAAGAAAGCCAAGCATTCCAAATCGGGTCTTGTATTTGTAAACCGTCAAGCTTTGAGATATAAGGGGTCAGTTTTCGACTTCTCTCTCCAAGGGGGAAGTCTCACCTGCCGAGTGCATAAATTTGTAGGGCCATGGGGAAAGCACAGGGGAGCGAGATTAAATGGATTGCTCTTTCAATCAATCAGGCACGATGGGCCAAATGGTCTCCTTCTGTGCTGTAAGATTCTATGTTCCTACGAACAGAAATTCTGTGCACGATTTTCTGACCAGTTAAGATAAAGATTGGAAAATTGCTCAAAGCTCACGCCAGCAATTCCATTATATGTTCTCGGTGGACAACACTACCCGCTAGGAGTGTGAAGTCTGAAAATTCTCCCTATATACTGCACAGATCATAGAAGTGTTTTAGAAAACTCATTCTTTTTGTCTAATTATCACTGATATCACCCAACACATTTGATTCAGATTTATCACATTTCCCTGATTTCAGGGAACCAGGTTCCATGGGGGTGCATTGAGATCAAGGGTAAAGACAAGAGAAATGTAGGTATGGAGTAGAGCACTCACCAAAACTGTCAAATCAGGGTTCAAATCGTCTTTCATTTTGAAAATCCACATATGAAGATTAAAAATAAATCCCAAGGTGTAATTTTAAATCCCCTTGTTGCAGACATGTTTCTCAGTTTTGTGGTTGACTGTAGATAGCTCCACTGAAGAGAATGGAACCAGAAAGTAGAAACGGAACTGTTTTCTGCTATGTGTTACGTCTAAACTCTTGACAATTTACAACTTAAAATGATATTTTAACAGTGATACACGTCTTTTTTTATAAAAGCATCCCTCCCTCCTTCCAACTTGCCCTTGTAGTTTCTTTCTTGAAGTTGGCTCTTTATGCCTCATTGATCTATGGATGCCAACAGCCCCATGCTGCCCCACTCCAGTGACCAATTTGCATGTGAAAGCTTGTATAATAGGCACTGGCAAGTTATTCAACCATGGAGGGCATCACAGCAGAGCCTGATCCCATCCTCACTTGATGCCCCACAATGCACATTTTCAATAGGGGATGGGGGGGAAGGGGGGTTGGGTGACATAGGGTGAAGGTCAGGAATAGACACCCTGTTGATTTTTCCTAACCTGGGGCACAGAAGCCAATAGTAGCATCTCAATGGCAACCGTACATGCTTTTGTAACTAGTACCCTATTTATGAGGGCATCACATCCCTCTGTGTTCTGAATTAAACCAGATCCAACTCAGCGACAGATCTCATTCTGATGTCAATCCAGACACATGTAGACATATTGCTGGTACAACCTGGAAGTGGACTCAGCACTGATGAGTTCCTTCTTCTCACATTATGTGCTCCCTCATTGACCCTGATCCTCTCCATTTCCACTGCTGACTCCAATTGCTGCCAAATATTCTTTTCATCTACTCTCCACTTAAGATGCTCAACACCATCCAGGACAAAGCAGTTCGCTTGATTGGCACCCCATCCACCACCTTAAACATTCACTCCCTCCACCACCGGTGCACCGTGGCTGCAGTGTGTACCATCTTCATGATGCACTGCAGCAACTCGCCAAGGCTTCTTTGACAGCACATCCCAAACCCGCGACCTCTGCCACCTAGAAGGACAATGGCAGCAGGTGCATGGGAACACCAACATCTCCAAGGTCAGCTCCAAGTCACACACCATCCTGACTTGGAAATATATTGCCATTCCTTCATCGTCACTGGGTCAAAATCCTGGAACTCCCTACCTAACAGCACTGTGGGAGTACCTTCACCACACGGACTGCAGCGGTTCAAGAAGGCAGCTCAGCACCACCTTCTCGAGGGCAATTAGGGATGGGCAATAAATGCTGGCCTTGCCAGCGATGCCCACATTCCAGGAACGAATAAAAAAATTCTGAATATCTCTGCGCATGTGCGTGCACACACACACACCATCTATATTGTATTACAAAGTATTTACAGCACAGAAATAGGCCATTCAGCCCAACAGGTCCATGCTGATGTTTATGCTCCACACAAGCCTCCTCCCATTCCATTTCATCTTAGCCCATCAACATATCCTTCTAGTCTTTCCTCCATCATGTGCTTATCTGTCTTCCCCTTGAATGCTATTCGCCTCAACTACTCCCCGTGGTAGCGAGTTCCACAATCTAACCACTCTCTGGGTAAGGACGTTTCTTCTGAATGCCCTACTGGATTTATTAGTGACTACTTATAGCCCTAGTTCTGGTCTTGCCCGCAAGTGGAACCATCTTCTCTACATCTACCTTATCAAAAACTTTCAGAATCTTGAAGACCTCGATCAGATCACCCCTCAGTCTTCTCTTTTCCAGAGAAGTTCTGTTCAATCTTTCCTGATAGGTATAACCGCTCAGTTATGGTATCATACTGGTAAATCTTTTTTGCACCTTCTCTATATCCTTTTTATAATATGGCGACCAGAACTGTTTACAGTGCTCCAAGTACTGTATACATATTAATTGATGAACAATAGAGCAACTCCCAAGAATTCCCCACCTGTACAAATGTAACAGCCCCAGTCATCCATGTGCACATATTTAATTGCTGAGACTGCAATACATCTACATCTCAGCACAAATAAGCTCTGTAAATTAAAGATTACTGCACTGGATAAGAGGGGCTAGCAATAATCTTTTGGCAATACCATTGCACAGTTATTGACTCATTCTGCAGGTAATATCTCTAATCTCACATTTTTGTGCAAGATGTATATTATCAAGAGGTTTGTCTTACATCTTACAGATTGTTGTGTCTTTTTTAATCAAAATTCATTCAAATTAATTACAAAATAAATTTATAATTACCAGTCCTTTCTTCTTTATCAAGTAAACTTTAAGTCATAGATGCATTTAAGGGGAAGCTAGCTAAGTACATGAGGGATAAATGTATTGAAGGATGTGTTGATAGGATGAAATGAAGTAAGTTAGGAGGAGACTCATGTGGAGCAGAAACACCAGCACAGACCTGTTGGGCTGAATGGCTCATTTCTGTGCTGTAAAACTCTATGGCATTCTATGTGATTATGCTTTACTTTAAATAAAATGGGATTGTGCACACTGTATGATATGCGGTTATTTTGTATAATGCTGATTATTTGTGGACAAGCAGTCACACAGCAAGGACCGACAAATTTCAGTTCTCTGTATAGATACTTCATCGTTTTTCAATACCAGATATACATCTTTGCAATCTATTCTACAATTATACACTCACTTTCAATTATTATTGGACAAGAAAGAGGTTATGTAGAAATCCTAGGAACAATAAATTTCAAAAGCAGCTGATTAAAAGCTCAATACTGCATTCTTATTCCAAGAATGAAGGTCACAGAGTCATGGAGAGCAAAAGGCCAAGAGTTTCAACAGACGACAACTCAGAAATGCTAAGCGGGGAAGGCATAACACATGGTTAGTTGAGATGAATCTTCTGTCAAATAGTACAAGCTTTTTTAAACGCAAGAATAAAAGATAATCTGGTCTACGTAAACAAGCCTCTTCTTTTCTGTTCATCCCAGAGTAGTCGATGGTAGGATCAGAGTAAAAGCACTCAGACAACTGGGAAGGTAACTGGAAACTAAAAATTAAGGATGGAGTTCAAGTAAAATTATTCAGTACATAGCCTTAATTACATTAGTCGTTAAGTCGAACCTAAGTAAGCTTAGCTCAATCAAACTCACTTTTAGTCTATATACACAAGAACTATAAAAAAATTATTAAAGACCCCAGGCAACCAAAATGGATTTAATATTGTGATATAAGAAGAGTTTTTATTCTATATTTAAGCAGAATTTTCCAGAATATAGGCCCGGAATTTGTGGTGGGTAATAACAGCGAACAAACACCATTCACTGTTATTACCCCTTTGAAAGTGACTGCAACTTCAGGATTTAGCTCATGTGCATCCGAATGCGGAAATCCTGAAGTTGCAGTCAGTCATTCACTGCTCCTCCACGCCCCCACAGCCAGCAATCAGTGTAATCAGGGAAATCAGTGAAACTGATGAAAACTTTGGCTTTTCTGTGGTAATATCGCTGTTAAATACCCCATTAAAAGTTAGACCTTATTGGATTAGGTATAACTGGGGTTTTAACAGCGCACTGACTGCTAAACAAGGTTATGGCCCTGGAAGACTAATATTAATTTTGTGGAGTGTCAAATTCATCCATTTTAATAAAAATTAGTTTTTAAGAGATTTAAAAAAATATATATTTATTGAAAGTTCTTTCATCTTTATTTCAGGTTTACCTTTTCCCCATGTGAGAGCCCCAATCTTTGTTTTGCACTCTTTAACATTTTTTTAAAAAGTGGGAATAAAAGAAGCTTGCTCACTTCCTGGTTCGCTGTTTGAGAATTCTGTATTGTGATTGGCTGCTTAGACAGCTTGTTGATGTCACAGCAGCCCGCGCTATGGATTTTCCACTACACTGCACTGATCTCAAACGTTAGGAAAGCCGAACTTCTCGCACAGAGATCGCGAGATCTTTGTTGGAAGCTTTCTTTGGAGTTAGCGGCGAAGCCTTTGAAAATTACGATCATAAATTTTTTGCTCATAAACTTGGATTTGTGACGCTTGAAAATCACCACATCAGGAATCTGAGCTTAACGAAAAAGAGCCAATTGAGATTTTCCAGCATAGTCATCATACATCACATTTACGTGTTTCAACTTAAACAGAAATAGGCACAAGATGATCTCAGATGACTGTGTTCCAATGCCTGCATGCTTTTTTCCCCACTAACGGTTGCACATTTATTCAGCACAACAGCACTGCTGGTGAATTCAACGCAGTAAATTTAACAGAGGCCAGTGTAGCAGTGCTGTACAGTGCCTACTGTTTGAGGTAAATCTGTTAAGGTTCCTGTTCACTCCAGCTGAGAGCTAATCAAGGCCTCTGCAGTGTTTTGAAGGCGGAGCCTCAAGTGTGCTCAAACCATAAGCATGAATTTGTTTTATTCAGGGGCTGTGGACCTGTAAATGAAAAGCAAGTGAAGGATATGTCACACAAACAAGTGATTTAAATTAAAAGCAGGTGCACTGCAGTTGCAGATGAACTGCTGCACCTCTGGAAATGTAATGTAAAAAGCAACCCAAATTCTGATGCTTACATCAATTTTTTAAAGCCAGCGTGGCAAACTACATCTTTTAGTTAAAATAGACAGTTCATTTCATGCAGCCTGGTGTATAATGGAAAAGGAACATATATTGTGCACATTACAGTTCTTATGTTCAACGATTATTAGTCATAATAATTACACATTAAGCGTTGTGGCGGCAGTATTTAGATGTGATTGTGCTAATCTTTCTGTATCATTTAGCATCATTATGTTAATTCCCAGTTTTCACTTTATTAACACCAACAGAGTTCTGTCCAGCTATAGTGAAAATGATTACAATTGTGCTGCAACGGTAATATTTACAGTTTACAAAATGGATAAATGTCTGCATGTAGGATTTCATTTATGGAATGACAAAGTGCTTTTTTTTAATGATATATCTCAGGAATTTGCAATAGAACCATTTTAGGATTATAATGTTAATTTATTTTATTGGAGCAAACAGGTAACTTATACAACGTTCAGAACCCCTCCCCCCACATTACAATCATTAAAGAGAAAATGACTTGTGAATACTATGATCAAACATGCTACAATTATATTGTCATAGACAGTCACCTCTAGAGAAAAGCATAGTCAAACCAAGCTAAGAATACTAAAGTATCAGCTCCATTTACATTCTCTCCCATTACACAGAATTCTTAAACACGAGAAGCATAATACTTTTGACAGAGCACAAAATTTTCTGATGTTAGGTTAAATACGCTAAACATCCTCAATTCAAATATAGCAGCATGTGCTTACCTTTCCCATAAGAACTAACTGTCCATTAACCTTTCAAATCAAGCATGTATTCTCAATCATGCAGCATATTTAGAAACAAGGTAACAATGCTTTCCTTTTTTGGGAGGGGGAGGGGAATTCATTTTTTGTGTTCAAGGTGTGGAATGTTAATATTGGGAAATGGAGTCAAAAATGTCCACGTCAGGTTCTAACACTTATCCTCAATAAAATGGCATACAACGTGATATATTGTTTGATACTAGGCTTGCAACAGTTACTAAATATTTACAAAACAGCTCTCTGACATGGTTAGCCCAAGAAGTTAATTTCCATTTTACCAATTGATTATCTAATTACATCACAATTAACCTTACACTTAAATTGTTTCTGAACAGTTCTTCACAACCTCCCCCTACCCTACCAAAAAGTACAATGCATATATTTTTTTAAAGTTCCTTCTTCTTACAAGAATTATTAATTCTATACCCGCAGCTGTTGTTCGTCACCACATATCATCCATCAGCCAGATGGAGAGGAGGTTTGAGCCACAGAGTTTTCTATGGACACTGTCAATAATGCTTGGAATCCTGCACATTCAGCATTGTGTTGTGCAGATTTTGCACTAAGAAATCCACAGAAATAATCACTGGAATGTCAAAATACTCAAGTTGCGTTTGTTTCCAAAATACTTCTATGCAACACTGAAATGAAATTGTGCTAATTCATTTCAGGCAGAGATCCTTGTTTTCAGAGCAAGACATTTAGGTTTCTTTCATTTACATAGCTCTTACAGTCATCGCAACAGCAGGTATGCTATCTGTGCAGTGCAGTTGAAGTTGTGCATATCGACTTTCAAAAGGCGTTTGATAAAGTACCACATACTAGGCGTATTAGCAAAATTGAAGCCCATGGGATAAAAGGGGCAGTAGCAGCATGGATACAAAGGGATAGAAAACAGAGTTGTGGTGAATGGCTGTTTTTCAGACTGGAGGGATGTTCTCAGTGGTGTTCTCCAGGGTTCAGTACTCGGCCCACTGCTGTTTGTGATATACATTAATGAGTTGGACTTGCAGGAACAGGGCACAATTTTGAAACTTGCAGATGGAAGTGTAGTAAACAGTGAGGAAGATAGGAATAGACTTCAAGAGGACATGGACAGGCTGGTGGAATGGACGGACACATGGCGGATGAAATTCAACACAGAAAATTGTGAGGTGATACATTCTGGTAGGAAGAATGAGGAGACACAATACAAGCTAAATGGTACAATTTTAAAGGGGGTGCAAGAACAAGAGAGACCTGGGAGTGTTTGTGCACAAATTTTTGAAGGTGGCAGGACAGGTTAACAAAGCAGTTAATAAAGTATATGGGATCCTGGGCTTTATAAATAGAGGTCATGATGCTATGGACAAGCCCTGCGAATACACAGGATCTGCTCAGACGAGGAGGAACGCGATGGACACCTACGGACACTGAAAGACGCCCTCGTAAGAACGGGATATGACGCTCGACTCGTCGATCGACAGTTCCGACGGGCCACAGCGAAAAACCGCATAGACCTCCTCAGAAGACGAACACGGGACACAACCAACAGAGTACCCTACGTCGTCCAGTACTTCCCCGGAGCGGAGAAACTACGCCATGTTCTTCGCAGCCTTCAACATGTCATCGATGACGACGAACACCTTGCTAAGGCCATCCCCACGCCTCCACTACTCGCCTTCAAGCAGCCGCCTAACCTCAAAAGTACCATCGTTCGCAGCAAATTACCCAGCTGTCAAGAGAACAGCGACCACGACACCACACAACCCTGCCACGGCAACCTCTGCAAGACATGCCAGATCATGAACACAGATACCGTCATCACACGTGAGGACACTACCCACCAGGTACATGGTACATACTCATGTGACTCGGCCAACGTTGTCTACCTGATACGTTGCAGTAAAGGATGCCCCAGAGCATGGTACATCGGCGAGACCATGCAGACACTGAGACAACGTATGAATGGACACCGCGCAATAATCGCCAGGCAGGATGGTTGCCTCCCAGTCGGGGAACACTTCAGCAGTCAAGGGCATTCAGCCTCGGATCTGCGGGTTAGCGTTCTCCAAGGCGGCCTTCGAGATACACGACAACGCAAAATCATCGAGCAGAAACTGATAGCCAAGTTCCGCACTCATGAGGACGGCCTCAATAGGGATATCGGGTTCATGTCACGCTACAGAACGTGACTTGACATCGTTGTCTGTTTTTCCAGTTTTTTAAAAAACAAACACAAAAAACAAACCCAAATGGAGAGGATATGCAGACAGCAGGTTTTGACACGTTGGACCCCCTGGGACACATCTCATTGTCTTGGCTGTGCTCTTGGTGTGTCTTTTATGTAAGGAAAGATTGTATCTCTGCATTTTTTCTGTGTTTATATTCTGTGAATTTTTGTAGATTCACCCATAGTAACTTTACCTGAAGAAAGGGCGATCGATAGCTCCGAAAGCTTGTAATTTTAAATAAATCTGTTGGACTATAACCTGGTGTTGCGCGACTTCTCATTTTTATAAATAGAGGCAGGGAGTACAAAAGCCAGGAAGTTGGGCTAAACCTGTATAAAACACTAGCTCGGCCCCAGCTGGAGTTTTGTGTCCAATTCTGGGCACCACACTTTAGGAAGGATGTGAAGGCTTTGGAGCGGTTACAGAAGAGATTTACTAGAATGGTTCCAGGGATGAGGACTACAGTTAGGTGGATAGACTGGAGAAGCTGGGGTTGTTCCCCTTGGAGCAGAGAAGGCCAAGAGGAGATTTGATAGAGGTGTTCCAAATCATGAAGGGTTTAGACAGAGTAAACAAAGAGAAACTGTTTCCAATGGCTGAAGGGTCGATAACCAGAGAGCACAGATTTAAGGTAATTGGCCAACGAACCAAAGGCGACATGAGGAAAAACTTTTTTACGCAACAAGTGGTTAGGATTTGGAATGCACTGCCTGATAGGTTGATGGAAACAGATTCAATAGTAGCTTTCAAAAGGGAATTAGAGCAATACTTGAAAGAGAAAAAAATTGCAGGGATATAGGGAAAGAGCTGGGGAGTGGGACTAACTGGATTGCTCTTTGAAAGAGCCAGTGCAGACTCAATGGGCCGAATGGCCGCCTTCTGCACTGTATTATTCTATGTTGGATACCTGAAATACACCACAATGAAAGCCACTTGGGAAAAGTTGGTTACGCATTCCATTTTTTTTATAACTGGATGTGATTGACTGCGAAGTATGTAAATACAGACAAAGAAAATTCTTATTATTGGCATTTTTTGCAATAATAAATTAAAATGAACCACACTCCATCAGAATGTATCTTCATGTGAACAAATGCTGATTATGGAGAGAGAGGAATCACCAATCTAGTGTCTTTGAGAATGTTATTTTCACAAGTAAGGCACAGAAAGCAGTGTAGTGGTCCATCTGAGCTAGAAAATCACCCGTCACTGTTACCACGAAAGAAAAAATGAAGTAGGGAGGAGCTTTAAAGATGATCAACACAAATTGTCCCTAACAATGGCTGGTGAGGAAAATGGAAAAATTCACTCAGCTGCAGTAAGATGTGTTCTTCTGGGGTTGAGGCTGAAGTTAAGCTCAACACATTGCTGGGAGTCTGTATCTGGCCTGTGCTACGTCTGCTGTGCAAGTACATGATATTGATGCCAGGCGTCTAAATTAGAAAAGTATTCCGTTACCCAGCAACAATATCCATTTTGACGTGTAGAAATATTTGGGTTTAGGGGCAAAGAAAAGTCGTTTCTAAAAACAAACCAGGTAAATTCTACCCTATTCAGTTCTTCCCCATTTGAATCAAGCTGGACTTCAATGTCAGTGACATGTAATACTGATGGTGCAGTGTAAACAAGCTAATATTAATTTAAATTTACAGCTTTAAGTACTATTAATGCAAATAATTATCTTTAGATCACTTTCCTTTAAAAAAATAATAGCTCTGCATTAGCATTTCAGCATTCTTTGTGACTAAATAAGTGCTCAGCAGAATTAAAATGTAGACATACACAGATGCCCTCAATCAATTGCTATGTAGCTCAATCGCATGGACACCAATAGCTACATTCTTCTACAAGACATCAGAACCCTAACTCCCGATTCTGATAAATGGTGATGTTCAGATTTCCCCTAATTTAGGCTCACAGCGACCTTTTCTATACAGGCCTAATCCTGTTCTGAAGTTTCACCCCACGGGTCAACATAATCAGATACATTCCAAACATACAACAGAGACCGTGGCCCTGGAATTGTGTGGGCTGCAATCCTGATGGTTGCGCCGGGATAGCACCCGCAGGTGCCCTCCAACACTGATCCCACTGGAGTTTTGCAGGGGTCATTGTGAGGACATCTCATTTGCATGAGGTTGGTGGGCGCAAGTACCATTTGGGGTGCTTGTTTGGTGCACATCGTCCCCATGCAAGGGGGCTGATACAGAATTTATTTTTGTACTGGATGAAGTATAACTCCAGTTCAATGTTCTTTCCTAGCTGGCAGAGTGAGAATTATAACCAAACAAAGCCTAAAGTATAACTTTGGTCTGATCTGCTACCCTTTGTATTTTACAGCTACTGGTCTCAGGCTGGTACAGTAATGCAACTACAATCCAATACACAATATTACTGATCATCATAATGAAGTACTTACATATGTAACATGCCTATTTACAGTATGTTGAGAAAAATGCATTTGTTTGGCAGCGGCTTCTACCATTTTGTGCAGTAAAATGCAACATGCATCAGAATAAAAAATGGATTTAAAATTAACTCAAAGAACTGTTAAAATCAGGAACAGTTTTTAATGCTGTAATGTAATATATATGACTCATTTTTGTTTATCAGTACTTCATTATAATGTATGATGTTAATTTGCCAAACAAATTTGATGTACATGCAGTTTTTAAGCCATGATTATCTTAGGTGTTTATGAAAGATCCCAGATGTGACATTGGTTTGGAAAAATAGCAAGGAAAAATGAGAGATATTCTCCAGCACAAACTAAAGGGTGATGTCAATTTGCTGGCCCGAAGGATAATGTGATTAGCAACAAAATTAAACAAAACAAAACTGAATTATACAAATATATAAACAGCATTGTAAAAGTACAGTGGAATTCTTACCCAGTAACTGAGCAGCCCTAACCAATATGACGGGTGGTGCACGTCAGGCACAAAATGAGTGCCTGCACACCATCAGCCACTTTGGACCCTTAGGCACCCATTTTACACGGTAAAACAGGTGCAGTGCGATCTAATTTCTAAGCCATAGTATCCGAGAGAGTGCAATCCTTACCCAGTAATTAAGCAGGCTGCTCCTGGAAATAAGCCCAGCTGCAAATTTGACAAATGGTCAATCTGGAAAACTTGAAACTATGCAGTTCAGTAATTACAATTAGTAATAGTTATTCACAAATCTGGCATTACCTGGGATGAATATTATTTGCATTTATTCTGTGCGCCTCCCTAACCTTTCTACTTTAACAGTTTAGAAGCTTTCCACCAGAACAGAAATGTTGTGAACCTCAGGCTTTTCCAAAGAAATTGGTGCTTCTCTCAACAAGATGCCTGATAAGGAGCACCTCTGGATAAGAAAGCCATCTGGATCCTATAATCTTCTGTCTGTTCCACCAACAATAAATGATGATATGCTCTTTGTATTGGTAACAAGGTGGAAGTGCTAATCTCTGCTGCATGCTATCAGATTTGCCATTTTATTCTTAGCATGGAGAATCTGAGCTTTTAGCCCACAGACCTTCAAGATAAAGCTCATATAGGTCAGCAGAGTCATCGAGACTTTGACACGGTTGACCAGTACATGCCTTCCCCTAAAGGTCTGTGGCCAGAACGACCACTGCAAACACAACTTGGCAGTAACAATGCATGTGCACTTCTTGCACTGCTGTTCTGTGCTACTCTCAGTCTCTGAATCAATTCCATGGTGTAAACAGAACAAATCCAGAACACAGGGGACATACTGAAGAATAGCTTGTACCAAAAGCCTTCTTACAGACATAAACAAGGCATTAGGAGAACAAAGTTGGGCCCCAATGTAAACACAGTAACAGTTTCATGCAGGAAAATACCTTCTGTCCATCGAGTTCACCTATCTACAATGTTTCCTTGGTACATTTCTAATCAACTCTGAATCCCATTTTTTGACAAGAACCTGTCTAGTTCTTTCTTGAAACACTATCAGGTTTCTTGTTCCACCACCCGTGCTGGTAATCTATTCCATATAATTACCACACTTTGTCAAAAAGTAACTCCTGCATTTCGTATTTTTTATCAAGTTCTTAATTTCTAAATATCAAACCCTTGTACTTAAATTCTATACATGGCAGAAAAGCTTTGTGCAAGCTTTTCATAATTTTAAACACCTGTATCATAACAACAACAACTTGTATTTATATTACACGTTTAATATAGTACAACATCCCAAGGCACTTCACAGGAGTGTTATCAAACCAGATTTGACACGGAGCCAGATAAGGAGATATTAGGACAAGTGACCAAAAGCTTGGTCAAAGGTTTGAAGGAGTGACTTAGAGGAGAGAGGGGTGTAGAGGTTTAGGGAGGGAATTCCGGAGCTTAGGGACTAGGCAGCTGAAGGCACGGCTGCCAATGGTGTAGCAATGTAAATCGGGGATGCACGAGAGGTGAGAATTGGAGGAGCGCAAAGATCTCGGAGGGGTTTAGGGCTGGAGGAGATTACAGATATAGGGAGGAACAAGGCCACGGAGGGATTTGAAAACAAGGATGAGAATTTTAAAATCAAGGCGTTGCAGGACCGGGAGCCAATGTAGGTCAGCAAGTCAGGAGTGTGATGGAATACTCTCCACTTTCCTGGATGAGTGCAGCTCCAACAACACTCAAGAAGCTCGACACCATCCAGGACAAAGCAGCCCGCTTGATTGGCACCCCATCCACCACCTTAAACATTCACTCCCTCCACCACCGGCGTACCGTGGCTGCAGTGTGTACCATCTACAAGATGCACTGCAGCAACTCGCCAAGGCTTCTGAGGCAGCACCTCCCAAACCCGCGACCTCTTCCACCTAGAAGGACAAGGGCAGCAGACGCATGGGAACACCACCACCTCCAAGTTCCCCTCCAAGTCACAGATCATCCTGACTTAGAAGTATATCGCCGATCCTTCATCGTCGCTGGGTCAAAATCCTGGAACTCCCCATCTAACAGCACTGTGGGAGTACCTTCACCTCACGGACTGCAGCGGTTCAAGAAGGCAGCTCACCACCACCTTCTCAAGGGCAACTAGGGATGGGCAATAAATGCTGGCCTTGCCAGCGACGCCCACATCCCATAAAAATGAACAAAAAAAAAATCAAATCTCCCCTCAGCCTCCTCTGTTCGAAAGAAAACAACCCCAACCTATTCATTCTTTCCTCATAGCTAAAATTCTCTAGTCCTGGCAATATCTATTGCATTCGCAACAAAATAGATAAATTAATAGCGCAGATAGAAATTAACAGGTTTGATCTAATAGCCATAACGGAGACGTGGTTGCAAAGTGGCCAAGGTTGGGAACTAAATAGTCCAGCATACTTAACTTTTAGAAGAGATAGGCAAAATGGAAAAGGAGGAGGTAGCCCTGATAATAAAGTATGGGATAAAGACAATAGAGAGAAAGGATCTTAGCTCAGAAAATCAAGAAATAGAATCAGTTTGGGTGTATAAATCAGGAAATGTAACAAGGGTAATACAGTAATCTTGGGGGACTTTAATCTACATATAGACTGGGCAAACCAAATTTGCAGTAATAGTGTGGAGGATGAGTTCATGGAATGTAGATAAGATAGTTTTCTAGATCAGTATGTTGAGGAACCAACCACGGAACAGGCTATTTTAGATCTAGTATTGTGCAATGAGAAAGGGTTAATTAATAACCTTGTAGTAAAGGGGTTTAGGGACGAGTAACCATAATATGATAGAATTTTATATTGAGTTTGAAAGTGATTTAGTTAAGTCCGAAACAAGGGTCTTAAATCTAAACAAAGCAAACTACGTAGGTATGAGGGGTGAGTTGGCTAAGGTAGATTGGGAAACTACTTTAAAAGTTATGACGGTAGACAAGCAATGGCTAGCATTTAAAGAATGAAAACATAATTTACAACAAATATACATTCCTTTAAGGCACAAAAACCCCACAGGAAAAGTGATCCAACCGTGGCTAACCAGAGAAGTTAAAGATAGTATTAGATCAAAGGAAGTGGCTTGTAATGTTGTCAAAAAGAGCAGTAAGCCTGAGGATTGGAAGGATTTTAGAATTCAGCAAAGGAGGACCAAGAAATTGATAAGGAAAGAGAAAAAAGAATATGAGTAAATTAGCAAGAGACATAAAAACAGATTGTAAACATTTCTATAGGTATGTAAAAAGGAAAAGATTAGCGAAAGTAAATATGGGTCCCTTACAGGCTGAGACAGGAGAAATTATGAAATAACAACAGAAAACGCTGGAAAAACTCAGCAGGCCAGGCAGCATCCGTGGAGAGAGAAAGAGAGTTAACGTTTCAGGTCGATGACCTTTCATCAGAACTGTGAAGAGCCGGAAATCAAATAGATTTAAGGCCAGAGTAAAGCCAGGAGAAATTATAATGGGGAATAAGGAAATGGCAGAGATATTAAACAAATACTTTGTCTTCCAACACAAAAAACATTCCGGAAATAATGGGGAACCAAGGGTCTAGAGAGAATGAGAAACTTAAAGAAATCAGTATAAGTAAAGACATAGTGCTGGAGAAATTAATGGGACTGAGTGGCGACAAATCCCCTGGACCCAACGACCTGCATCCTCGGGTTTTAAAAGAGGTAGCTGCAGAGACAGTGGATGCACTGGAATTAATCTTCCAGAAATCCCTAGCTTCTAGAATAGTCCCCAAGGATTGGAAGGTAGCAAACATAACCCCGCTATTTAAGAAAGGAGGAAGAGAAAAAACAGGGAACTTTTGGCCAGTTAGCCTGACATCAGTAGTAGGCAAAATGCTAGAATCTATTATTAGGGACGTGGTAACAGGACACTTAGCAAATCGTAATATGATTAGGCAGAGTCAACAAGGTTTTATGAAAGGGAAATCGTGTTTGACAAATCTGTTTTTTAAGATGTAACTAGTAGGATGGATAAGGGGGAACCAGTGGATGTAGTGTATTTGGATTTTCAAAAAGCATTCGATAAAGTGCCACACAAGAAGTTATTACACAAAATTAGGACTCATGGGATTGGGCGTAATATATTAGCATGGATTGAGGATTGGTTAATGGACAGAGAACAAAGATTAGGGATAAACTGGACTTTTTCAGGTTGGCAGGCTGTAACTGGCGGGGTACTGCAAGGATCAGTGCTTGGTCCTCAGCTATTTACAATTTATATTAATGACTTAGATGAAGGGACTGAGTGTAACGTATCCAAGTTTGCGGATTATACAAAGTTACGTGGGAACGTAAGCTGTGAGAAGGACGCAAAGAGGCTGCAGAGAGATATCGACAGGTTGACTGAGTGGGCAAGAACATGGCAAATGGAATACAATGTGGAGAAGTGTGAAGTTATCCACTTTGGTAGGAGAAACAAAAAAGCAGAATATTTTTTGAATGGTGAGAGAATGTTGGCATTCAGAGGGACCTGGGTGTCCTTGTACATGAATCACACAAAGTTAACATGCAGGTACAGCAAGCATTTAGGAAAGCAAATGGTATGTTAGGTATTGTTACAAAGGGATTAGAGTATGCTTAGCACAAAGGAAGGTGGTTGTGGTGGTTGAAGGTCAATCATCACAGCCCCAGGACATCGCTGCAGGAGTTCCTCAGGGCAGTGTCCTAGGCCCAACCATCTTCAGCTGCTTCATTAATGACCTTCCCTCCAACAAAAGGTCAGAAATGGGGATGTTCGCTGATGACTGCACAGTGTTCAGTGCCATTCACAACTCCTCAGATAATGAAGCAGCCCATACCCGCATGCAACATGACCTGGACGACGTTCAGGCTTGGGCTGATAAGTGACAGGTAACATTCACGCCACACAAGTGCCAGGCAATGACTATCTCCAACAAGCAAAAGTCTAACCACCGCCCCATGACATTCAATGGCATTACCATCGCCGAATCCCCCACTATCAACATCCTGGGGGTCACCATTGACCAGAAACTTAACTGAACCAGCCACATAAATACTGTGGCAACAAGAGCAGGTCAGAGGCTAGGTATTCTGCGGCGAGTGTCTCACTTCCTGACTCCCCAAAGCCTTTCCACCATCTACAAGGCACAAGTGTGGAGTGTGATGGAATACTCTCCACTTGCATGGATGAGTGCAGCTCCAACAACACTCAAGAAGCTCGACACCATCCAGGACAAAGCAGCCCGCTTGATTGGCACCCCATCCACCACCTTAAACATTCACTCCCTCCACCACCGGCCTACTGTGGCTGCAGTGTGTACCATCTACAAGATGCACTGCTGCAACTCGCCAAGGCTTCTGCGGCAGCACCTCCTAAACCCGCGACCTCTTCCACCTAGAAGGACAAGGGCAGCAGGCGCACGGGAACACCACCACCTCTAAGTTCCCCTCCAAGTCGCACACCATCCTGACTTAGAAGTATATCGCCGATCCTTCCTTGTCGCTGGGTCAAAATCCTGGAACTCCCTCCCTAACAGCACTGTGGGAGTACCTTCACCACACGGACTGCAGCGGTTCAAGAAGACGGCTCACCACCACCTTCTCAAATGCAATTAGGGATGGGCAATAAATGCTGACCTAGCCAGCGATGCCCAAATCCCATAAACAAATAAAAAAAAGGTAAAGAAGTCTTACTACAATTATACAGGGCATTGGTGAGGCCACACCTGGAGTACTGTGTACAGTTTTGGTTTCCTTGCCTAAGGAAAGACATACTTGCCTTGGAGGGAGTGCAATGAAGATTCACGAGACTGGTTCCTGGGATGAGGGGATTGCCCTATGAGGAGAGAATGAGTACACTAGGCCTATATTCCCTAGAGTTTAGAAGAATGAGAGGTGATCTAATTGAAACATATAAAATTCTTAAGGGGCTTGACAGGGTTAATGCTGAGAAAATTTTTCTCCTGGCTGGGGAATCTAGAACACGGAATCACAGTCTCAGAATTAGGGGTCGGCCATTTAGGATTGAGATGGAGAAATTTCTTCACTCAAAGGGTTGTGAATCTTTGGAATTCTCTGCCCCAGAGAGCTGTGGTTGCTCAGTCGTTGAGTATATTGAACACAGAGGTCAACACATTTTTGGGTACTGTGGGAATTAAGGGATATGGGGATAGTACAGGAAGGTGGAGATGAGGTAGAAGATCAGCCATTACACAGACTAAACATTACGTCACATATAGAATACATGAAGAGGAGCAATCAGGTAAAACTTATATCCCAGTCGTGGCACTAACCATAACTAACCTGGGACTTTGTGTCTGTTATCTTATCAGGTCAGTGCATTTGTAGGCTTATAAATCATACCCTTGGTCTTCATCATGTATCTTCCACCCAAGGAAAGACATACTTGCCTTGGAGGGAGTGCAATGAAGATTCACGAGATTGGTTCCTGGGATGAGGGGATTGCCCTATGAGGAGAGATTGAGTAGATTAGGCCTAATTGAAAGCAGGAAACTATAGACCAGTTAGCCTAACATCTGTCGTTGGGAAAATGCTGGAGTCCTTCATTTAGGAAGCAGTCGCAGGGCATTTGGAAAATCATAATGCAGTCAAGCAGAGTCAGCATGGTTTTATGAAAGGGAAATCATGTTTAACAAATTTGCTGGAGTTCTTTGAGGAGGTAACGAACAGGGTGGACAAAGGTGAACCAGTGAATGTGGTGTATTTGGATTTCCAGAAGGCATTCGATAAGGTGCCACATAAAAGGTTACTGCATAAGATAAGAGCTCACAGAATTGGGGTAATATATTAGCATGGATAGAGAATTGGCTAACATAGAAACATAGAAGATAGGAGCAGGAGTAGGCAATTCGGCCCCTCGAGCCTGCTCCGCCATTCAATGAGATCATGGCTGATCATCCAAATTCAGTACCCTGTCCTTGCTTTCTCCCCATATCCCTTGATCCCTTTAGCCTTAAGAAATATCTCTAACTCCTTCTTGAATATATTTAATGAATTGGCCTCAACTGCCTTCTGTGGTAGAGAATTCCACAGGTTCACCACTCTCTGGGTGAAGAAATTCCTCCTCATCTCAGTCCTAAATGGCTTACCCCTTATCCTTAGACTGTGACCTCTGGTTCTGGACTCCCCCGCCATCGGGAACATCCTTCCTGCATCTAGTCTGTCTAGTCCTGTTAGAATTTTATAAGATTCAATGAGATCCCCTCTCATTCTTCTAAACTCCAGCGAATACAAGCCCAATCGTCCCAATCTCTCTTCATACGTCATTCCTGCCATCCCAGGTATCAGTCTGGTGAATCTTCGCTGCACTCCCTCCATGGCAAGAACATCCTTCCTCAGATAAGGCGACCAAAACTGCACACAATACTCAAGGTGTGGTCTCACCAAGGCCCTGTACAACTGCAGCAAGACATCCTTGCTCCTGTACTCGAATCCTCTCGCTATGAAGGCCAACATACCATTTGCCTTCTTAACCGCCTGCTGCACCTGCATGCTTACCTTCAGCGACTGGTGCACAAGGACTCCCAGGTCTCGTTGCACTTCCCCTTCTCCCAATCTATTGCCGTTCAGATAATAATCTGCCTTCCTGTTTTTGCCACCAAAGTGGATAACCTCGCATTTATCCACATTATACTGCATCTGCCCAATCACCCAACTTGTCCAAATCATACTGGAGTTTCTCTGCATCCTCCTCACAACATACACAGCCACCCAGCTTTGTGTCGTTTGCAAACTTGGAGATATTACATCTAGTTCCCTCGTCTAGATCATTAATATATATTGTGAATAACTGGGGTCCTAGCACCGATCCCTGCGGTACCCCACTAGTCACGGCCTGCCACTTGGAAAAAGACTCGTTTATTCCAACTCTTTGCTTCCTGTCTGCCAACCAGTTTTCTATCCAAGTCAGTACCTTACCCCCAATCCCATGTGCTTTAACTTTGCACGCTAATCTCTTATGCGGGACCTTATCGAAAGCCTTCTGAAAGTCCAAATACACCACATCCACTGGTTCTCCCTTATCTATTCTACCAGTTACATCCTCAAAAAATTCCAGTAGATTAGTCAAGCATGATTTACCTTTTGTAAATCCATGTTGACTTTGTCCGATCCTGTCACTGTTTTCCAAGTGCTCTGCTATTACATCTTTTATAATGGACTCTAGCATTTTCCCCACGACCGATGTCAGGCTTACCGGTCTATAATTCCCCGTTTTCTCTCTACCACCTTTTTTAAATAGTGGGGTTACATTAGCTACCCTCCAATCCATGGGAACTGTTCCAGAGTCTATAGAATTTTGGAAGATGACCAGCAATGCATCTACTATTTCTAGGGCCACTTCCTTAAGTACCCTAGGATGTAGATTATCAGGCCCTGGGGATTTATCGGCCTTCAATCCCGTCAATTTCCCTAACACCATTTCCCTACAAATACTGATTTCATTTGGTTCCTCCCTCTCATTAGACCCTATGTTCCCCGACATCTCTGGGAGTTTATTTGTGTCCTCCTTTGTGAAGACAGAACCAAAGTATGTATTTAATTGGTCTGCCATTTCTTTGTTCCCCATTATAAATTCCCCTGATTCTGACTGCAAGGGACCTACGCTTGATTTCACCAATCTTTTTCTCTTCACATATCTATAGAAGCTTTTACAGTCAGTTTTTATGTTCCCTGCAAGCTTACTCTCATACTCTATTTCCCCCTCTTAATTAATCCCTTTGTCCTCCTTTGCTGAATCCTAAACTGCTCCCAATCCTCAGGTTTGCTGCTTTTTCTGGCCAATTTATATGTCCTCTCCTTGGATCTTATGCTATCCCTAATTTCCCTTGTTAGCTACGGTTGAGTCACCTTTTTTGTTTTATTTTTATGCCAAACAGGGATGAACAAATTCTGTAGTTCATCCATGCGATCTTTAAATGTTTGTCATTGCCTATCCACCGTCAACCCTTTAAGTAACGTTCCCCAATCCTAATCTACATCCCATAACTAACAGAAAGCAGAGAGTCGGGATAAATGGGTCATTTTCCGGTTGGCAAACGGTAACTAGTGGGGTGCCACAGGGATCGGTGCTGGGGCCTCAACTATTTACAATCTACATTAATGACTTGGATGACGGGACCGAGTGTAATGTAGCCAAGTTTGCGGATGATACAAAGATGGGTGGGAAAGCAAGTTGTGCAGAGGACTCAAAGAATCTGCAAAGGGATATAGACAGGCTAAGTGAGTGGGCAAACATTTGGCAGATGGAGTATAATGTGGGAAAGTGCGAGGTTATCCACTTTGGCAGGAAAAATAAAAAAGCAAACTATTATTTAAACGGAGAGAGATTACAAAAAGCTACAGTTCAGAGGGACCTGGGGGTGTTTGTGCATGAAACACAAAAACTTAGCATGCAGGTACAGCAAGTAATCAAAAAGGCAAATGGAATGTTGGCCTTTATTTCAAGGAGGTTGGAGTATAAAAGCAGGGAAGTCCTGCTACAACTGTACAAGGTATTGGTGAGACCACACTTTGAGTACTGTGTACAGTTTTGGTCTCCTTATTTAAGGAAGGATATAATTGCATTGGAGGCAGTTCAGAGATGATTCACTAGGTTAATTCCAGAGACGAGGGGGTTGACTTATGAGGAAAGGTTGAGCAGGCTGGGCTTGTACTCATTGAATTTAGAAGAATGAGAGGTGATCTTATTGAAACATATAAGATACTGAGGGGGCTCGACAAGGTAGATGCAGAGAGGATGTTTCCCCTCGTGGGGGAATCTAGAACTTGGGGGCATAGTTTCAGAATAAAGGGTCGCCCTTTTAGAACTGAGATGAGGAGGAATTTCTTCTCTGAGGGTTGTAAATCTGTGGAATTCTCTGCCTCAGAGAGCTGTGGAGGCTGGGTCATTAAATACATTTAAGGTGGAGACAGACACATTTTTGCAAGATAAGGGAGTGAAGGGTTATGGGGAGCGGGCTGGGAAGTGGCTTTGAGCCCAAGATCAGCCATGATCTTATTGAATGGCGGAGCAGGCTCGAGGGGCCAAGTGGCCGATTCGTGCTCCTATTTCTTATGTTCTTATGTAAATTACCTGGGTGGAAAACAAAGTTACAGGAGTACGAAAAGGTGGAAATACCGTTGTATTGTTGAGGCTGCCGCGAAACACGAATGGAGGCTGAATCCATATGTGGAAAACAAGAAACTTTTATTCATTGCATGACACACAAAATGGCTGAGAAAGCTGCTCCCAGAATTCTCTGGAAAAACTCCCAGAATTCTCTGGGTAAAACCTGAGGCCCCGCCCCCTTCTGCCTTAAAGGTAAGGTGCTGGAAATTTGTCCACAGACGGAAGAGTGGATTATGCCCGTTTTAGGTGGCGATCCGCCACACAGCTCCCCCCAGAATCCGCTTAGGAGGTGTGGACGAGACGGTGCGGTGGTCTGATGGGCCGGCCGGAGCGGCTCTTGTAGGACGCCGGTGGACGTGGAACGGCCGGGCGTGGAGCAGCCGGGTGAACCGGCTTGGTGGCAGGTCGGCCGCGTGGAGGTGGGCGAGCTACAGGGACCTGCTCCCCGGGCTCAGAGTGTGCTGGCTTGAGTCGGTCCACCGACACTTTTTCGGTCCTGTCGCCCACTTGCAGGGTGAAAAATTTGTACCCAGCCTGTAGCACCTTGTAGGGCCCGTCGTACGGGGGTTGAAGGGGTCCGCGGTGGGCGTCGTGCCGGACGAAAACAAACCGTGCCTGGTGCAGGCTTAGTGGGACATGTGAGGTGGATTCGCCGTGTCGGGCAATGGGCACCGGGGCGAACTGCAGCGCCGGTGAGGCGAAGTCGTGGTGTTGCTGGTCGGCTGACCAGGGTGTCGTGGCGGTGGGCAGGAACTCGCCGGGTACGCGCAGCGGCTGACCGTACACGAGCTCTGCTGTCGATGCGTGGAGGTCTTCTTTAACCGCGGTGCGCAGGCCGAGGAGGACCCACGGAAGTCGGTCGGTCCAGGCGCCGTCTTGGAGGCTGGCTCGAAGAGATGCCTTCAAGGATCTGTGGAACCGCTCACACAGTCCGTTGGCTTGGGGGTGGTACGCTGTGGTGCGGTGAATGGTCACCCCGAGATTGCGTGCGACGGCGGTCCAGAGTTCAGAGGTAACTTGCGGACCTCTGTCCGATGTCATGTCGGAGGGGATGCCGAACCGTGCGACCCAGGTGCTGACGAAGGCTCTGGCGATGTCGGCGGTGGTGGTAGAGGTCAGTGGAATTGCCTCAGGCCAGCGTGTGGTGCGGTCAACGATGGTCAGCAAGTGCGTGTGGCCTTGCGACGGCGGCAGGGGCCCGACGATGTCCACGTGGATGTGGTCGAATCTCCGCGAGGGGACGGTAAACTCCTCGAGGGGTGCTTTCGTGTGTTGCTGTACCTTGTCCCGTTGGCAGGATAGGCAGGAGTTGGCCCAAGTACGCACATCCTTGCGAAGGCCGCGCCAGACAAAGCGGTTGGCTACCAATTTGATGGATGCGCGAGCGCCGGGGTGGGAGAGGTTGTGGAGAATGTCGAATACCCGGCGGCGCCAGGACGCTGGGACGACGGGCCAAGGTTGACATAGGGATATGTCGCACTTGACCGTGACTGCGGTCGGGCCACAGGCGACGTCGGCCAGGCGTAGCCCTGGTAGGTTGGTGGGTGCGGAGAGCAGATCAGGGTCGGTGATCTGGTCTGCTGCGAGTTGAGCGTAGTCGACTGCTAGGTGTGCGGCGTGGATGGCGGGGCGGGAGAGGCAGTCGGCTACAACATTGTCTCGGCCGGAGACGTGTTGGATGTCCGTGGTGAACTCGGACACTGCCGCGAGCTGGCGCTGCTGCCTGGCGGACCAGGGGTCGGTTGTCTTTGCCATTGCGAATGTCAGGGGCTTGTGGTCGACAAATGCAGTGAAGGGGTGGCCCTCAAGCGAAAACCGGAAATGGCGGACCGCCAGGAATAGCGCGAGGAGCTCGCGGTCGAAGGTGCTGTACTTGACCTCCGGGGGGCGTAGTTGGCGGCTGAAGAAGGCAAGTGGTTGCCAGGCGCCGTCGACCCACTGCTCATACACGGCGCCGACCGCGTGGTCGGAGGCGTCCGTGGTGAGCGCTACCCTGGCATTGGGCCGTGGGTGCGCGAGCAGGGTGGTGTTGGCGAGCGCGGTCTTGGTGGAATCGAAGGCGGCGGACACGTCTGCCATCCATTCGACCGCCATCTTGCCGCTCCTGCCCCGGAGGGCTTCATACAGGGGCCTCATGAGGGACGCCGCTTTGGGGATGAAGCGGTTATAGAAATTCACCATCCCGAGGAACTCCTGGAGGCCTTTGATGGTGGTGGGGCGGGGAAATTGTTGGACGGCCTGCACCTTGGTGGGCAGGGGAATGGCCCCAGCATGGTTGATGTGGTGGCCGAGGAAGTCGATCTTGTCCAGGCCGAACTGGCATTTGGCTGGGCTGAGGATGAGCCCGTGGTCGCTGAGGCGCCCGAACAGGATGCGAAGGTGTTCGAGGTGTTCCTGCTTGGAGGAACTGGCTACCAGGATGTCGTCCAGGTAGACGAACAGGAACTTCAGGTCCCGAAGGACCGAGTCCATGAGCCGTTGGAATGCCTGGGCCGCGTTTTTGAGGCCGAAGGGCATCCGCAGGAACTTGAACAGGCCGAAGGGGGTGATTACGGCCGTCTTGGGGACGTCCGCGGGGTGGACGGGGACTTGGTGGTAGCCGCGCACCAGGTCGACCTTGGAAAAGACTGAGTGGCCGGCCAGTCTAGCCGAGAAGTCCTGAATGTGCGGCACGGGGTACCGATCAGGGGTGGTGGAGTCATTGAGGCGGCGGTAATCCCCGCAGGGGCGCCAACCTCCGCCTGGTTTGGGGGCGATGTGGAGTGGGGAGGCCCAGGGACTGTTGGAGCGGCGGATGATGCCAAGCTGTTCCATGGTGGCAAACTCAGTCCGCGCGATCTCCAGTTTGGCCGGGTCCAGCCTGCGGGCGTGGGCGTACACTGGGGGGCCTGTGGTGGGGATGAAGTGTTCCACCCCGTGTTTGGCGGCCTCCGTGGAGAAGGTCGGATTGGTAAGGGCCGGGAATTCGGCCAGGAGTGCCGAGTAGTCATCCGTGGCCCAGACGTGGCACTGTGACGCCATGTCGGCGGGTTGACGGGGGGCCATGGTGCCCAGGATGGGGGACATGGTGTTCATGTCCACGAGGCGGTGACGAGGGATGTCTACCAGTAGGCCGTGGGCGCACAAGAAATCTGCGCCGATGAGGGGGGAGAGCACCTTGGCAGTGATGAACTCCCATCGGTAGCGGTGACCAGCGAGGTCGAGGGTGACTGTCCGGGTGCCATACGTCCGGATTTCCGAGCCGTTAGCAGCAGCCAGCGCCGCTGGTCCTCGTTCGCCCTTTTGGATGTCGAGGGAGGAGGCCGGGATGATGCTGTGCTGAGCCTCAGTGTCGCACAGGAACCGGCGGCCGGTTTTGTCATCCATGACGAACAGCAGGGAAGCCCGCGTGGCCCACGGCCATCGCGGGGGCTGGAACGGGGGCGGACTTGAAAGAGCAGGGAGGTGTGCACCGTTGTGCCCTGGCGCCGAACCGTGCGTGGTAGTAACAGTGGCCCGGGTTAGTGGGGCGCGAAGGCCCCGTGGGCCTGGTGACAGGCCCTTGTGGCCGCGTGCTGGATGGTGAGGGGCGCGCCCAGGCATTGGCTGCCAGGTCCGGAGTGACGTCGCGGCTGGAGTGAGCGGACAGCAGCTTGTCGGCCTCATCGGCCAGGGCTTCCAGGTTCGTGAGGCCGGACGCCACGATCGCTGGTGCGGATCATGAGAGGGAGCTGGCCGTTGAACAGCGTGCGGAAGAGGGATCCGGGTGGGCTCTCGTCGGTGAGGGAGAGCATGTGGGAGAGGAGGTCTGAAGGTGAGGCATCACCGAGGCCTGGAAGGTCGAGGAGGTGGCAGTTTCGCTGATATGCCGAGGCCGTAAATTTTTTAAGGAGTGCTGTCCTGAGGTGTGCGTACTTGCTTTCCTCTGGTGGGTTCTGCAGCGTTGTCCAAACCTTGGAAACTGTGGCGCTACTGAGTGATGTGACGAGGTAGTCGTACTGCGTCCCATCTGTGGTGATGTTTCGCAGCCGGAAGCGGGATTCAGCTTGGAGAAACCAGGCTTCGGGCTGGTTTTCCCAAAACTCCGGCAGTTTCACGGAAACTGCGTTCGTGTCCGCCATTGCAGTGCTCGGAATACGTTCTGAGCGTCGGGGTCACCAATGTTGAGGCTGCCGCGAAACACGAATGGAGGCTGAATCCATATGTGGAAAACAAGAAACTTTTATTCACTGCATGGCACACAAAATGGCTGAGAAAGCTGCTCCCAGAATTCTCTGGAAAAACTCCCAGAATTCTCTGGGTAAAACCTGAGGCCCCGCCCCCTTCTGCCTCAAAGGTAAGGTGCTGGAAATTTGTCCACAGACGGAGAGTGGATTATGCCCGTTTTAGGTGGCGATCCGCCACAGTATGCTATTTATTCGTTGGAAATGGACTTCAGAGATTTATATTTGACTGATTTAGTGTACAAGGATCTCTACAGGCGAACTGAGGAATGCCTGAAAGTCTGTCATAAACAAATTCAAAGCAGGGTTAAGTAATCTGCCTGCGAGCTTGGAGACACACATAATCTGGGAGTGGCTGATTATTACAGTCGGGCCTGAACCTTGTACACAAATTTGAGTGGGCGTTGAGCACAAGATCCAAGAGCTACTGGTCTATTTTCAAACAATCACGTTACATGATGCATATCACCAACCACAGAGATCAACATCTTTTAAAAAGCAACCAAACTGCTGGGTCAAAAAGTAGAAGAACCAGAACAACTATTGTTCCTTATTCTCTTTAGATTTGAGGTTAGAATCAGATCAGCCATGATCTTATTGAATGGCGGAGCAGGCTCGAGGGGCCAATTGGCCTACTCCTGCTCCTATTTCTTAGGTAAATGTAATAAAAGATAGAAAATCTAACGAAGTACAGCACTTTGCACAATCAGCACCACCAATCCTAATTCTAACATTAAAGGAGCATTACTTTAATGAATAAGTGCCTGGCCAGACAATTACAAAGTTACTCAGTATTGCAAGCTGTATCCCGGCATCAGTGACAGGTGATTAAGTATACAAGATAATTGTATCTTAACAAGGTGCAAACTACTGAGTTTCTGCCCAAAATACCCGGCATGCTTAAGACACTATAAGCAGCAACTTTGTAATTGACTATAACAGAAATGGAAAATGGTCAGCGCTTTCTGCGGTTTAAGTGGTGGGGACTGTAATACATTTTGGAAGTAAGAATCAGTTAAGGAAATACAACTTAAATGGTAAGATTTCAAATGAAGTCGAGGGATCTTAGTGTGCAAATACACAGGTCATTAAAGTTGACAGCACAAGCGGATTAAGCAATTTAAAAAAGCAAATGGAATCCTTTGTATCGAGACGTATAGAATACAAAAGCAGGAAGGTAACGCTAAACTTGCATAAGATCTTAGTTAGGCTACAGCTGGGAGTACAGTGCACAGTTTTGGGAATCCCATTATAGAACAGATATAAAAACAGTGGGAAAGATGCAGTGTACCAGGGATGAGGAACTTCAGTTATGTGGAGAGACTGGAGAAGCTGGGGTTGTTCTCCTTAGAGCAGAGAAGGTTAAGAGGAGATTTGATAGAGGTGTTCAAAATCCTGAACGGTTTTGATAGAGTAAACAAAGAGAAACTGTTTCCAATGGCAGAAGAGTTGGTAACCAGAGGACACAGATTTAAGGTAACTGGCCAAAGAACATGAGGAAACTTTTTTTTTTACACCCAAGTTATTGGCCCAAAAATTCGGCCGAATACGGGAGAGTACCCGCTGCGTACTCACCCGTATTCGTTCCCGAAGTGCCGGTTTCCTGCATGCACTGCGCATGCGTGAGAAACCGGCACTTCCGGTATGGCGAAGGGGGCAGTTCCTAGGTGAACCGCGTGCGCACTAGAGGCTGCGCGCACGCAGCACACTTAGGTTTTTTTTCAGGTTTCAAAGCGAGGGTAAGTATGGAAGATTCTACACAAGTAAAAAGGAGGCGTACGACCCCTTTTGAACAAGGTAAGTAGTTAATTAAGTATAATTTTAAATTTTTTTCAACAGGTTTATCTTTTTTAGAGATTTTAAAGAAAGGTAAGTTTATTTTTATAACTTTTAAAAAGAATTTAAATTTTTTCAAAAATGTAAATTTTTGTTTAAAGTGGTTAATTTATTTAACTATAGTTATTTTATTAATGTGATGGGTTTTAAAAAAAATTTATTTGAGGTTTAGCTGTTCTTTTGGGGCCGATTTCAATTCACAGATTTGACAGGTCCTGTCAAATCTATGAATGAAAGATGGTCTGCTGCCATTGGCTCTCCATGGCCCACGTGATTCCAGGGATCGCATCGCACTAACTGCGCCCCTGGGACACGCAAGCACTGCGCGCCGGCACTAGGGAGAGGCCCAGGACCCGAAGTTCCTGTGGGCCCGAAACACAACGGCAGGCGCGGTAGGTAAGAGCGCGCACGATCCTTACCCCCGCGGCAAGCCGGCCACCCGAATTTCTAGGCCATTGTGATCTGCTCTGCACTGCACTGCCTGAAAGGGTGGTGCAAGCAGATTCAATAGTAACATTCAAAAAGGAATTGGATATATAGTTGAAGGAAAATCATTTACAGGGCTATGGGGAAAGAGCAGTGCAGTGGGATTAATTGGATAACTCTACCAGAAGGGTGTTGGTGCTGCCAGTTGTGACACAGATTGTAGACAGTGGGTGGCAGCCAGTGAGTAAACTTGCCAGAGTTATTCATACCAGCCGTCAGAATGATCCACTAAAAAATGGATCTTCATTACCAAATCCAGCAACAACAATCTGGTGTTACCCCCAATTGTGCATATTCCATGTATTTGGAACCGGCAGCACTAGCGCCCATTAAAACCAATACACAACCATCTTAAAATGTCTCAAAGCTGACACTGAACATATTTAAAGACATATGCCCATTCTGCACATAACAACCCTGAAAATATTACTGTGGTGCATCTCATGATCTATTTAAATTAAAAAAAGAGGAAAAGGGATAGAGCTGTGCAAAAGACTTGGGGGAATTGAGAAATAAAATTCCGACAAACGTTACTACCTACTTCCTCCAAAACAACACTACATGTTTACAAAAGAAATACATGTCCCAATCCAGCTCTTCAACCCAAACAAAAGCTGAAAAATGTTTTTTACACTCTGGCAATGACTTCTGCTTAAAAATTAAAACAAATTCCAAACTAAAATGAGACACAATGGAGACATTCAAACCCTGGAGATGGTAAACAGAAGAACCACAAGACTGTTCCCTAATGTCAGAGAACTGAATTATGCAGAAAGACTGGAGTAACTTGGGGCTATTTAGCTCTCCAAAGTGGTGACTGAGAGGGGGACTCAAATAGATATACAACTTAGCAATCAGTCCAGAAAAGTCAAATCTCGTACTTCAAATAACAGTCAGGCAAAGGGGCACAAGTTCAAACTAGCAAAATGCAAATTTAGGACTGAAGTCAGGAAGTTCATCATAGGACGACAGAGCAACAAATGGAATAGACTTCTGGATCGGATAGCAGAGACAAAAGTGCTATAATCATTGAGGAAACAACTGGGTGCTGTAAAGGGGGACTGTAGCTCCTTTCTGAATCAATGAGCTGGATTGTGGTCTGCACAGAGCGGGATTAAATGGAGTGCACTTAAACAGTGTGTTTTATTTGGGCATTTGGAGAGAGTGGGAATTTGGAGAAGAGGGGGAAGGAGTTGCTGCTTTTTCCTTACACTACTTGTAGTGCTGTGTGTTACAGGTAGATATTTAATTTCATTTTCCCATAAGTTAATCTAGATCAAGTAAGTAGTCAAGAAACTAAACTGTAAACCAAGTTGCTTAAATACAAATTTAATTAAATAAAACAAGGTCATATAGGGATGGCAGTGCAGGTGGTGTGCCGCAACTGCAGCATGTGGGAGTTTGTGGAGAGCATCGTGATCCCGGACAACCACGTTTGCAGTAAGTGTCTGCATCTTGAGGAACTTCAGCTCAGAGTTGTTGAGCTGGAGTCTGAGGTGCAGACATTGTGGGGCATCAGGGAGGGGGAGAGTTACCTGGACACTTTAATCCAGGAGGCAGTCACACCCCTTAGGTTAGGTAGTGGTACAGGTCTGGTTCGTGGTCAGGGAAAGGAGGGTGTAACTGCAACTCAGGCAGGTAAGGGGACCCCAGGTACAGTGCTGGAGGAGCATCAGCCTTTGCCCTTGTCCAACAGGTATGAGGTTCTTGCTGCCTGTGTGGATGAGGGAAAACCCTGCAGGATCGATGAGCAAGCTGACCATGGCACCATGATGCAGGAGGCCATTCAAGTTGGGGGAGTGAAAGGGAATGTAGTTGTGGTAGGGGACAGTCACGTCAGAGGGATAGATACTGTTCTCTGCAGCCGCAACCTAGAGTTCCGAAGGTTGTGTTGCCTGCCCAGTGCCAGAGTTAAAGACATCTCCTCGTGCCTGGAGAAGAACTTGGAGTGGGAATGGGAGGATCCAGTTTAACGTGGTCCACATAGGAACCAACGACATAGGTAGAAATAGGAATGAGGCTCTGCTGAGAGAGTTTGAGGAGTTGGGGTCGAAATTAAAAAGCAGAACCCCAAAGGTAATAATCTCTGGATTGTTACCTGAGCCACGCGCCAATTGGTATCGGGATAAGCAGATTAGAAGGTTAAATGCGTGGCTGACAAGAGTGGTGTGTGAGGCAGGGGTTTCGCTTCATGGGTCACTGGCACCAGTACTAGGGAAAGAGGGAGCTGTTCCATTGGGATGGGCTTCACTTAAACCGGACTGGAACCAGTGTCCCTGCAAATTAAATAACTAGGGCAGTACACAGGGCTTTAAACTAATGAAGAGGGGGTGGGAGGATTCAGGAAAGAGTAAATTTAAAAGCAGCAAGAATAATGTCAAGGCTCTAGAGCAGAGCAAAGTTTTGGGTAAAAATAAGCAGAGTGGGTCAGGAAGGGACAGACAGAGTAACAAAGGTAATAGGGCATCAGTGACTAAGGTGACATCAGGGAAAAATAGAAAAAAGTCAAAGCTAAAGGACTATATCTGAATGTGCAAAGCATTCACAACAAAACAGATGAACTAATAGCACAGATAGAAATTAATTGGTTTGATCTAATAGCCATTACGGAGACATGGTTGCAAAGTGACCAAGGTTGGGAACTAAATATTCCAGGATACTTAACTTTTAGAAGAGATAGGCAAAATGGAAAAGGAGGAGGGGTAGCCCTGATAATAAAGGATGGGATAAAGACAGTAGAGAGAAAGGATCTTAGCTCCGAAAATCAAGAAGTAGAATCAGTTTGGGTGGAGCTAAGAAACAGTAACAGGGAGAAAACATTGGTGGGAGTTGTTTATAGGCCCCCAAACAGTAGTTGTAATTTCGTTGTAATATAGGGCAGAGTAAAAATCAGGAAATTAGAGGCGCATGTAATCATGAGGGACTTTAATCTACATATAGACTGGGCAAACCAAATTTGCAGTCACAGAATCCCCACAGTGCAGATAGAGGCCATTTCGGCCCATCGAGCCTGCACCGACACATATCCCACCCTATCCCCGTAACTCCACGTATTTAATCCCCCCCTAACACTAAGGGTCAATTTATCATAGCCAAATCAACCTAACCCGCACATCTTTGGACTGTGGGAAGAAACCGGAGCACCCGGAGGAAACCCACGCAGACACAGGGAGAATGTGCAAACTCCACACAGACAGTCACCCGAGGCCAGATTCGAACCCGGGTCCCTGGCACTGTGAGGCAACAGTGCTAACTACTATGCCACCATGTTGCCCATGGCGTGGAGGACGAATTCATGGAATGTATACAAGATAGTTTTCTAGATCAGTAGGCTGAGGATCCAACGAGGGAACAGGCAATTTTAGATTTAGTATTGTGCAATGAGAAAGGGTTAATTAATAACCTTGTAGTAAAGGGGCCTTCAGGGAAGAGTGACCACAATATGATAGAATTTTATTCTGAGTTTGAAAGTGATTTGGTTAAATCCGAAACTAGGGTCTTAAATCTAAACAAAGCAAACTACGTAGGTATGAGGGGCGAGTTAGCGAAGGTAGACTGGGAAACTACATTGAAAGGTATGACGGTAGACAAGCAATGGCTAGCATTTAAAGAATTAATACATAATTTACAACAAATATACATTCCTTTAAGGCACAAAAACCCCACAGGAAAAGTGGTCCAACTGTGGCTAACCGGAGAAGTTAAAGATAGTAATAACAACAGAAAATGCTGGAAACACTCAGCAGGTCAGGCAGCATCAAGGAGAGAGAAACAGAGTCAACGTTTCGAGTCGAGTACCTTTGTTAGAACTTTAGGTAAGTCCTTTAGTTAAAGATAGTATTAGATCAAAGGAAGAGGCTTATAACGTTGCCAAAAAAATAGTAAATCTGAGGATTGGGAAGATTTTAGAATTCAGCAAAGGAGGGCCAAGAAACTGATAAGGAAAGAGAAAAAAGAATGAGAGTTAATTAGCAAGAGACATAAAAACAGACTGTAAAAGCTTCTATAGGTATGTAAAAAGGAAAAGATTAGCAAAAGTAAATGTGGGTCCCTTACAGACTGAGACAGGAGAAATTATAATTGGGAATAAGGAAATGGCAGAGAAATTAAACAAATACTTTGTGTCTGTCTTCACAGAAGAAGACACAAAAAACTTCCCGGAAATAGTGGAGAACCAAGGCTCTAGCGAGAATGAGGAATTGAAAGAAATTAGTATTTGTAAAAAAATAGTACTGGAGAAATTAATGGGATTGAAAGCTGATAAATCCCCTGGACCTGATGGCCTACATCCTAGGGTTTTGAAAGAGGTGGCTATAGAGAGAGTGGATGCATTGGTTGTCATTTTCCAAAATTCCATAGATTCTAGAACGGTTCCTACGGATTGTAAGGTAGTAAATGTAACCCCACTATTTAAGAAAGGAGGGAGAGAGAAAACGGGGCACTACAGACCAGTTAATCTGACATCAGTAGTGGGGAAAATGCTCGAATCTCTTATTAAGGACGTGGTAACAGGGCACTTAGAAAATAATAGGATTGAGCAGAGTCAACACGGATTTATGAAAGGGAAATCGTGTTTGACATATCTGTTAGAGTTTTTGAGGTGGTAACTAGCAGAATAAATAAAGGGGAACCAGTGGATGTGGTGTATTTGGATTTTCAGAAGGCATTCGATAAGGTGCCACACAAGAGGTTATTAAACAAAATTAGGGCTCATGGGATTGGGGATAATATACTAGCATGGATTGAGGATTGGTTAACGGACAGAAAACAGAGAGTAGGAATAAACGGGTCATTTTCGGGTTGGCAGGCTGTAACTAGTGGGGTACCGCAAGGATCAGTGCTTGGGCCTCAGCTATTCACAATCTATATCAATGATTTGGATGAGGGGACCAAATGCAATATATCCAAGTTTTGCTGATGATACAAAGCTAGTTGGGGTAAGTAGTGAGGAGGATGCAAAGAGGCTTCAAGAGGATATAGACAGGCTAAGTGAATGGGCAAGAACATGGCAAATGGAATATAATGTGGAGAAATGTGAAGTTATCCACTTTTGAGGATTTGAGTATAAGAGTAAAGACGTCTTACTGCAATTATATAGGGCCCTGGTGAGACCACACCTGGAGTATTGTGTACAGTTTTGGTCTCCTTACCTAAGGAAGGATATTCTTGCCATAGAGGGAGTGCAACGAAGGTTCACCAGACTGATTCCTGGGATGGGGGGATTGTCCTATGAGGGGAGATTGAGTAGACTCGGCCTATGTGCTCTAGAGTTTAGAAGAATGAGAGGTGATCTCATTGAAACATACAAAATTCTTGCAGGACTTGACAGGGTAGATGCAGGGAGGATGTTTCCCTGGCTGGGGAATCTAGAATCAGGGGTCAGTCTCAGAATAAGGGGTCGGCCATTTAGGACTGAGATGAGGAGAAATTTCTTCATTCAGAGGGTGGTGAATCTTTGGAATATATTCAAGACAGAGATCGATAGATTTTTGAATATTAAGGGAATCAAGGGATATGGGGATAGTGCAGAAAATTGGAGATGAGGTAGAAAATCAGCCATGATCTTATTGAATGGCAGAACAGGCTTGAAGGCCCAAACGGCCTACTCCAGCTCCTATTTCTTATGTTATGTTCTTGTGGAAGGGCTGAATGTACTCCCTCATCTGCCTCTATCTTGTGCTTTTGTGAACTGAAAACCTGTCATGTCACTGGACAGCATCTAAGTCATTGAACTTTTATGGTAAGGTCCACCTATATGAATTAATGACAGAGTATTGTATTTATGCCATAACATTTTGTTTAATATAGTGCAAACTCGCCAGTAATGACACACCATGGATGAATAAAGAAATAAGGGAAACATTTAAACTAAAGAAAAAGGCATCCACTAAGTACATAGACAACAAAGGTTAGGAAAGAAGTCAAAAAAACAATTAGGAAGGCAAAGAGAAATGACAACATTAAATTATCAAGGAATATAAAAAGAAATAGTAAGGTATTCTACAGACATGCAAATAACAAAAGAAGAATCAGGATAGGGATCGGGCCACTCAGGGATACACACCATAAACTCACAGGTAATGGCAGCAAAATAGCAGAAATATTAAATCATTACTTTTTCTCAGTATTTAGAGACTAACATGGTGGGCATGACATTAGAAGAAGAGATCAACAAAGATATAAAGACATTTAAGATAGAAAGGGGGAAGATAATTGATAAACTAATCAAACTTAGAGGATAAAACTCCCGGTCCGGATGGATTGCATCTGCGCATATAAAAAGTTAGGGAAGAGATAGCAGAGGCACTATTAGATAACTAGAAAAATTTATTTGAAAAGGGAATAGTGCCAGAGGACTGGCAGACAGCTAATGTGATTCCTGTATTTAAAAAGGGAGCTAGAACAAGTCCAGGAAACTGTAGACCAAGTAGTTTAAAGTCGAAGGTACGAAAGATGATAGACTCCTTACTCAAAGATGTAATAGAAAAACATCTAGAAATGGTCGAAGGGTGTTTTTGTGACTGGAAGGCTGTTTCCAGTGGGGTTCCACAGGGCTCAGTACTAGGTCCTTTGCTTTTTGTGGTATATATCAATTATTCGGAATTGAATGTAGGAAGCATGATTAAGAAGTTTGCAGATGATACAAAAATTGGCCGTGTGGTTGATAATGAAGAAGAAAGCTGTAGACTGCAGGAAGATATCAATGGACTGGTCAGGTGGACAGAACAGTGGCAAAAGGAATTCAATCTGGAGAAGTGTGAGGTAATGCATTTGGGGAGGGCTAACAAGGCAAGGGAATACACAATAAATGGTAGGACACTGAGAAGTGCAGAGGATCAGAGGGACCTTGGAGTGCATGTCCACAGATCCCTGAAGGTAGCAGGACAGGTAGATAAGGTGGTTAAGAAGGCATACAGGGTCTTTATTAGCCAAGGCACAGAATATAAGAGCAGGGAGGTTATGCTTGAACTGTATAAAACACTAGTTAGGCCGCAGCTAGAATACTGCGCGCAGTTCTGGTCACCACATTACAGGAAGAATGTGATTGAACGAGAGAGGGTGCAGAGGAGATTTACAAGGATGTTGCCTGGGCTGGGGAATTTTAGCTATGAGGAAAGATCGGATAGGCTGGGGTTGTTTTCTTTGGAACAGAGGAGGCTGAGGGGAGACCCAATTGAGGTGTCTAAAAAATTATGAGGGGCCTAGATAAGAGTGGATAGGAAGGACCTATTTCCCTTAGCAGAAGGGTCAATAACCAGGGGGCATAGATTTAAAGTAATTGGTCGGAGGTTTAGAGGGGAGTTGAGGAGAAATCTTTTCACCCAGAACATTGGCTGGATAGCTCTTTGTCGGCCGGCACGGACAAGATGGGCCGAATGGCCTCCTTCTGTGCTGTAAATTTCTATGATTCTGTGATGATGAAACTGAAAATATAATCAAGAATAGTCAGTACGGATTTCAGCAGGGAAGGTCATGCTTGACCAATCTTACTGAATTCTTTAAAAAAGTAACAGAAAGGGTAGACGAGGGTAATGCAGTAGATGTAATTTATTTGGATTTTCAAAAGGACTAAAGTCAGAACATGTGGAATCAGGGGACAAGTAGCAGAATGGAGAGCAAGGTGGCTACAAAACTGAAAAACAGAGTAGGGGTTAAAGGTAGCTACTCAGACTAGCAAAAACTGGGAAGTGGTGTTCCACAAGGATCAGTGCTGGGACCAATGTTCCCTCTAAGCTGCACAGCCGCGCAGTAATCTGAAAGGTCCCACGCAGGCCGCTCACTGGCTTTTACATTGTAAATACCATGCATGCACGGAAATTTAAAGGGACCACGCATTAAAAGAAACAGGCCGCGCAGGACAACGCGCAGCTTACAGGGAACATTGGCTGAGACCAGTGTTGTTCACTATTTCCATAAACGATTTGGACTCGGGAATCGGAAGTACAATTTAAAAATTTCTGGACGACACCAAATTGGGGTAACAGTTAATACAGAGCAGGGCTGCAACAAAATACAGAAAGACATTGCAGAATGGACGTGTAATTGGCAAATTAACTTCAATATCGATAAGTGCGAGGTGGTACATTTTGGTAGGAAGAATAAGGAAGCCACATACTTCTTGGAAAATAAGTTTCTAAATGGTGTAAAGGAACAGAGGGATCTTGGGGTACAGATACAGAAATCATTAAAAGTAGCGACGCAGGTTAAAAAGGCCATAAAAAAAGCAAACAAAGCACTGGGGTTCATTTCTAGAGGGATGGAATTGAAAAGCAGAGAAGTTATGTTAAACATGTATAGAACCTTGTTTACACCACAATTGGAATACTGTGAACACTTCTGGCATCCATATTATAAAAAGGATAAAGAAACACTGGAGAAGGTGCAAAAAAGATTTATTACGATGATACCAGAACTGAGAGGTTATAACTATCAGGAAAGATTGAACAGGCTGGGGCTCTTTTCTCTAGAAAAGAGAAGACTGAGGGGTGACCTGATAGAGGTATTTAAGATTATGAAAGGGTTTGATAGGGTAGACATAGAGAAGATGTTTCCACTTTCAGGAGAGATCACAACTCGGGACCAGAAATATAAGATAGTCATTTATAAATCCAATAGGGAATTCAGGAGAAACTTCTTTACTCGGAGAGTGGTGGGAATGTGGAACTCGCTATCACAAGGTGTAGTTGAGGCGACTAGCATTTAAGGGACAGCTAGATAAACACATGTGGAACAAAGGAATAGAAGAATATTTTGATGGAGTTAGATGAAGAAGGGTGGGAGGAGGCTTGTGTCGAGCATAAACACCAGCATGGACCGATTGGCCTGTTCTGTGCTGTAAATACTATGCATTATTTAGACGATAGAGTGATTACGTCCAACACATTATTGTCTGTTTCAAGTTTAACCATGCGCTGCTTTTTCCTTCCTCACACCTTGTCTGCACTTTAATACATGGACTACAATTGCAACATATCTGACAACTGATGGTGATTCCAGATAAACACACTCTTAATCCAATCGTATAGGCGTAGGGGGAAAAATACGTTGCGCCCCCTTTGGGGGGCTACTCTGAGTGGTAGTGCCCCAAGCAGGAGGCGGGGCGCTACTGGAAACACTCCGCTCTCTCCTGGGGCGCTACAATTCAATATCATGGCACTACGTGCAACAGCGGCATGAAGCGCCGCGGTATTGCAGGCCTCCTTCCCCTGATTAAAGGGGAGGGGCCTAGCGCAGCATGCACCGGGGGCCCTGCTGGACAACCGGGGAGCGGGGTGCCGGGAAAACAGCCCGGCACTCAAGAGGAGTGCCGGGCTGACCAATCGCTTACACTTAAAATTCTGCGATCTTTCGTGCTATTTCATTCAATCCCGCCCAGATTAAGCCGATATCGGGATGGAAATCATGTGGAACACCCAAGCTGTATAATTTTATTGTAGCAACCTTCTCATTCACTCCTAATATACTGAATTACTGATCCAAGCAGAAAATGTTCCCCAATCATTTTGGTTTTTGTTGTTCATTCACACAGTAAAATGATTAGAGTAATGAACCAGGTCCTCCTCTACATTGGGGAGACCAAACGCAGATTGGGTGACCGCTTTGCGGAACACCTCCGTTCAGTCTGTAAGGGGGACCCCGAGCTCCCGGTGGCCTGTCACTTTAATTCTCCGCTCCATTCCCACTCAGACCTCACCGTCCTCGGCCTCTTGCATTGTTCCACGGAAGCTCAGCGTTAGCTCGAGGAACAGCACCTCATCTTTCGATTAGGCACTCTACAGCCCTCTGGACTCAACATAGAGTTCAACAATTTCAGATCATAACCTCGGCCCCTATCATATATATATATTTTTTTTTTATCCACACTTTTTATTTGACCTTTTTTTCTTCCCTCCCACATGGCAGCTGTCCTTCATTCTGCCAGCACAATTCACACTTCATCTGGAGCCATCCTTTGTTCCTTAACCTGTCCTATTACCACCTCCTCTTGCCTTGAATATCTCTTAATGTCTCTCAATGTCTCTTAATCTCTCCTGCTTTCTATCCTATCACTGACCTTCCCTTTTGTTCTTTCATCCCCTCCCCCTTTTCCCAGCCCCTAAACTTGCTTTAAAATCTATTTCATTTCCTGCTTTTTTCCAGTTCTGACGAAAGGTCTTCGACCTCAAACGTTAACTCTGTTTCTCTCTCCACGGATGCTGCCTGGCCTGCTGAGTTTTTCCAGCGTTTTCTGTTGTTATTTCAGATTTCCAGCATCCGCAGTATTTTGCTATTGTACCTGCATTATAGTGTTTAAAATGAGGTTCTAGTGAAGTGTTGAGCAACTGGCTGAAGTGTAAATATAAAACGTCGTCTCTTTTTAAAAATATAAGCAGCTTGTAGAAATCTTGTTCCAAGTATTTTATTTCTTGGCAAACTATTTATGCATTTATCAGGACCCGAGTCACATTGTGTAAATTTGCTACATCTTTGAGAAAAAAATCTGTACTTTAAAGACCAATGAAGAATTAAACATTTTATATTTCTAAGAATTTTTAAAACTGGTAACATGCACACCATGTACAATTTTCTATTTTTGTAAACTTTTGCGTTTGTGAAATAACACAGTAGTGATCATCGGACTCTTTCCTGGAAATGCCATTTTCCCATGAAAACATTCAGCCTTTACAAACTCTCAGAATGGAGACCAGTCCAGACTTCTTGTCTGCTTCAGTGCAAGCCTTGCTATACAATGAAGAGCAGAAGTGCAAGGATTCTTTCGAGCCAACTTCACCATCTCCAAAAAAAATGCTGCACCAACACTTTGCTCCTCTTCCTTCAACATCAGCTAAGACATTAAGGCACCATATATTGAATTATGCAGACAGGTTTGATTAAAGTGACAAGTGATGTTCTTCTGCTATTAAGAGTTGTTGGCAGCAAACTCTGTATCTGGAAGACTTCCTCTCAGACATAACATTTATATGAAATTACAACAATTTGTACTCACTGTAGACTTTAAGCCTACAAGACTTTCCGTATTTCAGAAGCAATCTGAGTGTTTTAAAAATTAAGAAAAGTTACTGCATAAAGAATAGCTGAAGAAGAGCCATCGGATGCAATTCTTCACCCTCCCCCTGGCAATTTTCCCCAGTTCTCTTGTGAAGGCACTGACTCTCGTATTTCAGCGAGATAGCTGCACTTCATGTATAGGTCTAAGCAGGCTATTCATCCATGGAGGACACGACAGCTGTGACTAACTGTCCTCCCTAGTCATCATCCATATAAGCCTTGCAACTCAAGTCACTCAACAGTGATAAAGAAATCTGGGATCATTTTGTCCCCCTCAGCAATTCAATCAATACTACACCATATGGTTTATTTAGTTATTGCCACCTGATGGGGCAGCCAAGAATCTGGAACTCACTATATTAGGACTTCCAAGTGCTAAAACACATCTCTTCACTGGTGTAGCAATGCATTAACAATCTTGCTGCCCATTTTGAAATGGGCCATCGAAATAGAGTAAGTAAAGTTTCAATACTATGAATGAGAAACATTGGAATGAAAATGCAGCTTTTTTTTAAAGAAAGGTAAATGCAACATTAAAAATTTAATGTTCAATAAGTAATGCAGCAGCCTCCGCCAAGCACTTACACAAGAGAAGAATAAATGAAGCAACAAAGAAAGAATTTTATAAGTTAGCTGGCAAAGGATAGGATTGAGTTGAATACTCAATTTAATTCAGACCTGCATGACGAGGCTAGTCAGAGGTTAAAATGTGATACGTTATGAGCAAGGTAACTCAAGAGAGATCCCAGATGACCTCAAAAGAGAATGAGGTTAAAGGATGATACCTGGGTTTAGCAATATGAGGTTTTACATTAAAATTAAACACCACCACTGTGAGGAAAGAAGGAATATTTGTGTTCTTAAAAATGACTACAGGGAAAGCCCAAATACTGGCATGAAGCTGCAAATCTACATGTTGAGCATGATGACAATATTTTGTATCACAGAGTTACTGTGTTTTTGTTGGCTAATTCCAGCCCACAGCAATTTAAGATTCCCAAATTTATATTATAGTCCAGCTGCAACACTATAATTTGCAAGCACACAGAATTTGTGCAGCAGTCCAATTGTTATTCAAAGTTCAACACATTGCATTTGCATCCAATCCACTCACATGGAGGCAGCATTTTATCTGTGGCCACTACTTGTAGCCATATTCATTGCATTAGCTTTTAATAACCGAAAGATCAATTAAAGGAAAAGGTCTTCAATTACCGAAGATGTCATGATACAGCTGAACTTAGGAGGAATGCTAACCTTCTTGCCCAACACAGCTTACAGGCTGCTTATACAGATATCAGCAGCTTTGTATCTGAAGTACACAATCGTTCTAGGTGGAACAAACCTGTTATCATGCACATGGAGAACATCAACTGCTGACTATCTTGGCACTGGCCTCAGATTGAAGACCAGTCATCATTTCTGTTCGTAGCTGCAGAAACTTTTTCAGTTGTGTAACAGATCAATGGATACTGAGATCAATTCACATTCTAGAAATGGTTCAATTTCATAGTGGAACTCCCAGTGCTAATTCCACAGCACTGGTGGCAATTTATAAATTTGCATAAACAGTCACTTGAAAGTCGTGAATCGTAACTTTCATTTCTGTTTGTGTGCCTTACAGTATTGCTAGCCTTATGAGGGGCTGGTTGCTCAGCCTGCCATGGCACAAATGGCAGCTAACACTATTGCCTCTCAGAACACCACCTCTGAAGGTTGTTCTCCATTTCTCAGCCACTCACTTTACATTATAATGCTGCTGCCAAAATCAGACTTCTGTTCCAAAGAAAAGGAGTTTAAGATTTGGCCAGCAGAAATATATCATAATGCTCATTAATTTAAAAGACTCTTCCGTAGAACAGTGATACAGCATTTTGGAACACCATCGCAACTTACCATGGAGTGGAGGATCGCAGGTTTGATCTTCCCATTCTACCCACCCTCTCTGCCGCATGAGGAGAAAAAGCAGGAAAAATTATAGGAATTGCAGTCGCTTGTTTAATAAAAATGCAACCAAGAAACAACCTAAAAAAGTAAATTGAAAATGGACAGCACTGGCTAGACAGTTAAAAATATAAAAAGTGAAGACGAAGGTCCAGTAAAAAGAGCAAAAGAACAAACTTGCATTTATATAGTGCCTTTCACAACCTCAGGATATCCTAAAGCGCTTCCCAACCAATGAACTACTTTTGAGGTGTAGTCGCTGTTTTAAAATAGTGGTTCAGTAGATAAATAACAAACAATTTTAGGAACAGAAAAAGCCCATTAGGACCAACAAGCCTGTCCCATTTTTGTGGATTAACTCCACGTACCTGCCAGCTCATAACATCCCTCAATTCCTTTTCCCACTCGAAACGCATTTAGTTATCTCTTGAAGCCATTTATATTATCCACTTCAACGGTCTTCCCTGCAACCTTATTTCACAAATTGAATAACCTTTGGCTGAAATGGTTCTGCCTGACTACTCTTCTTAATTCTATTTTCCTCACTTTTAACTTACATGCCCTGGAATTTAAACCTTAAACAATCAGCCTGGATCAATTTTTCAATTCTCCTCTTAATCTTAGAAACTTCAATACAACAACCTTGAAGTCTCCTCTTTTCCAAATAAACTAAGCCCAACTTCCTTGAACATCACTCAAACTTAAATTAGTTGGATCCAGAATCATCTTTGTTGCTCAGCTCTCTCTCATGAGCAATAATACCCATTCTGTGATTAAACATAGAAACATAGAAACATAGAATCTAGGAGCAGGAGTAGGCCATTCGGCCCGTCGAGCCTGCTCCACCATTCAATACGATCATGGCTGATCATTCAAATCCAGTACCCTGTCCCTGTTTTAATTCCCACAGTACTCATATCCCACCCTACCCCCGTAACCCCACGTATTTAATTCCCCCTAACATATCCCATCCTATCCCCATAACCCCACATATTTAATCCCCCACTAACACTAAGGGTCAATTTATCATAGCCAAATCAACCTAACCCGCACATTTTTGGACTGTGGGAGGAAACCGGAGCACCCGGAGGAAACCCACGCAGACACGGGGAGAATGTGCAAACTCCACACAGACAGTCACCCGAGGTCAGATTCGAACCCGGGTCCCTGGCGCTGTGAGGCACCAGTGCTAACCACTATGCCACCGAAATGGGGCAGACTCAAAGTGATTAGAATTACACGCAGCACTCTACAAGATGTGTCCAATGTCTTGCACAGCAATAGCACAACTTTATTTGACTTGTGCTCTACTCCTGTGCTAAATCTACTCAATACCTTATACACCATATGCAGCAAGAAAGTCCCAAGTTAAGTGCCTGGTTAAATGAGCACGTCAATTGGAATGGTAATTGAGGACTCATGTCCCTGGGGTAGTGAAATCAGATGGGGATCCCTCACTAGATCCCCATCAGAGACTTTTCTGGATTGGAGAAGGGGGTGGGAATGCAAATAGGTGGCAAAGTTGGGCTCAAGTCTGATGCTGTTGACACTCACCATCTATGCTCATTCATGAAGAATGGCTACTTGGGCAAGACATGGTCTTGAGTAACTGGCTCAAGGAGAAAAAGGAAGAAAATAAGGGAAAGAAAGAAGAAAAGCCAGGAAAATGGGGATTGCTTAAAGATGGTAATTCAGACAGTCTCAAGAAAAAATCAAGATTGTCTTTGCAATTGGGAGAAGCCTTGTGTAAGTTTTCTGTTTGGTCATTTATTAAAGACAATATTGTGCTTGTATTCATCAAAACTCTGATGCATAAATCATATCCAAGCTTTTTATTATGCATTAAACAAGAGGTGACATTTATACAGCCCCTTTCACATAACAAGAAATCCTGAAGTGATTTACAGGAGATGGGGTAGACCCCCAAGGAGGAAGCAGGGGAGGTGACCAAAAAACACTCTCAAAGAGGTTACGTTTTGAGGATTCTGAAGGAAATGAGTAGCAAGTCAGAGGTGTGGGGATAGGCTTCATCCAGTTTACGATATGCATTAAAATTTAACCAGCTAAAGAATTACATAAAATTGATAAAACAAGAGAATTTAACAGGGAATTGCAGTTATTTGCAGACTGGGTTAATACAGCTGGAGGCAGCAGGAGTTCTAATTAGCTCAACAAAACACAATGTGGGTTTAAAATATTTATTCTTCAAACTAATCTTCACAGGAAATAGCTTCAGTGAGTCATGTTGACCTTGTGTCCATAAGATATGGAAGGTAGGCATGAAAGCGTATTCACCGAGGATCTTTCGGAGACGATACTCCTCAAAATGAGTGGACCCTACCAAAGAGTAATGGATTCGTCCTACCCATTGATAATATTGTATCCCTGCAAAATTTTCTTCTGACACGATGTGTAGAATTAGAAATGGGGCAGACTCAAAGTTTATCATCCGAAAACACATCAGGTTCCACATGTACGCTGACGACACCCAGCTCTACCTCACCATCACCTCTTTCCAACCCTCCACTGCCTATGATGTGTCACGCTGCTTGCACGACATCCGAAGACCGAAACCATTGTCTTTGGTCCTCTCCACAAACTCTATTCCCTAGCCACTGACTCCATCTCTCTCCCTGGTCACTGTCTGAGGCTGAAGCAGACTGTTTGCAACCTTGGCGTTCTATATGACCGAGCTGAGCTTCCAACCCCACATCCTCTCCATCACCAAGACCGCCAACTTCCACCTCCATAACATCGTCCGTCTCCACCGCTGCCTGAGCTCATCTGCTGCTGAAACCCTCATCCATGCATTTGTTACCTCATGACTCAACTATTCCAATGTTTTTGTGGCCGACCTCCCACCTTGCACCCTCCGTAAACTTGAGCTCATCCAAACTCTGCTGCCAGCATCCTAATTCATACCAAGTCCAGTTCACCCATCACCCCTGTGCTCGCTGACCTACATTGGCTCCAGGTCCAGCAACGCCTCGATTTTAAAATTCTCATCCTTGTTTTCAAATCACGCCATGGCCTCACCTCTCTCTCTCGCTCTCTCTCTCAATAACAACCTCCAGCCATACAATCCTCCGAGATCTCTGCGCTTCTCCAATTCTGACTTCTTGCGCATTCCCGATTTTGATTGCTCCACCACTGGAGGCTATGCCTTCAGCTACCTCGGCCCTAAGCTCTGGAATTCCCTCCCAAAACCACTCCACCCTCTCGTTCCTCCTTTGAGATGCTCCTTAAAACCTACCTCTTTGACCAAGCTTTTGGTCACCTGTCGTACTATCTCCTGATGTGGCTCGGTGTCAAATTTTGTTTGATAACATTCCTGTGAAGTGCCTTGGGACATTCTACTACGTTGAAGGCACTATATAAATGCAAGTTGTTGCTGATGCAGCACAGTGATATCAGAAAGGATGCGATATTTCCCCAAGCAACAAATAAAATTTGTGCTGTCGTGGCTGTGACCGCAGGAACAATTCTGATTAGTTGTTTCAGATATCATTTATTAGCAGCAGTGTGGCTTTTTGGGGATTTTGTGTCATTTGGTATGTAATTTCCTCCAGCACATGTATGAGGGGGAAGGAATAGCTGTGCAGTCTAATCTGTTATGCCCAGATATGGATTGAAAACAGTTCTGCGAAAATTACATCTCATGGGTTGAGCAATGCAGCTCATAGTGTAAATATGTTAAAAGTTTTGATTTAAATCACAAATACCCATGACACTTAAACCAAGATTAAGGATTAAGTGTCAGATTCTGTTGTTCCTAGAAGTGCTTAAAATTAATGGGATTAAATTGGGACTTAGTTAAATATAGGCACATGACAATATTTATCTTGTTAATGTAAACTATGAAAGACCAGAAACTGCCAGTAAAACATTATATAAACAAGGATCTATATTCCAGGCCAGGTCTGAAGTGGTACTTCAGGTTGAAAGCATAATAAATGGACACTGCCATCAGATACATTTTAAAGTAAAACAACTGATAAGTAGCCAAAGAAATTGCATGAGCATTAGATGCTGGATCTAGTCCAGGAGAAAAAGGAATCAGATTAGCAGAATGTCACCATGTTATATTAACAATATTCACAGAGGATATCAGTCCCTGTGGCTCGGTGAAGAAATGCACTGCCTGGTGTAGTACAAAGCCATACCTATAAGTAAGATCATGGGTTAATTTCCCAGTCTGTGCTGAGTTAGTTGACCTCAGTTGAGGTAGCCGTGGGTGAACCAAATAGGCATCAACACTCCTGTTCCAGGAAATGAGGGGGGAAAAAATAAATCAGTCATGGTCTCTGCTTCTGATTGCAGGCTGGAATTTGTTGGCTGAGAAGGTCAGCTATGGTGTTACTGAGCAGAAAATACTTAATATTTTTGAAACAATATATGTGTGGGTGCCTAGGCTTTCAAAATTGTTCCATAGAACAGCTTGTCTGGAGAATTGACAAAATGTGCTCAACTGAGACAAGTGAGTTTGAATGATTATCAATAGTGGAACTCAAATGCATATTTTCTCCTTTCTCCTCAGGGAGTCAATTTCTCAAATGCTTGAGGTATATAGCTTCTCCAATAGCTCAGCAAGTTTATTTAATGAACAGCTGAGTCATACGGATTTGATGTGCTCCAGTTTCAATCTCCGGTCTACACTGAGTTAACTGGTTTCAGCTGGGGGCATGGTCAGGGCACTATAACTGGCCTCAGTTGACCTTAAGTGAGGGAGAAATTGGCAAGAATTTCTGCTCCTGATGGCTGTCCAATGACCCCTGCTCTCTGCGTGGTCACAATGTGAGATTAGGCTTAGCTGCCCCATGGTCCAACAGCCTGCAAACACTCACCGAGTGTGTAAATGGCCATCTGGGTGCAGTATTGGGGGCAAATGGGGCCAGTGCAAATTTACCTGAGCAAGCAGGCAATGAATTTGAAGGGAGAAGGGCAGCAAATTGGTGGAAAAACCTTGATGTAATAAGACAATCTTGTTTTTCTTGTGTTGCAGTTTGTTTTATTTAACAGATTTCATCATGTACCTTAGCGATCACCTTCAGCTACCTGTGCCTCATGCAGCCTCCTTCCCACCTTTCCTCCGATACTGGGTTCTCTTTTTCCATTTCCTAGATCTCTCCACCTGGCCACCCTCTCCTTTCAAAGATCTTCTCTTCAATCAAGGCTTCAGCCACACCCCCTCCCACCGTCTTGGTTTCACCCTGCTGAGTGCCAATTTTTCCTCCTCAATACCCAAAGTGACAAGATGTGAAGAACGCAATCGAAGTCTAAGGAATTATTGCATGTTTCTTTTCCTCACAAATGTAGCCGATCCCAGGGCGCCCCCTCCCCCCCACCCCACCCCTTTCCTAGAGTCAGTGACTCATGTTGTGTAGGGTTCCAAAGGTCCCAGAGCCCTCTGGTATCTTGCCCATTTGACCACTCTTCTTGTCAATACCAAGTAATGAGTGGCAGCAGGTTATCTGACTGTGTAGAGCACCACAACTAAACAACTAAATCCAGTATTGTTCACACTTGTTTTCACATGATTCACCGGAGAGCCATTAGGTGTTGCAACCCTGTGTGATTTTTCCCAATCACTAGGCCACAGGTGCCTTAGCTGAGATCAAGTAACTCAGCTATAACCTTGACCTTCTTCACTTATATACCTCAGTATTACACCATGCAGTCCTTTTGCCCAACTAGGCAACTATATATGTTCAATGACATGTGCACAAAATCTCAGTTATTTCAGTTCACAAGATAAATACGAAATAAGTAAAACCAATTAAGCCCACTGTAGTTCATCCATCCAGAAAGACCCTATAGTCACCTCACTGTGGCATCCAACCACTGCTTAAATAATTCCAGGATTTTCCAATGCACTATTCCACCCAGAAGTCCATTCCCTGCATTAACCACTCATTATGTGAAGAACTTCCTTACATCAGCCCTAAATTTGCCTTTTATCAGTTTGAACCTGTGTCCACTTCTTCTACCCTCACAATTTAGTTTGAAGTAATTTTCTGAATATACTTTTCCTTACTGTTTATTACCTTAAATACCTCTAAGATCACCTCTCAGTTACCTTCTTTCAAGGTCAAAAAGCACAAGTTTCTCCAGTATATATTCTTACCTCAGTCCTCTGATGATGGGGATCATCCTCACGGCTCTTCTCTAAATTGCAATCAGAGCTTGCAATCTCCGTGATGCATCCCTGGTCAGAAATGGACACAGTGCACAAGATGTGGTGTGACCAGAGAACTATACAGTTTGAGCATGACTTCCTCTGGCTCTATAAAATAATACTTTTATATTGTTTTAGCTATATAGTTCAGCATTCTACATTTTGATTCCTGCTCTGCAACGGTTGAACACATTGAACATCTAGGACCCCTAGATCTTTTTCAATTTCATACTGAGTTATTTCAACACCATTCACGTTTATTCCTACTTCATAATTGTTTGTATTAAATTTCCCCACCCACTTACATAACCTGTCTGATTCATTTTGTATTTCCCAATCCGATACCTCAGAATTTCTGAATCCAAGTTGTTGATGTAAATTAGAAATAGTAGTGGTTCCTATATTGATCTCTGGGGCACCTCACTCAGTACTCTGACCTAACTCCTGTAATACCTACTGTTTTCTACCCATCACCAATTTCTTATCCATTCCCAACATGTTGAGCTTAACTATTAGTTTTTCACATGAAACTTTGTTGAATGATTTTCAGAATTCTAGGTACACCACAATGTAGGGTTTTCCAAAGTCCTCTTGGGATATCACCTTCACAAACAAGTCAAGGAGGTTGGTCAGGGAAGTTGATCAGGTTGGATCTTCCCTTTCTGAATCATATTGACTGCTGTTTACCTTGTTATTCTATAGATAATCCTTAGGTTAAGCCTTGAAACTCAATTTTATTATTTTACACAGTACTGAAATAAGACCAATGTGTCTGTAGTTATATTTCACTTGTCTCAGGCTGGAACTTAGATGTAATTGTTGAGACAAGCATTCACAATTCAATTCACTTCACTTTACATAATTATATGTGAACATACAAAGAAATGGCGACCACAACGTTAATCCAGAATGCAGAACATGAAGGATTTGTTTTACTCCATTTAATAGCTTCTCAGAGAGACTGTATTTGCAAAATTACTGTAGCTTTTGAATGACAATTAAATATGTTCCGTATTAACAGCTGCAGTAATCCAAAATCTTACTGATTAAAAATGCCTTTCCATTAGTGATTTATTACCCAAGAATTACTCAACAACGACTCATTAAGGCAAAATTATTCCCTCCCAACATTCTGATAAACTATGTGCAATTTTGAAAATTAGTTTCAAATGTTTAGTAAAGCTTCATCAACACTCCAGTAGCTATTACTTGAATTAACTAATGTTCCTAAACGTTGTACGAGTAATTACATTTAATATTCCTTGTTTGATATAAAAATCACCTTCACTAATACCATATTATATTTTACATAATTACAATAGATTTTTGGTCTTTCAGAGATACATGCACCTGCCATGGGCCTCACTACTGGGATAATGCCAGCATACTTAATTCTGCCTTAGAACTCTTTGGACATGTTTTCTATGGTAGGAACTCAACTAAACAAAGACAAATAGAAAATAAAATCCCACATGTCTGAAACCCACAAACAGAAGGCTTTTTAATCAGGGCTCCACACCCACCTTTTTATATTTTTGTTGCAATACTTGTTTTGACTATTACCCAATAGCCTCTGGGAGAGAAACATTGCACAGGAGTATTGAACATAAGAACATAGGAACTAGGAAGAGGAGTAGGCCATTTGGCCCTTCGAGCCTTTGGCTGATCTTCTATCTCAACTCCACTTTACTGCACTATCCCCATATCCCTTGATTTCCTTAATATTCAAAAATCTATCGATCCCTGTCTTGAATATACTCAACGACTGAGCCTCCACAGCCCTCTGGGGTAGAGAATTCCAAAGATACACCACCCTGAGTGAAGAAATTTCACCTCATCTCAGTCCTAAATGGCCGACCGCTTATTCTGAGACTGTGACCCCTAGTTCTAGACTTCCCAGCCAGGGGAAACATCCTCCCTGCATCTGCCCTGTAAAGCCCTGTACGAATTTTGTATGTTTCAATGAGATCACCTCTCATTCTTCTAAACTTTAGAGAATATAGGCCTAGTCTACTCAATCTGTCCTCATAGGACAATCCCTCCATCCCAGGAACCAGTCTGGTGAACCTTGGTTGCACCCCCTCTGTGGCAAGTATATCCTTCCTTAGGTAAGGAGACCAAAACTGAACATCAACATTTCCCAATCTCTCACCATTTTAAAAAATACTCTGCTTTTCTATTTTTCCTACCAAAGTGGATAACTTCACATTTCTCCACATTATATTCCATTTGCCATGTTCTTGCCCACTCACTTAGCCTGTCTATATCCCCTTGAAGCCTCCTTGCATCCTCCTCACAACTTACATTCCCACCCAGCTTTGTATCATCAGCAAACTTGGATATATTACATTTGGTCCCCTCATCCAAATCATTTATGAAGATTGTAAATAGCTGAGGCCCAAGCACTGATCCTTGCAGTACCCCACTAGTTACAGCCTGCCAACCCGAAAATGACCCGTTTGTTCCTACTCTCTATTTTCTGTCTGCTAATCAATCCTCAATCCATGCTAGTATATTATCCCCAATCCCATGAGCTCCAATTTTGTTTAATAACCTCTTGTGTGGCACCTTATCGAATGCCTTCTGAAAATCCAAATACACCACATCCACTAGTTCCCCTTTATTTATTCTGCTAGTTACAACCTCAAAAAACTCCAACAGATTTGTCAAACACGATTTCCCTTTCATAAATCCGTGTTGACTCTGCCCAATCCTATTATTATTTTCTAAGTGCCCTGTTACCACGTCCTTAATAATAGATTCTAGCATTTTCCCTACTACTGATGTCAGGCTAACTGGTCTGTAGTGCCCCGTTTTCTCTCTCCCTCCTTTCTTAAATAGTGGGGTTACATTTGCTACCTTCCAATCCGCAGGAACCGTTCTAGAATCTATGGAATTTTGAAAAATGACAACCAATGCATCCACTCTCTCTATAGCCAACTCTTTCAAAACACTAGAATGTAGGCCATCAGGTCCAGGGGATTTATTAGCTTTCAGTCCTATTAATTTCTCCAGTATTATTTTTTTTATTAATACTAATTTCTTTCAGTTCCTCATTCTCGCTAGAGCCTTGGTTCTCCACTATTTCCGGGAAGTTTTTTGCGTCTTCTTCCGTGAAGACAGACACAAAGTATTTGTTTAATTTCTCTGCCATTTCCTTATTCCCGATTATAATTTCTCCTGTCTCAGCCTGTAAGGGACCCATATTTACTTTTAATAATCCTTTCCTTTTTACATACCTATAGAAGATGCTTTTACAGTCTGTTTTTATGTCTCTCGCTAGTTTACTCTCATATTCTATTTTCACTTTCTTTATCAATTTCTTGGTTCTCCTTTGCTGAATTCTAAAATCCTGCCAATCCTCAGGCTTACTACTCTTTTTGGCAAAATTATAAGCCTCTTCCTTTGATCTAATAATATCTTTAACTTCTCTTGTTAGCCACGGTTGGATTACTTTTCCTGTGGGGTTTTTATGCCTTAAAGGAATGTATATTTGTTGTAAATTATGTATTAATTTTTTAAATGCTAGCCATTGCTTGTCTACCGTCATACCTTTTAATGTAGATTCCCAATCTACCTTGGCCAACTCGCCCCTCATACTTACGTAGTTTGCTTTGTTTAGATTTAAGACCCTAGTTTCAGATTTAAATAAATCACTTTCAAACTCAATTTAAAATTGTATCATATTATGATCATTCTTCCCTAAAGGCCCCTTTACTACATGGTTATTAATTAACCCTTTGTCATTGCATCTCCAATCAGGCAGTATATATGGGCTCATGCTTGGTTGAAACTGATGCTGTAGCTCGTGGTAACTGTCCCATGAATGAAAGAAAAAAACAGGCTTGCACTTGTATAGCACCTTATCATGTCCGCAAGACATCTCAAAGTGCTTCACATCCAATTAATTACTTTTAAGGTGTAGTCATTGTTATACAGGCAAAAATTGACAATAAAACAGCAGCGATTATATTCAAAAGTAACAGAAAAATGTTCTAACCATCCGAGTTGTGCGACTGCAAGATCCCAGTGGGACCCTGGTTCCAAATGATTCGAAGTTGACCCGTATTGGGGACAGTGATTTAACTTTATTCAGCACAAGCAAGACTTAATACATTAGAGTATTCGAGCAGCAGTTTACAGAATATAATTGAGACTCATATAACCCCTTTATGCTCTGGGTAGAAGCTGCAACCACGAGTAAGCTGCATCCTGCGTCTCTTGTCTCTCTTCATCTCCCGGGTGTCTCTTTGATTATTCCCGAAATCTTCTACTCTTCCCGAAATCTTCTACGCTTTAAGGCTGTTAAAATCCCCTTCTTATACCCTTACTCTCATACAAAAACTATGGAGTCCTTCTGAACCATTCACTGGCTGACACCCCAAACCCAAAATCCAACAGAAAGATGCCACGTCCGCAGCACCTTGGCTTACGCAGGTTCTACTCTTAAGACACCCTTACATCATCTGTTTTTGACCATCAAGACTCATATCTGGGTAGTTATGGCAATACAAAAGGAACATGTCTCCATAGTGTCCTTGCTGTTCACTGTGACAGGCTTATATTTTTGATTCACTGCAGATATCATAACATTCCAACACAGTGGCAGCTACACCTGACCTTGTTTCCCAGGCTAGCTGCACTCTATCTCATCCTTAATGTTGGCTAATATCCAACATTCACCCACACCCTCCCTATTCGGCTATAGCAATTCTCTTTCTCACCCCAGGCTGTCTGGTTACAGCTTACTCACAGACTTAAAATTATAAGCAATAGGGTTACATGTCATATATAATTCAGTTTATCATTGCATACAATTGATGATTACAGACTTCTACATTTAATTCTTACACACGATTATAAATCCATTACTGATGATTGTAAGATACTGATGATTATAAGATATTAAAACAAAGATTCTAAAAATCAACTAATCCATGATAATCTTACATCACTCTCCCGCATTTCAGACCTGGATATAATTTTTTCTTGAGGCAAAGTTGCCCTGCCCACCGAGCATGCTTTTACACATATATTCTAATCTGCTGCATCAACGGTTCTCAAATTTCAGACTTACTCTTTCACCCTACAAGCTGTGTACACGTACAGTCCAACAATTTCCTGAAATTCAAGATAATCCTTACCCTGCCCTTGATTTTCCACCCAATTTTACAGTATGGACATGCCAGTGGAGAGCACAGAATTAGAAAGTATTTACCCATGTGTTTCTACAGCTGTTGGTGAACAGGATTGTGTCAAACACTCATTTATTCAATTAAAAAATAATGTTCCTCAGACTTTAGAAAGCTATATAGGTTGCCAATTTATTTTGAGAGGTGGTCATCTCTGTACCAGTTTAAAAATCAAACCATTATAATTTAGTTTGGTCAGCAGCAGCCTAATCGCCCACAAGACTTGATTGAATTTTTTGAGGAGGTAACGAGGAAGGTCAATAAGGGTAGTGCATTTGATGTTGTCTACATTGATTTTAGCAAGGCATTTTGACAAGGTCCCACATGGCAGGTTGGTCAAAAAAAGTTAAAGACCATGGGATCCAAGGGAAAGTGGTAAGTTGGAACCAAAATTGGTTCAGTGGCAGGAAGCAAAGGGTAATAATGGTCGACGGGTGTTTTTGTGACTGGAAGGCTGTTTCCAGTGGGGTTGCACAGGGCTCAGTACTAGGTCCCCTGCTTTTTGTGGTGTATATCAATGATTTAGACTTCAATGTATGGGGCATGATTAAGAAGTTTGCAGATGATACAAAAATTGGCCGTGTGGTTGATACTGAGGAAGAAAGCTGTAGACTGCAGGAAGATATCAACAGACTGGTCAGGTGGGCAGAAAAGTGGCAAATGGAATTCAATTTGGAGAAGTGTGAAGTAATGCATTTGAGGAGGGCTAACAAGGCAAGGGAATACACAATAAATGGTAGGATACTGAGAAATGTAGAGGAACAGAGGGATCTTGGAGTGCATGTTCACCGATCCCTGAAGGTAGCAGGACAGGTAGATAAGGTGGCTAAGAAGACATACGGGATACTTTCCTTTATTAGCCAAGGCTTAGAATACAAGAGCAGAGAGGTTATGGTAGAACTGTATAAAACACTAGTTAGGCCACAGCTAGAGTCCTGCGTATAGTTCTGGTCACCACATTACAGGAAGGATGTGATTGCACTAGAGAGGGTACAGAGGAGATTTACGAGGATGTTGCCTAGACTGGAGAATTTTAGCTATGAGGAAAGATTGGATAGGCTGGAGTTGTTTTCCTTGGAACAGAGGAAGCTGAGGGAAGACTTAATTGAGGTATATAAAATTATGAGGGGCCTAGATAGAGTGGATTGGAAGCACCTATTTCCCTTAGCAGAGAGGTCAATAACCAAGGGGCATAAATTTAAAATAATTGGTCGAAGGTTTAGAGGGGAGTTTGATGGGATAATTACTAGTCCTAGCCCCTTTAGGGCTACCCCGGATCAGGCATATTCCCCAGACATTCACTTTCAACTAAAGTTTGAGGTAGCCGAATCCTAAAGACGCTTAATTGGGTCTAAAGGTCCAGACTATCTCTCCCTAAAGGAAAGGAACAACCTGAAAATGTTACCGTCCTCAAGATAGCACTTTTAAAAAGTTTAGCTAGACTGTAACGTTCCGGATATTATGAGGGTCCGGATAACTCCCCCAGAATTCTGCAACTCCTCACCAAAGAGTGTACAGAGATTGAGTTCACGAGTTTGATACAGAAGTATTATGTGAGACAATTCTAAAAATATATAGATTTATTAAAGAACCGACATGTAATTACAGTAGGTGTTTCAATCGCAACATTAACAGTTCCAAAAAGAGTAAGCTTTTGCAATCTTATTATCAGAGATCCTTATTCTCAAATCTTAACTTCGTTACATTTTTACAGTTTAGTCTTATTCCAGGATATCCACCAAAATCAAATACAGTACAATAGCTTGATCCCCGAGGTACAAAGAGTTGTAGACTTACAGAGCTTGGCTCTGAAGCCGAGAATCACTTTGCCCCTTTACAGCGAGACTATCATCCCATTTGAAAGTTCAATATTTCTATCCTTTTTCAGTGGTGTTTTCTTTGAAGTTTTCTGCTGATGTAAGCTAATTATCTCTAGTCATTTTTCTGCTGACCCCTGCTATTCTTACAGTTAGATCAGCTGGTAGCATTAAGAATTATGTCTCTATCTCAGGTGTTCGAAGCTTATCATAAAAAACGGTGTAACAGCAAGTGCATCTATTTGATGTCATTCTTACCAAGGTCTTCTGTTTGTGTCTTTTTACGACGTGTAAATTAAAACACCTCAACCGGGTGATCTATGCAATTCTTAGTTACCTCAGCTGGTTGCAACACAGAATCGTGTCTCCTGTGTTTCATTTGATGTCATTTTTATGAAGGCATATGTTTCTTAATTTTCTGTGTTTCTTTCCGAAGTGTAATTTAGGACACCTTAACAGGGTGTACCATTCTGTTCTTTCCAAAGCTTCATACTTCAGGAGCTTCCAACCTCCTGTTTCAATAAGGTTATTGATTCAGTGTCAACAACTTATCTTATCTCAATAGCCTGAATGCTGTTAACAATACAGCTTTTCATAGCCAGGTTTCTAGATTTCCAAGCCCAGTTTGTCATGTTACAAAGGCCAGAATTCTTTCATAGAATGGTGTATTTTTCTGAATATGGCTTATTCCTTCACAAGTTGAGGAGAAATCTTTTCACCCAGAGGATGGTGGGAGTCTCGAACTCACTGCCTGAAAAGGTGGTAGAGGCAGAAACCCTCCTCACATTTAAAAAGTACTTGCATATGCACCTGAAGTACTGTAACTGGCAAGGCGACAGACCAAGAACAGGAAAGTGGGATTAGGGCAGCTAGCTCTTTTTCGACCGGTGCAGACGTGATGGGCTGAATGGCCTCATTCTGTGCTGTAAATTTCTATGATTCTATGAAAAAGGGACAACGTAAACCAATCTGAAACCGGGGCCAATAAGGACGCTGAACATGTCCCCATCACAATTGTATTCGGCAGCCACATTACGACTTTTAACAAAATACAGCGAGATTATAAAAGCTGCAGATGAAAGGTAGAGCAGGCAGACATGTTGCAACAACACATGCTCTTCATTCATTGTTGAGAATTTGGAAATGAACAGACACAAACACACACATTGGCTATGTTCCACTTGGGAACACTAATAGGATATCCAACAACCTGCACACACTGGGAAGACGACAGGTTTAGCTGGTGTTCCCATGCATCACCTGCACTGGATTACACTGCTCTCACTCGGGATCTTTTGTTTAGCTCCTGCCATAGTACCAAATTCCTACATTGTTATTTTGTAGCCTAGCAGCCACAGGGGGTACAATAGCATAGTGGTTATGTTACTTGACTAATAATCCAGAGGCCTGGATTAATGATCATGAGTTCAAATCCCACCACGGCAACTGGGGAATTTAAATTTAGTTGATTAAATAACTCTGGAATTAAAAAAAAACGCTAGTACCAGTAATGGTGTACCAAACCGCTACGGAAAAAGACCTTCACCACACGGACTGCAGCGGTTATCAAGGGCAATTAGGGATGGGCAATAAATGCTGGCCTTGCCAGCGATGCCCACATCCCATGAATGAATAATAAAAAAAAGTCGAAGCTCCCTATGTCGCACTTTCTGCTTCCTGTTGAGACAGTACTTTTCTTTCCCTTGCCACACCCCACAGTTTGAAAGCCACTGTGCATATACTGTCCAGACCCCTCTATTCAAAACTTAGTTAAAAATGGCCAAATGGAGAGATAACCAAATGCCAGCAGTAGACATTCCATCAAAATTAATACCTTGATACCCTAAAGGGCAGTATGTGTGGTATGGTAAGGAGAGTTTAGAAATCAAACTACAATATCCATAGCATATCAAAACAGCCGTCTCATCTACTTCATTGTTTTAATTTATTTCTTGGTAACTTTTCTTCCTTGACTAGGTCCTATCACTATTTTGCCATTTCAACAACAACTTGCATTTATTTAGGACTTTGACGTAGAAAAAGTTCCCATGGCACTTCACAGAAACAGAAGAAGAAAACCAAGGAAGAAATATTAGGAGGGTAACCATTTGCTTTGGGAAAGAAAGGAGTTTTAAGGAAGAGAGGGAGGTTGTAGGCGGAAAAGGTGGTATGGAGAGAAGCACGAGACCGGAGGCAGAAGAACAAAGAATTTGAGTGGGGAAGGGTAGCACTGGAAAAGGTTACAGAGATAGGGAGGGGCGAGGACATGGAGGGATTTAAACACGAGGATGAGAATTTTAAATCTGAGGTCTTCGGGGACCAGGACCCAATGTAGGTCATTGAGGAAAGGTATAATGGGCGAGCAAGACTGAGTGTTAATAGAAGACAGACATCAGAGTTTTGGATGAGCTTAAGGTTAGGAAGTGTGGAGGATGGGGGCCAGCTAGGAAGTGCATTGGAATAGTTGAGTCTGGAGGTGACAAAGGAATGGATGAGTTCAGGACAGAGGCATGCAATGTTATGTAGGCAGTCTGTGTGATGGAGAAGATATGGGGTTGTTAGCTCAGCTCGTGGTCAAATAGGATTCCGAGGCAGCAAACCGTCTAGGTCAACCTGAGACAGTGGCTGGGGAGGGCGATGGAGCTGGTAACAAGGGTAAAGTTTCTGGAAGAGGGCACGGTGATGCTTTCAGTCTTCCCAATATTTAGCTGCAGAAAAGCACAGCTTATTTAATACTGGGTGTCAGAGAAGCAATCTGGCAGAACAGAGGTAGTTAAGGGGTTAAGAGAAGTGGTGGAAAGGTAGAACTGATCGTCATTAGAGTACATGTGGAACGTCTGGGGATGGCGTCAAGGGGCAGCATGTAACTAAGGAAGAGGACGGTGTCAAAGATGGATCTTAGAATGGTGCCCAAGGAGGCGTTGGAGGAGGATTGTGGGGTCAACTGTGTCAAAGGTCGTAGAGAGGTTAAGGAGAACAAGTATCGTCCAATATCTTTCTCCTATTTCACTTATTTGTCAGCTATTTATTTTTCTCTTTTATTTAAAGTACTTTCCTACATGCTGCATTATGAGTGCTCACCTTGGTTCCTGCAAAGTTTCCCCAACCTACACTCCATTCTCTGATGCTCCTTATGTGCGTCAAATCTGCAATTCCTAGCCCATGGCCTTGTGTGCACCCCATTCCCTGTCCTGCTCTGCTCCTGATTTCCTGATGCCAGATTCAATTCTGCTTCATCTCATTCTTACTCTCCAATAAAAGAAGACAGTGCAATCAACAACAAACTACCTGCATTTACATAACGTCTGTAACGTAGCAGTTATTCCTTCCTCCGTAAGTTGTTACATGTGGATTCTTTAAGTATATTTCCCACATGTTGAGATCCTGATTCTGGCAAGGTATGCTTGAGAAGATGCAGAGTGAAACCAAGGCTCTTTATCTGAGGGAGAAGGAAAAATTTGGAGGACCAAGTCTATAGTTACCAGAACTTACAGTGCAGATCAGGGAAGGAAATTGTTACGCTTTGACTTCCTCACTTGACTTTCTACTTTTCCTGTACTAGTTCAATACCTGCTGAAATCCAAACTGTATAAAACTTCACTCAAAGTGTCTAATACAAGAATTCTAAAACAAGATACATCATCTATTGCCATTAGATTGATAACTTCATGCAATTTGCAAACCAGCTGTCGCAACAACTAATGACATATCAATCTCTGGATATTATCTGTAATAGAAATAGAAAGAAAGTTAATTTAAGTATAATTACATAAATATATATAATGATAGTTGTAAGCAGTAATTATACTTGAATGTTGTGCTGAACCTGCTTAAGCCCAGGATCTCTGGAAACCTTGACACAAGGATCCAATAATCTCTGGATACTATCTGTAACAAAGCCAGGCATTTATAATTAAAGAACACAAAGTGTAAAACAAATGTGTCGCACGGTCATTTTGGACCCGTTTTCTTTAAAATCGGCACAATTATATGATCAGCACCACAATAATGCTACAAATCATAAAAAGAATTACAATGGGCATGGTGGAACACAGCAAAGTCCTACCCATATGATACAAAACTGTTCCCACTCATTGACTGTTCTGAACTTTTTCAGTTCCTATGGCTAAAAAACTTCCATAATTCCAAGCTAGCAGTAGTTCCCATACACTCTTTAACTTCTCTTTTTATTATCACAAAAAGGAATTAGAAGCAACAATTATCAGATTAATTTCAACAGCCCTTTAAGAGTTATTTTTTACCCTCCTACAGACATTTAGTTTAAACATGACTAATAAACGATCAAACATTTATCACTATTATTCTGGATACTGGCCAAGATGATGCAGTTACAAAATCCATATGTTAGCATTTAACCTTGTCCAGTCCAAGCAGGCCACACCACTCATTCTTCTGACTAAAAATACACATGCAGTAAGATTACTGCTAAGGAAGACTAAGAACAACATCCACTCAGGCTCTCCCTACATTATCAGATACACTTGGATTCCCAGACTGTGAAGTCAGATTATGTATGGTCACAGCACGGCACTGACAGAGACCATTATTGGATCCTTGTGTCAAGGTTTCCAGAGATCCTGGGCTTAAGCAGGTTAAGCACAACATTCAAGTATAATTACTGCTTACAACTATCGCAATATGTATTTATGTAATTATACCAAAATTAATTTTCTTTCTATTTCTCGTCATAAATAAGACAGGTGCAGTGGGCTTTTGGGCAGATATTACACTATCATTAGGAAAAAGACAGGCCAGTTCTTCATATCTTATTTGAATTCAAAGTTAATTACAACTGCTTACAGTGGTTATAGCTGTACACTGCAGCAGGAAACTCCCATGATGGCCTAATGGGTAAAAGGCACCATACTATAGTCATAAACAAAACAGGCACCAAGGTCACAGGTTTGAATCCTGGTCAGTACTAAGCTACCAGATATGAGCTGAGGCATCAATTTGGGGCCTACATTTCACCTAAGCAACTGTTTGGGAGTCAGAATTTCCCCTTGTGATCAATATCCAGTGACCCCAAATGGAAGGTGCAGTCATGTAAATATCAGATGAGGATATTCACAAAATTGCAATGAACAAATTAAAATAGCTACTTCAAGTTTGCAATCTGCAGTACACAAATCATTTCAGTTTATCTGTATAATTAAAATTTATGCATCTGATGCATGCCTGAGAAATCTATAGAGCAACAAGTCTGTAGGGCATAATGTGAAATTTGAGTCAAGCAAAAACACATGATCACAATCAAAGATCCCAAATCACAAAAATTGAACTAATCACATCCCTGAAAAAAACCTAATGCCTTTCAGCAGTCATGTCCATTCTGCCCCAAAGATAACATTTAGAACATAACAAACACATAAAAATTTAAACTACTAAAAAAAACATTTTCCATAAACCCATCCAGTCTCCCAAAACCTTTAACAACTTTCCCCCAGACAGGCCTTCCTTTCTTGGGGACCGATTCTGTTCCATACTCAGTCAGGATTTCAGTTGGGCCTTCCCACATGAAAGCTCCTACCACTCCATGCCTGCATGATCTCCGTGCCAGGTTTTTGGGGCCAGTACACACATGCCAACTCAGCACCAGTCAACGCCAGACATATAGGTGCAATCTGCAGCCCAATCTCACAGAAAGCAAATGAGATGCAGTAAGAAAGGGAAAGAGGAAAACCATCAGAGACGGGGAAAATTAGTACAAATGGGCAGAGAAAAAAGCAGAGGGAAAACAAAGAATGTAAAAAATGTTTTGATAGGACAATGAGATAGAAAATTAATAAATGATTCAAACTGGCAATGAAACAAAAGGTCTAAGGCATACCGAGAAATACAAAGAAAGAAATAGACTGAAAGGATGGAAGACATTAATAAAGAGAGGGGAACAGAAAGAGTTACAAAGGGTGGAAGAGAGATAACCACAGATTTTTAACTGACTTTCCCCCACTGTAAGCCATACAGAAGATTACCTAGTTTTATTTATTATGGAAGAATGAACTCTATGACATCTAGGTTAGACATTTTCACTGGATTGTAATGCCACTGATGCAGTTACTGATGAAATGATTAATGACCTCATCTAGGTCTGCCTTTCAAAGAGCATGCAGCTCAGTAGTCACTTATTTCAGTTTGTCTTCCAGATAAAGTCTGTGCATGTCAGGTTAACACTCAAAAACTTTCAATATTTATTGGTGCATCACTGTCCTTGTGTCTACATGCCCGTACCAAGTGTCCTAGATTGTCTAGCACATTCCAATTACAAGATAGAGACGGCCAAGTGTCATATCTGCCTGGACTGCAGTCGAAAACTTTTCTCTTTCCTTCCAGTAGAAGAAAGCAAGGGAATATTGCGGAGGTGAGGCTACCTTAACATCCACAGAGCAAGTGAAAGTGAGAGAAAGGGAAAAAAAACACAAGAACACCAAGAAATCCCACAGCTAGGAAGAGAGTTACCAAAGACATATCAGAAGGGGAGAGAAAAGAAAAAGATCTATTATCACTTTTATTCTCCACTTAAAGATAAAATATTTGGTATTCAAAAGAATCCACCACAATTTCACTGCCTGCTTGCATTATTGTGAATTGAGAAGTGCAGAATACCATATACGTGTGGTGAAATACATGTGCAGACCATTGCTTGTGGATCTTTCACCGTCAGCGTGAATTTCAATGACTAAATCTAACTGACCAGATGATTAATTTCAATCATTAAACATGAAAAGTGGTACAAGAGGTTCAATAGATTTTTTAAATGCTCATCTATTTTGGCTGCTTCACAACAGCTGCTTTTATACTGCAGACAATGCCCGCCTCCGATCTGTGAGAGATCATGGCCCAAAAATTCGTGAGGGAGCCTTCGTGCGAGGGTAAGGCCTCCCCGCGATCTCTCACTGCGCGCTGGCTTTTTCAGTCCGAGCTCGCACGAACTTGATGTTCTGGACAGCAGCTGTGCAGGGCTTCCGTATCCCACAGGCGTAGTTAATTCGTGCGAGCTGTGGGATCACGTGACTCAGTTAGAGCCAATGGCAGCACACCATCTTTCATTCATAGCTTTCACATAAGTGCTGTGAAAGCTATGAATCTATACCCCCCAAAAGAACAGCTAAACCTCAATTAATTTTTTTTTTAAAACCATCACATTAATAAAATAAGTATAGTTAAATAAATTAACCATTTTAAACAAAAAATTAAATTTTTGAAAAAATTTAAAATCTTTTAAAAAGTTATAAAAATAAACTTACCTGTCTTTAAAGTCTCTAAAAAAGATATACCTGTTAAAAAAAAATTCAAAATAATACTTAATTAACTACTTACCTTGTTAAAAGAGGGTCTTACGCCTCCTTTCTTTATGTCTAAAATGTTCCATGCTTACCTGCGCGTTCAAAGCACTAAGTGCACTGCGTGCGCGCAGCCTGTAGCGCGCACGCGGTTCACCTAGGAACCGCCCCCTTTTGAATTCACCAAGTGCCGGTTTTCAGCGCATGCGCAGTGCATGCAGAAAACCGGCAATTGGAGACAGAATACGCGAGAGTACACAGTGCGTACTCTTGCGTAGCGGCACTAATTTTTGGGCCCATGTCTTGCAGATGTGCATTTGCCCATTTACACGATCTTTGGTGTTGGGTTCGCAGTGACGCCAAGAGTCCAGTAGAAAAGCAAAGTAACTGGTTTAATATGAGACTCAGATACCATGCAGGAACTTTGGGTTCAGAGGTGGATTACTGTGGGGATAGGATGGGATATGTTAGGGGGAATTAAATACATGGGGTTACGGGGGTAGGGTGGGATATGAGTACTGTGGGGATTAAAGCAGGGACAGGGTACTGGATTTGGATGATCAGCCATGATCGTATTGAATGGCGGAGCAGGCTCGACGGGCCGAATGGCCTACTCCTGCTCCTTGTTTCTATGTTCTATGTACTGTGCTGCACAGAAGATACAAATTATGGCTCAACACAAACTTCAGGTAGCATTTACAGTTCCTGATTTTGATCTTTCCTCCTTGATTTATTTGTAGGCTGCATCCCTGTTTGTCTGGTTCAATGGGCAAGAGGTACAAACGTGTGTTTAATTTACACAAAATTTTAAAACAGCATAGAATAATGCATGCCCTGTCTCAGTTATTACACACCACATACCTACAAATAAGGAGAAGCGAGGCATAGAAAATTCTTGCTTCTCCGGAGAGAAAGATCTATTTAACTCACTTGTGATGTAAAAATGAATACCTCACCTCTCATCATGTATCATCTCCTGTCGGTGTCAATAACTCAACTTAATCCTGATCAGATTTAGATTTTATTGGAGTCCAGCAGATAGTTCACATTTATGAAATCTGCCACCCTTCATTTGTAAATACATTTAAATGTAATTCATTGCTCTCAACACATCCTACAAGCTATAAACTACAGGCTTTAATCAAACAGTGGGCTAACCAAAATCTGACTATCTAATTGGATGCTGACTAGATGGATAAACGAACACAGTTCTGCTGAAAGGTTCCTTGTGCATAATTGTGAGCTGAGAGTTCCTACCTTATTATCAAACAATTAGCATTATTGCTAATCACTGATCATGTTCAAGAGCCCGTGAACTGTTGCTAAACTAATTCCACAGACTATTATTCATCCAAAATGGACTTTCCTCTCTAGTTTGCACACAACCTAAATGCCTTATCACTGCAATTCATTGTGTTTTTTGGTAAAATAAGTTAATGTTTCCCCCAAGCCTGGATAAGAACAATTTCCAAATGGAACGAAGCAGTAAACAAACCCCTACAAGTTACAACTTACTCCATCAAATCAAAAGCATTGTTACCCAAATAAAATTCCTTTTCTGGGAACATACTAGAGATGGGAAAGTACCATTTCAAGGATGGGGGCGGGGGGGGGGGGGGGGGGGGGGGGGAAGAGGTGGGAGAGAGACAGAGGATTTACTCCTCGTCTTAAATGCTATCAATTTAACTAATTAACCGAGAATCTAAATAATGTTAAGTAAAATTTTAACACTATGATGTAAATATCTGGTAAACATGAACCTCAGTTGCTCGAAACTCAATAATGCGTGATCTACACATACATTTGACTCAATTACTGAAAGTGAAGCTCAAAGAGGACAGTCATGCATGCAGGTATATGAACTTTCCCACTATCGAGCATAGTCTCAAGTGTGAGATCTCAATCTCTCATCTGAAGATCACACCGTCAAGCTAAAAGAAATATGGTGCAGCTGTGGGTTTTGTTCACACCAGCATTCTTTTGTTTTATCAGACTGCAAATGTCAACTCATTCTACTTAAAAAAAAACCACAACTCTGTATGTTCTGAAGGGCATGGAAGCTATGTCACTGTTAATCATTAAAAATATTACAATATTACTTCAAGGCCAACACATCAATGGAATTATATTCATGAAAGAACTTATATTTATATAGTGTCTCATCATGTCTCTTTGAACATCCCAAAGCGCTTCACAGACAATGAATTATTTCTGAAGTACAGTCCCTTTTGGTATATAGATAAACAAGGTAGCCAATCTGCACACAGCAAGGTTGCACAAACAGCAATAAGACAGAAGAGTAAAAAACGATTCTTGGTCATCCTGGTTGAGGGGAACGTGTTTAAAGAAACTGATTTGTGGTTTTCCAGGAAGAAAGTCAGAATGACGGAATGGAACTCCTAAAATACTGATAAAAGTCTCAAAATCACAACAAATAAAACAAAAATCTGAGATAATCAGTCACTGATAAACAATAGACCCCATTATATATTTTAGTACACAATAATTCCACAAACCAGAAGCAGAGAATACGGGGCTGTGTTCATTCTAGAATAATTTCAAGTCTTATTATTTCACTATATGGAAAATAAAAAGACTTATTTTGTTACTTTTCCATTTTAAATCTATTCTTACGAGCGAGATGTAACCAAGACTATAACTGACAGATTCGTGGTAGTTCTATGGTCAGTGAATCGCAGCCACAAGTTCTATGTAGCAAAAAGGATGCAGGTTCTTCAAAATGGGCCTAATGACCTGGATAAACATTAACAATATACACAGGCCACAGCACTGGACAACAGTGGCATTATAAATAGAATACTCAGGTCAGGAGTGAATTGTATACATGTATGTGACTCCAAAACAGTTTAACATATACATTACCAAACCAACATTGCATACTTCCCATATTGCTCCCCTGACCATCTGCTAACTCTTACACAAGATGATTATCTTCCTTGTTTCTGTTCAGAGAAATGGCCAGCATTGCATCACAAGAAGGGTAACACACGGGCAGCAAAGCCATTCAATACTAAACCACATTTAATGGAACGGATTGAATGACTGATTATTAAAAATTTGATGGCCTCATTCTTTAGTGTAGGGAATCATACAAAACAATGATATCCAACTTCTTCAGCAGTGTGCAATATATAGATACATAGAACAGTACAGCACAGTACAGGCCCTTCGGCCCTCGATGTTGTGCCGAGCATTGTCCGAGACCAAGATCAAGCTATCACACTCCCTATCACTCTGGTGTGCTCCATGTGCTTATCCAATAACCGCTTGAAAGTTCCTAAAGTGTCCGACTCCACTATCACAGCAGGCAGTCCATTCCACACCCCAACCACTCTCTGAGTAAAGAATCTACCTCGGACATCCCTTCTATATCTCCCCCCATGCACCTTATAGTTATGCCCCCTTGTAACAGCTGCCTCTACCTGAGGAAATAGTCTCTGAACATCCACTCTATCTATCCCCCTCATCATCTTATAAACCTCTATTAAGTCGCCTCTCATCCTCCTCCGCTCTAAAGAGAAAAGCCCCAACTCCCTCAATCTTTCCTCATAAGACCTCCCCCCCAAACCAGGCAGCATCCTGGTAAATCTCCTTTGCACTCTTTCCAATGCTTCCACGTCCTTCCTATAGTGAGGTGACCAGAACTGCACACAATATTCCAAATGTGGTCTCACCAAGGTCCTGTACAGTTGCAGCATAACCTCACGGTTCTTAAACTCAAACCCTCTGTTAATAAACGCCAACACACCATAGGCCTTCTTTACTGCTCTATCCACTTGAGTGGCAACCTTCAGAGATCTGTGGATATGAACCCCCAGATCCCTCTGCTCCTCCACGTTCCTCAGAACCCTGCCGTTGACCCTGTAATCCTTATTCAAATTTGCCCTACCAAAATGAATCACCTCGCACTTATCAGGGTTAAATTCCATCTGCCATTTTTCGGCCCAGCTCTGCATCCTATCAATGTCTCTTTGCAGCCTACAACTGCCCTCCACCTCATCCACTACTCCACCAATCTTGGTGTCATCAGCAAATTTACTGATCCACCCTTCAGTCCCCTCCTCCAAGTCATTGATAAAAATCACAAACAGCAGAGGACCCAGCACCGACCCCTGTGGCACACCGCTGGTAACTGGTCTCCAGTCCGAAAATGTTCCATCCACCACCACCCTCTGCCTTCTATGAGATAGCCAGTTACTTATCCAATCGGCCAAATTTCCCTCTATCCCACAACTCCTTACTTTCTTCATGAGACGACCATGGGGAACCTTATCAAACGCCTTACTAAAATCCATGTATACGACATCAAATATTAGTAAATATGTCAAGTAATTTTTCCCCCAGAGTACCCAAATACAGGAATAATAAAGCAGCAAATTACTATAATTTTAAAACCACAAACATGCTGCAAAGGTTGGAAAGCAACAAGTTTTTCTTCTTTTTTCCTGAATTTCAGAAAAAACATTTATAAACTGCACATATGTATCCATACTTAAATTTTACCTTGGAATGATTGGATGGCTCTGTCTACTAGCTCTTCGACCGAGTAACTGGCCAGGTCTCCTCTCGCGTGCTTAGTTTTGCAGTATGTGCAAGCGTTCAGGCAGCTGTAGCAACAAGAATGGGACAAATTTCACTCAAAAGGTTCACCAAAATTCCCTGCACCCTGACAGGAAGCTAGGAGGAGTAAAAGGATATTTTAAAGACCAAATATATTTTAAAGCCCTTTAAGTACATGTTAACAATCATTAATTAAATGAATAGTCACTTTATAACATATAGAATATATTACAGTTTATTAAAAAGTTAGTTATTTTTGCCAAATTGATTTGTCTCAATGTTCTATCAATAAATTTGACTGGGAGAACCAGTTTTATCCTTCAGCTCTGTGGGAAGGATATAAAGCTTGTTAACCCTTAAGCAACTACAATTTTATGCCCTCCCCTATCTCCCCTTATACACATACACACGCACACACTTGTTTTACTTTTTATATACAGAGGGTAAACATATTTTATGTTGAATGAATGATGGCTAAATTTCATCGAAAAAATTATAGCATTTATTTTACAGTAAAACAATCATAATTTATAAGAATTAGTGTGTATTATCATAAACAGAAAGCAATGTATCAAGTTGTGACTGTTTATTTCCTCTGCATAATAAATGTTCTGTTTTTTGTTGTTATAATTTATCCCAGGGATTTTTAACTGAAGGTAAAACTGGGCTCACGTTTCTGCTTTTGAGGTGGTGGGCTAAGTCTGTAACAGTGTTCTCTTTGGCCAGCTGCTAGAAGGCATGAGATACTGCTCAGATAGAAGATCCAAAGACAGGATACTAGAAATGGCTCTCCTTCTGAGGGGCGCTCGCTTCTAGCCTCCGATCTTTCTCCCTGCCAGAATCTCTCTCATCTCCCTCTGTTTTATCGATATTATTGTGAGTGTTCTTCTGAACTAGCCTCTTCTTTTCATTCTAAACTGCAACATGCGATCATATGCATTCTTTTCCCTCTTACACCTTCACTAATAAAGAATCTTCTTTTACTCTAAACTCATTCTCTCCCATGTCCTCAATACTTATAAGAATATCTCGTTTTTTTTGGTCTTTTTTTCCTCCAATAATCTTCAGGCTTTAAAAACCTAACTTGGTATCATCTCACCACTACTATTGGATTTATCCAGTCATCTTTTTAAAAAAAAACTTTTTTCAACCTTGGTGGTACCTTGTGGACCTGGCTCTTAATCTCAGATACCCGCCACCTTGTTACAAAACGCCACAGCCTCTTCCCAAGGCCCCCCTACTTATGTGATTCAGATTGATACCAAGCAGATTGGGAGATTCAACCTGCTGTTACAATTCGAGCGCACTCCAGGTACTTTTTCTTATGGCCAATGGAAAAAGTCAGCTTCCCTATGAATGCAAACACTATCTTATATGCAAAGTAATCTGGAATAGCGGCTGCAATGCTAGCAAACTAAAATTTCCTAGAAAGAAAATAGAGACTTTTACAAAATGAAACAAGACTGATGTCTGATCGCTCACCTACATCGTCCCATTCCATGGTGCTAAGCGTTTCTGCTCAACATTCAGTCCCACCAAAGACAACACTTTGTGTTTCTGGTATCTGTGGTTATAATTTATTTTCCTTAAAACTTGTTCCCCACTCCCCCCTCTTTCCCCCGCCCCCGCCCCCCCCCCTTCTCAGCCTGTACCAAATTACCAAAAGTGTGGACAGGTTATCAAAAGCCTGTCAGTGTGATTCCTCGGAAAGTTGGCAGGTGAAAGACAGCAGAGCAGGACATATTCATTCTCAGTCCATCTAACATCTGTTAACGCAAAATCTAGAAGGGAGGGTTTAGCAGGTGGTCTCACGTTTGGGTTTAAGAAGCTGCTGATCTGGGAATACAGAGTTCTCCCTCCATGGTGTCTCCAGGTCAGGTACAGAGACATCTTGGTTAGCCTCTCATATTTGTATCCCTACTAAATGCTGCTTGACACACGTGGAAAAACTTAATGCAGACAGAAAGCAGCGGCCATTATTTCCTCTTGGCTCAGCTGCATTAGAAACAGCTACCCAGACAAGGTAGGAAGAGCGCTCCATTTCGAATAAAAATAAACTATGGTGTCTCGTTGACATCTGCATCCATAAGCTAGGGAGAAAGAAAACAAATAAAACCAACCAAAATTATTGCCAAGAATTCCTGCTAAAAGTTCACGTGTGCCACCCATACATGAAATGGCAATTATCTGCATCTCTATGCCGATTAAAGACCCAACCTAACTCTCCTGCCGAACCTGAAGTGGCAGCCCAGTAACCAAAAGAAGCTCAGCAGAAGGTGCAAACCAACATGCCTGAAGGATTCTGTGCAGCACAATAGATGTAACCCAAGCTGAATCCAATACCTCACCCAAAGTGCACTCGTAACTGTCACTGTAATGTATGTGATGTTCAACAGGAGGTTGCAGAATAGATAAGGGGGAAACAGTGGATGTGGTGTTTTTGGATTTTTAGAAGGCATTCGATAAGGTGCCACACAAAAGAGGTTATTAAACAAAATTAGGGCTCATGGGATTGGGGGTAATATACCAGCATGGACTGAGGATTGGTTAACAGACAGAAAACAGAGAGTAGGAATAAACGGGTCATTTTTGGGTTGGCAGGCAGTAACTAGTGGGGTAACGCAAGGATCAGTGCTTGGGCCTCAGCTATTCACAAGCTATATCAATGATTTGGATGAGCAGACCAAATGTAACATATCCAAGTTTGCTGATGATACAAAGCTGGGTGGGAATGTAAGTTGTGAGGAGGATGTAAAGAGGCTTCAAGGGGATATAGACAGGCTAAGTGAGTGGGCAAGAACATGGCAAATAGAATATAATGTGGAGAAATGTGAAGGTATCCACTTTGGTAGGAAAAATAGAAAAGCAGAGTATTTTTTAAATGGTGAGAGATTGGGAAATGTTGGTGTTCAGAGGGACCTGGGTGTCCTTGTACATGAATCACTGAAAGTTAACATGCAGGTACAGCAAGCAATTAGGAAAGCAAATGGTATGTTGGCCTTTATTACAAGAGGATTTGAGTATAAGAGTAAAGACGTCTTACTGCAATTATATAGGGCTCTGGTGAGATCACACCTGGAGTACTGTGTACAGTTTTGGTCTCCATACCTAAGGAAAGATATACTTGCCATAGAGGGAGTGGAACGAGGTTCACCAGACTGATTCCTGGGATGGGGGGGATTGTCCTATGAGGAGAGATTGAGTAGACTAGGCCTATATGCTCTAGAGTTTAGAAGAATGAGAGGTGATCTCATTGAAACAAACAAAATTCTTACAGGGCTTGACAGGGTAGATGCAGGGAGGCTGGGGAGTCTAGAACCAGGAGTCACAGTCTCAGAATAAGGGGTCGACCATTTAGGACTGAGACGAGGAGAAATTTCTTCACTCAGAGGGTGGTGAATCTTTGGAATTCTCTACCCCAGGGGGCTGTGGAGGCTCAGTCGTTGAGTATATTCAAGACAGGGATCGATAGATTTTTTGGATGTTAAGGGAATCAAGTGATATGGGGATAGTGCAGGAAAGTGGAGTTGAGGTAGAAGATCAGCCATGATCTTATTGAATGGTGGAGCAGGCTCGAGGGGCCGAATGGCCTACTCCTGTTCCTATTTCTTATGTTCATATGTTAACAGTTGAAAGATGCAATCTGACCCAAACTCCCACTGGTCCAATTTGGAGATAATTGTGAATGCCCATAACAGAAAGGCTGATAATCAAGGCTCTACTGTAAGTGGGAATTACACATCAGAACATGCTTGAAGAACTAAGACCCCAAGAGCACATTTTGCAAACATAACTGTTTAGCAAAAATACCCACCTCAATGGCACGCACAGTAAATGATTATAAATGCATTTACAGCAGACTGCATGCCTGGCAAACATTGCCAAAGTTGTTAAAAATGGTTATTTGTTCATTGTCTATAGATATAGACCAAAAATAATATAGTTCTTTTATGCTGTAGTGGATGCATACGTGGGTGTAGTGGATTCAGTGAGATATCACTTTTTCCTGTTGGCTTTGGAATCAGGGTTCAAATCCAGCCCAGATTGATAACGTGGAAATCGTATCTCTCAGTTAATTAAAAGAATTCTAAGTCTCCTCTCTTTGTTGGACATAATGGTCTAAAGTGAAATGAGCGCAGAACTGTCAATAATTTAGCACAAATTACCAGTCGTATTCAGAGTAATGACAAAATGGCTGGTGAGAGAACTGCAAATGTCGCAATGATGGAGTAAGCATGCTCCTCTGGGGTAGTGATTAAGGCAGATTGTTGAAGCAGAGTAGAGAGAACATTACTCTGCATTGAATTGTCCTTTTGCTGACCTAGCCGTGCTCAGTGCAGAGATGGGAGTGTGGGGGGGGGAACCAGATTTTCAATCTGCCGCCCGAGCGTAAAACTGGCATTGCGGATCGGCTGCCCGTTATAGAAAGCCAGATTTTAATTTCTATTGAAATCAAAATTGGGCAGTTTCTGTAATGGCAGCGGATCCGCAATATCGGTTTTACATCTGGGCAGCAAATTGAAAATCTGCTCCTGGGTGTTGAAAAGGAAAGCATGTTTGAATTCCCAGCTCTGCCATCCTTTAAACCTTGATAAACACAAAAGTAAAAAAAAAGCAAAATATAATTCGGCAATCTGAAAGTGACTGACAAGTATGGAAATTTATGGCAACGAGCAGACTGGCTCCACAGGATTCATCACCTGCCCGATTTCAAATGAGCCTCTTTTAATGAAATGATAGCCTGGCATTCTCTCGTGGAGAATCTAGATGACTGCTAATTCTTTAATGATACAAATCTACTCACAACTCAAGCTGTAGGATACTATAAGATGGTAAGTATTAGGGACAAAGAAGGTGATATATGCTTAGAGGCGCAGGGCAAGGCTCGAATACTCAATGAGTACTTTGTATCAGTGTTTACTAAGGAGGTGGATGATGACAAAATATCGGTAGAAGTGGAAAAAGTAGAAGCAATGGAAGGGGTGAAAATTGATAGACAGGATGTACTAAAAAGGCTGGGTATGCTTAGAGTGGATAAGTCGCCTGGTCCAGATGGCTTGCATCCCAGATTGCTAAGGGAATTGGGGGAGGAGATAACGGAAGGGCTTGCCATAATTTTCCAATCTTCCCTAGATGCGGGGAAGGTGCCTGAGGATTGGAAAGTGGCAAATGTGACATCATTGTTCAAGGAAGGATGTAAGGACAATCCTAGTAACTACAGGCCGGTCAGTTTAACATCAGTGGTGGGTAAAGTTTTAGAAACAATAAATCAAGGAAAAAAATTAACGGGCACTTGGAGAGGTTTAAGCTAATTAAGGAGAGCCAACACGGATTTGTAAAAGGCAGATCGTGTTTGACTAATCTAATTGAATTTTTTGACGAAGTAACAGGGAGGATTGATGAAGGGAATGCAATGGATGTTGTCTGCATGGATTTTAGGAAGGCATTTGACAAAGTACCACATAGAAGGCTGGTTAACAAAATTGAGGCTCATGCAATAGGTGGGTCAGTGGCAACTTGGATAAGGAATTGGCTTAAGGATAGAAAACAGCAAGTTGTGGTAAATGGCTGTTTTTCAGACTGGAGGATGGTAGACAGTGGTGTTCCCCAAGGGTCAGTGCTGGGGCCACTGCTTTTTTTGATATATATAAATGACCAGAGTAGAATTTCTAAATTTGCCGATAACACCAAACTTGGGGATGTGGCAAACAGTGAGGATGATACTAATCGACTACAGCAGGACATAGAAAGGCTAGCAGAATGGGCAGACAAGTGGCAGATGGAATTTAATAGAGAGAAGTGTGAGGTGATGCATTTTGGCAGAAGGAACAGGGAGAGGCAATATACACTTAATGGCACAGTTTAAGAGAGTGTGCAGGGACAGAGGGATTGGGAATCAATGTGCATAGGTCCCTGAAGGTGGCAGGACATATTGAGAGAGTGGTTAGCAAAGCATATGGGATCTTGGGCTTAATAAATAGAGGTATTGAGTACAAAAGTAGAGAAGTCATGCTGAACAGAGCGCCGGCACGGACTTGATGGGCCAAATGGCCTCCTTCTGTGCCGTTATGACTCTATGAGTACTTCCAAATTGGTGAGAATACCAATCAAGCCCACATATTCTACTTGAAAGGGTAGGTAATGCTTTTAATTTAGTAAATTATGAAGATTCTAAAGATTCTTCAATGATTTTCTTTTTAATGATTGAAGGTGCCAAAAAAAGTAGGAACAAAATAGATGGCTTATGAAATCAAGCAATCACAATACCACTAACGTTAACAAGTGGGCATACTCCAAGAGATTTCCCTGATGGGCATCACTGTCCTGCTACGTTACTGAGGTGATAAAAGAGAGAGAGAAAAAAAAAAACTCAGCAAAGGAACCCTGCAAATGTGCTGTTTTTTTAAAAACTGGAAGGGGAAAAAAATGTGCAAGTATCTGGAATTAATCTTGATATTCCTAATACTTCCCCATTAATAGCCATTTCTCGATAAAGCTGATAACATTTACTTACAGTGGGAGTGCAGGGACTGACAAATTTCAAAAGCAAGCAACAGACCCATCACCCATCCCTTTCTTACAAACTAAGCATAAACTACAATGTCAAATAGGGAACAAACATGTGCAATATTTGCAAACTTAACATTTCTCAATCCTGCTTCACTAGAACGAAAAATTACATGGTTCCAACATAATTACCTTTCAACAAATATGATGACAGCATTGTGGAATGATTAGTCACAAAATGAATGGTTCTGCCTCACTGACAATATGACAGAGTTCATAAATATGAAATATTTTCTTTTGTTACTAGAAGTGCGGAGCAAATTATTGAGGCATCAAGACTTTCTACTCGGAAGTGAGTGTATTTTTGTTCCTTAATTGACTCATTGTTGATTTAGAAACTAACAACCAGAACCTTTGAGTATTCTATCAGCAGGTTATGTTGCCAAATTGAGTCTCAAAGTGATTGTTGTTTAAACTTCTTGGAGTCAGTCTGATCAATTATGTTGTAATTGCAAGGTTATTTTCTTCCCTTTACAATACAATAAAACCGCCACGATCTACTGTTAGAAACTTCACAGAAACAGAAGAAAAGGGAAATAAAGTTGAAGTAATCTACTTCTGGTTCTGTTATCAGTCTATGCTGAAGATTAGTTTTATTAAATTGATTTTTTACAATTACACTTAAAAAAAAATTGATAGGATTTTCCTCTAGGCACAGAATGATGCCAAGTATGTACACAAGTTTCTTTCCTATAACTAAGTGACATACCACGATAGAGTCATGGGCATCTATAACAAGTGCAATTTTCTAGGAGGAGTAATGGGACACTACCTGTACAGCCACTCAACACAGCAAACAGCAACCATCTCAGGGAGGGCCAGGTCAAAATAGCACACCAATTTCACTATACCATGCTCACATTTGCACTGTTGAAATCCTAAAATAGGCCAATATTCAATGGGAGGGGGTATGGATTAATTAGCACCTTCTTGAATTTTTTTTATTCTTTTATGGGATGTGGGTGTCGCTGGCAAGGCCAGCATTTATTGCCCATCCCTAACTGCCCTTGAGAAGGTGGTGGTGAGCCACCTTCTTGAACCGCTGCAGTCCGTGAGCTGAAGGTACTCCCACAGTGCTGTTAGGGAGGGAGTACTAGGATTTTGACCCAGCGACGATGAAGGAATGGCGATATATTTCCAAGTCAGGATGGTGTGTGACGTGGAGGGGAAATTGGAGGTGATGGTGTTCCCATGCGCCTGCTGTCCTTGTCCTTCTTGGTGGTAGAGATCACGGGTTTGGGAGGTGTTGTCGAAGAAGCCTTGGCGAGTTGCTGCAGTGCATCTTGTCGATGGCACACACTGCAGCCACGATGCGCCAGTGGTGGATGGAGTGAATGTTTAAGGTGGTGGATGGGGTGCCAATCAAGCAGGCTGCTTTGTTTTGTATGGTGTCGAGCTTCTTGGGTGTTGTTGGAGCTGCACTCATCTAGGCAAGTGGAGAATATTCCATCACACTCCTGACTTGTGTCTTGTAGATGGCGGAAAGGCTTTGGGGAGTCAGGAGGTGAGACACTTGCCGCAAAATATCCAGCGTCTGACCTGCTCTTGTGGCCACAGTATGTGTGTGGCTGGTCCAGTTAAGTTTCTTGTCAATGGTCATCTGCAGGATGTTGATGGTGTGGGATGCGGTGATGGTAATCCCATTGAATATCAAGAGGCGGTGGTTAGACTGTCTCTTGTTGGAGATAGACCCTTGATTCCTCTAGAGTCCAAAAATCTATCTATCTCAGCCTTCCCATTTACTTCAATTTTACGAGGGCTTCTTGATGCCACACTTGTTCAAATGCTGCCTTGATGTCAAGGGCAGTCACTCTCGCCTCTGGAATTCAGCCAGACTTGCCCGCCTTTCAACCACATTGAGCAATGCTGGGTCAAAAGAACGAAGTTCACCATAAGATTTTTGGTTATGCGCGACCCACTCCCTTGTCTATTTGGCCTCCCTGTCGATCCTGTGATGCTCATTCTCCTCATATTCATCGGTGAAGTGAATTATTCCAGTGACTTGGCACAAAGTGGGCCATCTGTCATGATTCAAGTGGATCCACAGGAAGACAATCCAAAGGCATGATTAATTCCTACAGACCTGATACTCCCTTTCATGGAGTAACAATAATGGCAGGCCCCTCAATCCCACTGGTGCAGCTTTATTGAACCTTTTTAGTGGATCTGGTGCCAGAGTGGGAGGGGAATTATTTAGTGCAAATTGCAGAAAGATCTAAGATCATGTTTACTTAATCATATCTGATGCTGTATTCAAGTTATATTCTAGCTATGCAACAGATGCCTCTTATGACTTCACTGTGGATTGAAATTGAAGGAGATGGAAAATTTTGGGAGAACATTTTCAGTACAAGCTATTTCCTGTCAGTATTACTTTATTTCCCACCTGTCGATCACATCATTGTTTTAGTTATTCACTTTTTCTCCAGTGGACACCTTTCGCTTCAGGCCACCACATATATCTTTCACAGTTGCTCTGGTGTCAAATAGTTTGGGAGTATTTCATGCTATTCCCAGTGGGGCTCCATTCACTTACACAAAAATTGGCACTGGTGTTAAGTCCAATACTGAGGCTTCCTAACCAGTAAAAGCTAGCACACTGGTTGGGTACCGCTGAGAAGGGATGGAGCACCACCTCATATTAGTCAAGTATGGCTTAAAGCATGGATTTACTGAAGAACTGCAATAACAGTGCCCACAGGCTTGACCATGATCAGAGATAGTAAGAGTTCCAATGGAATGCGGAGATATATATAATATAATCTGCACTGCACCCCTCCATGAGCAATCTATCCTTCCTGCGGTGCCGTGCCCAAAACAAAACGCATTACTCCAGATGGGGACGGACCAAGGCTCTATACAACTGAAGCATAACTTCCGCCCCCTTGTATTCCAGCCCGTTTGAGATCAAGGCATTCGATTAGCCTTTTTAATTGCCTTTTATGCCTGTCTACTAACTTTCAATGATTTGTGTACTTGGATTCCTAAATCTCTTTGCTCCTCTACAGTTCCTCGTTTCTCACCATTTATCAATACTCCAATTTATCTTTCTTGAGATCTTTATCATCTTCAGGCTTTTAAAATCCAAGTTTATCGCTTAATCATTACTTCCTGCTTTACTTTGTGTTCTCTTTTGCTCTTCTCAAGATTGGTGGTGTCATCCACTATAGGACTTGACCTTTCACCTTAGTTTTTCCAATTTAAAACAGTCTAAGCAAGTAGGGATGTTTACAAGGTATTAACATTTCTAATCTGTTGGTAAGAGAAGGATCCTTTGCCATCTCCATGTCTCAAAACATAAATAAGACAGCTGTGAGTCATCTATTTATCATATAATTGCGTGATGCATCAATTGCTGGCAATAAAACCAGGAGCCTGTTTAATTTGCAGCCAATTAAATCAAAGTGGCGCACCAGCATACAAAAAAAACCTGAAGAGCTACTAAAGGTGTTCTATCTATTTCAGTGAAATTCAAAAAGGTTTACACTATTAAATATGAACATATCTACATGTAAAGATGGTAAATTATAGCTTCATGGTTTAACTGTCAAATGAAAATTAGTTTTGGAGGAGGCTCCAGTTAAATATTAGGCTCCCAACAAAAGCTAGCAAGTTCAAATCAGACCCAGGACAGAGATTCGAACTCTGCTGCTCCAGTTTCTCTGGTTCCCAGACTGATAACTAAATGGAGCACTATGCACCTTATAACAGAGCAATACTGAAGCGCTTGTGGAGATATTTGAGGTCCAAAACCCTATGTCTTGCTTCCAAAAGGGGAAGGCATAGCAGTGGACCTAAACAAGAACTTGCATTGTTCTAGTGCCTTTGACATAAAAGATCCCAACTCACTTCACAGAAGTGCCAACAAAACACTAAGTAGTGTTCAGAGAAAAGTTAGATGTGGTGAACAAATTGGTAGGTTTTGTGGTGTCTAGTAAAGCAGAGGATGTGGTGTTTGAGAGAGCACTCCATCCTGTGGGTCCAAGATGACTGAAATCTCTACAACCAACGGTGGAACACAGAGGGAAGGGGGAATGTAAAGGAGGCCAGAGTCAGGAAAGTGCAGGGTATATGGTTCGATTAGGGCAGGAGGAGGTTGCAGAGGTAATGAGTGGTCAGGCAATGAAGGGATTTGTAGATGAAGACAAGGATTTTGAATAAAAGCTTATGACCAAGGTCACTACTTTAAGGTGACTGATTAAGTTAAGTGTCTTTTTATTAAATTGGATTTCAGAATTTTCCTTTAGGGTTTTAGGATCACGTTGCATAATTCATTATGTTTTTCTGTGAAAATTAAGACAAAACAGCCCCACAAGTGCCAACCATTCACTTTTGAAATGGCAATCCGATTTTCCACTGCCTGTTCACACTGTTTGTGAGGGGGCCTGGAAAAACTGCCAATTTGGGGACTGTTTAATCCTCAGTGGTTCACTCGTTTCCACGTTTCTCTTTGCTTCTGGCTGGCCTGCCATCCACCTTGGCTGGTGTGTATGCAAGGAGTTCAAGACAGGCTCGCACTCCTTTTCCTGCGCTGCAAGTCTGAAAGCAGCTTGTGCGTGTGTCAACATGAGAGCAGCAGAGGGCTGCGTGCAGCAGCTGTTTGCTTAGGTTTTGCTCTATAAACCCAGTGACCGCCCACAGCTGGCTGAGATTGAACCACATCCCTCTAAGCGGCTCTGTGTTGGTGAACTGGCGCAGAATTACCCTGACGCTGCAAAGCTGAGGAAAGTAGCCCATAAAGGCGGCAGCAGCAACACCATGAAAAGGTGTTGGAGAAAATATCAAGCTTTCTTCACGTAACAGAGATCATGCCCCTCTATGCCAATGGCACAGTCAACGGCTTTATCAGCACTCTTAGTATGTTTATTCGGACAAAGAAAACCCCCTGAATACTGAAACACAGGCAAGAGTGAGGTTTTTACCAGTTAAAGTAAGCACGTACCATCTAGATAGCAGTTCACATAAAGCAGAAAAATAACAGGTAATTTCCAATCAAAGCCAAAATCATAACCCAGCACTATTTGTTGTAGCAGTAGCGTTTACAGGTACAGAACCTGATGCTTACCTAGCATTGTACCTGCCACTGACTTACAGTGGAAACAGAACTCAAAATGCAGAAATCAAGGCGGCATGCTGCGCCAGCGTCCTATCAAGAAGCAAACCTTTTTCAAATGCAACCAGCTCCACTCCATACAATTGCTGGTTTCATAGAATGATAGAATTTACAGCACAGGATGCCTTGCCCCTCCTTATCTCTAACCTCCTCCAGCCCTACAACCCTCCAAGATAATAACACTCCTCCAATTCTGGCCTTTTGCACATCTCCGATTTTAATCACTCCACCACTGGTGGCCGTGCCTTCAGCTGCCGAGGCCATAAGCTCTGGAATTCCCTCCCTAAACCTCTCCGCCTCTCTTTCCTCCTTTAAGACGCTCCTTAAAACCTATCTCTTTGACCAATCTGCCCTAATATATGGCTCGGTGTCAAATTTTGTTTGATAATGTTCCTGTGAAGCGCCGTGGGACATTTTACTACGTCAAAGGCGCTATATAAATACAAGCTGGTATTGTTGGTCTATCATGCCCACGGTAGCGTTTCAATTGTAGGTGTATATTCTAATCTTATTTTCCTGCCCTCTTCATATCCTTTCATTGTTCCTTTTCAAATACTTACGCAAATCCCTTTCAAATGATACGATAGAACCATAGTTGTTTGCAACACAGGAGACCATTTGGTCTGTTGTATCTATACTGGCTCTTTGCTGGAGCAATCCAAAACTAATCTCATAGTCCTTCGCTCTCCCCATATACCTGTAGCAAGCATCTTCTGCTTCAAATATTTATCAATTTTCCTTTAAAAGATGCAATGGTTTCAAATCCATAAGCCAGTTATGGTAAAGCATTCCATGTTCGAATAATCCTCCATGTAAAAATATTCTTCCAATTTCTTTCATTCTTCTCGTGATAACCCTGAGTCTATGCCCCTTTGTTACAAATTCAGCCATTAGAAAGAATCTTTCACTCTTTATTCTCTCAGAATCTTTCAGAATTTTGAAAGCCTCTATTAGCTCCACACTTAACCTTAAAAAAAAGTCCCTGAGGTTGCGAACAGTCTGCTTCAACCTGAGACAGCAGCTAAGAAGGATTGTGGAATCAGCAGTGAGGGTAGAGAGTTTGTGGAGGTGCCGAAGATGATGGCTTCAGTCTTCCAAATGTTTAGCTGGAGGAATGTGTGGCTCATCCAGGACTGGATGTTGGACAAGTAGTCTGACAACACAGAGGGAAAAAAAGCTTGGCAGAGACTGAGCCCTGAAAAGAATACCCGAAATCGAGACTCTGCGCCTGCTCCCAAGTTCCAATAATATTGGCCCGTATTTTCCGATTGGAGACTTCCTGCGTTCCCCATTTATAATTTAAAAATACTTTAAAAAAAGGTAAGTTTATTTTTAGCCCCATAAAAAACGAATTACTTTTTTCAAAAAATTAAATTTGTTTAAAATGTTTAATTTAATGTAATTTTAATTAAATGTGGTTTTTTAAAATTTATTTAATGTTTAACTGTGTTTTTAAATGTGATCCCCATTCATACTTTTGACAGATCTATGCATAGAGAACTGTCAAAAGTACGAAGGGGGATTCCCTTCTCCCATTGGTTCCCCACGGCCCACGTGTTTCCAGCGACGCTTGCGAACCGCATGTGCCCCTGGGATACCTGGGCCTCTGTGCGCGCGGACCAGGAGAGGCCCAGGATCGGAAGTCTCGGGACCTACGGAGCCCTCAGGTAAGTGCGTAGATTTTTCCCAATCAGAGGCATCCGCACGCAGGAAGCCTCCGATCGGAAAATCTGGCTCAATATCAAGTAACCAGGGAAAAAGTATTCCCATTATTTTGACATTAATCTGATTCTTTCACCTGATGCTTCCATATAGCATTGGGACAAGTATTGAAACCGTGTTTAAATATTATTGAAAGAAAATTGTATTTAAACACACCAACAACTTGTATTTATATAGCGCCTTTAACATAGTAAAATGTCCCATGGCACTTCACAGGAGTATTATAAGACAAAAAAATTAGACACCAGGATATTCAATCAGATTAATATCAGAATAATTATGCCATAGCAGGAGGTTTCCAGTTCAAATCTCAGTCATTTCAATGAGAGCTGTTAATGCCATGACCACATTAGCAGTACAGGCCCTGGCATCTATAAAAGACATTTAAATTAAAAAAAAATATATCTTTTCTATAATGAGAACTGAATGCCCTGCTCCAGATCGTCTACCAGCACAGTCACCTTGTAACTGGACCAGCTCAGTGAACTGCAGCTGTATTCCCACCTGCACTTGACAGCCTAACTCAAATTCCCTGTGTGGAGTTTGCACATTCTCCCCGTGTCTGCGTGGGTTTCCTCCGGGTGCTCCGGTTTCCTCCCACAGTCCAAAAATGTGCGGGTTAGGTTGATTTGGCTATGATAAATTGACCCTTAGTGTTAGGGGGGGATTAAATATGTGGGGTTATGGGGATAGGATGGGATATGTTCGGGGGAATTAAATACGTGGGGTTACGGGGGTAGGGTGGGATATGTGTACTGTGGGGATTAAAGCAGGGGACAGGGTACTGGATTTGGATGATCAGCCATGATCGTATTGAATGGTGGAGCAGGCTCGACGGGCCGAATGGCCTACTCCTGCTCCTAGATTCTATGTTTCTATGTTTCTATCAGACAGGCTCACAATGTCTGTCACTGCATCTGGCCATGCACAACTGTACAAGTTGGCAAGACTAGATAAGCTGACAACCGACTAGGCTGAAACATCAATTCTAATAAAGTATATTTACATTACATTTCAAAAAAGTCAGAAAGATTAAATTTTAAAAGGGGGGGAAAATGGAAGCAAGAAAATGGAAATGCTCAAAAATGGATCCAAGAAAAAGATGACACAGAGACACACACACACACAGCTCATAGGGATCAACATATTTATACACTCTAGTCAGCACTGTATTTTTCAAGGCAGTGGGAAAGTCCACCAGTCGAAGAACTAGAATCAACAGGGGGAAAAAAATCAGTATGATGTTACCCAGGACCTGCTGATTAAATTGAAACATTGCAGTATAAATCTGCTACTGAAGAAAGCTCTACTATTTCGATAGTTTACAGAAACTTTATTGCAACAGCAATACAACTTTAGATGTATCCTTATATAATGCCTGAGGACTTGAACTTGGACAGTTTCAGATCCTGGACCAGTGTGCCAAGAAAATATTTATAATCTCTGTTGCAATAATATAAATTACTTGATCCTTCGTTACCACCACCAGGATTGGCAGTGCATTTGAGGCAAGATTCCTACATACTTCTCAAACTATAAACTTGAAATTCAGTGACATTATATTTTATTATGGCTAGTGCAGTGAACATTCAAAATACCATTTTTATTTTGTACTTTTTTTCCATCTACTGAGTTTAATGTATTATTATGGTTTACAAATGAGGGTGTTTTGGCTTTCAATTATGCTCCAAAATAAAATCAAGGCATTAACCCATCTTGATGAAGAAATGTGAAATTAAGTCTTAGGCCTACCCATTTTAGACTTGTTGGGTATTTTAAAATTCAGGAATGCCTTTTCAAAGTTGGAGCAGCAGGGCAAGTTCAAATTTCACCCCCCAAATTGGGATGTCCCAATTAAATTAACACAATTGAGCTACGCTTTCCAGAACCAAACACTGCCTCTTTCTTGCTTCTGCCTAATTTCTATCAAATACTATCAAGTATCTGCAAAGTCAAGTGTTATTTGAAAAATTATATATATTTAAATCATTGCTCTTTAAGCATAAGGTAAATGTATGGTTACATTTGGGTGTTTTCTCGTCAGAAAGCCCTGAAGCAAAAGGGAAACTGGTTTGCTTAAAATAAAAATAAAACTCTCAATAGCCCAATAGAGCATGGATTAACATGTTTACTTGAATACACTGACATAAATTGCTTCCTCTGGTTCACAGCTCATAAAAATCTGAGATATTGTGCTAGTAAGATTGGGATGTGATAATGTAGATAGAGCGAGAGGGATGGGTGGAGATGCAAGGTATGTTGGTGTGAGTAAGGATGTGCAGGAGAAGGGTTGGGAAGGCAGAGTGATGGGAATGTGATGAAAGGCACAGCAGGATGAAGGTGAGTGTGGCTTTGGACTCACCTTTCCTGATCTAACAAGATCGTTGAAGCGTTTACGGCACTGCACCCAGGTCCTCCTGACGACATCCCTGCTATTCACCTCCTCTGCTACTTGGAGCCAGGCTCCATTGCTTTGCTGGAGAGGTCTCTTCCTCCCATCAGCAGGGAAGAGGACTTCCCTGCTTGCTCTGATTCCCATCACAAGCATATGGAGGAAGTCATCGGAGAACCTGGGTGCAGCCCTCTGCCTCTGTGCAGTAACCTCTGGTTGTGTGTGCAGCAGTGGAATTGTGAAGTTCAGTGACTGCACACTCCTAGATGAACCTTCAAATGCAATGTGGCCATGGCTCCTTTAAATATCCCGGCTGAAAACGCATCATTGATGGTCACCAGACCAGACCTGCACTTTTTAATTGGGCCAGGTAATGTGCAGGGCAGGCTTAATAGGCCCCATTAACGTAACATTGTTCTATGGAGCCAGCAACGGGCTGGTGACCCGCCATGGCGACCGTCTGCACCGCCCAGGTAAAGAAAATTCCGGCCCGTAAAATTGAGTCGATGGCGCCCTGCACCCATGGGAAGTCAGCCAGAGTGGCAAAGCCGAGCACCCGCTCAGTAACACTGGCTTCATCAATGGCAAAGTTGATATAATTGGCTGACTTGTCAAAGAGGGCATCGGTGACCTGTGTGATGCATCTGTGGGCGGCCGACTGCAAGATGCCGCAAATGTCTGCTGCAGATCCCTGGAAGAAGCCTGTGGCGAAGAAGGTGAGGGCACTGGTGACTTTGACAGCCACTGGTAAGGCGTGTCCACCCGCTCCTCTGGGCTGCAGGTCTTCCTCCAGCAATGTGCAAATGTCTGCGATGACCTGGCGCGATAGCCTGAGCCTCCTTGCTGGCACTGCTGCTCAGTCATGTTGAGGAAGCTCATCCTCTGCCTGTATACCCTGTGTAGGGGGTATCGCACGGTGCAGCCCTGCACTGATACCCTCTGTCCTGTGGAGCATCAGGGCGTTGAGGAGAAGGTTGGTGGTGTTGTTGTTGGTGTTGCTGGTGTGCCTGGTGTTGATGGTGTTGGGTCTCATTGTGGTCAGATTCTGAGGACCAAGGTGAGACAGTATAAACATCACCATACTGATGGAAGAGATGGTAGGTCATACCTAGCACAAAGGAAGATGGTTGTGGTGGTTGAAGGTCAATCACCACAGCCCCAGGACATCGCTGCAGGAGTTCCTCAGGGCAGTGTCTAGGCCCAACCATCTTCAGCTGCTTCATCAATGACCTTCCCTCCAACCTAAGGTCAGAAAATGGGGATGTTTGCTGATGACTGCACAGTGTTCAGCGCCATTCACAACTCCTCAGATAAAGAAGCAGTCCATGCCTGCATGCAACAAGACCTGGACGACGTTCAGGCTTGGGCTGATAAGTGGCAGCTAACATTCACGCCACACAAGTGCCAGGCAATGACTATCTCCAACAAGCGAGAGTCCAACCAGCGCCCCTTGACATTCAACGGCATTACCATCGCCGAATTCCCCATCAACAACATCCTGGGGGTCACCACTGACCAGAAACTAAACTGGACCAGCCACATAAATACTGTGGCAACAAGAGCAGGTCAGAGACTAGGTAGTCTGCGGCGAGTGTCTCACCTCCCGACTCCCCAAAGCCATTCCACCATCTACAAGGCACAAGTAAGGAGTGTGATGGAATACTCTCCACTGGCCTGGATGAGTGCAGCTCCAACAACACTCATCCAGGACAAAGCAGCCCACTTGACTGGCACCCCATCCACCACCTTAAACATTCACTCCCTCCAACACCAGCGTACCGTAGCTGCAGTGTGTACCATCTACAAGATGCACTGCAGCAACTCACCAAGGCTTCTTCAGCAGCACCTCCCAAACCCGTGACCTCTTCCACCTAGAAGGACAAGGGCAGCAGGCGCATGGGAACACCACCACCTCCAAGTTCCCCTCCAAGTCACATACCATCCTGACTTAGAAGTATATCGCCGATCCTTCATCGTTGCTGGGTCAAAATCCTGGAACTCACTACCTAACAGCACTGTGGGAGTACCTTCACCAAACGGACTGCAGCGGTTCAAGAAGGCGGCTCACCACCACCTTCTCAAGGGCAATTAGGGATGGGCAATAAATGCTGGCCTTGCCAGCGACGCCCACATTCCATAAATGAATAAAAAAAAGTTGACAGAAGCAATCAGTCAATGGTGAGAGAGGTTCTTCCAATGAGGTGACACTGGATGGAGACTTTGCTGGAAAGACTTGCAGCCTGCAGGAAGCTCAATCTGCGCTGGGAATGCAGTCAGCAACAACTTCTGCCTGAGGAAAGTGATCAGCTGTCAGGTGGGAGATTTAAAACTACATTTGATGCTGTCAAGTAATCAGCTGGAGCAATGGTCACGCAACTCCCGCCTCAGGTTGGCAGACGTGGTTCCCGAGCTGCGTGAAATATGTGGCCATGCAGGGAAATTTGAAATGTAGGAGGAAAAAGGCTCTTAACTGTCTGGAAACAAGGTTATAATGATTTCAATTAGGTCGTCCGCCTCTGCCAGTTGGGTCATTGTGCACTGGCAAATGTACCCGAGGGAAAGGTACGTGGGGGTAGGATGACGGCGGGTTCCTGACCCGCTCCCACTTTTTTCAAATTTCCCACCCGACCAGCCTCCATTCCCGCCCGCACGGACCCCAGAAAATTCCAGCCATGGTATTTGTACTTTCTAATCTCAACTGTTCCAGAAGCATCTTGGTTCTTCGGGCACTTACAATGTAGTACAGTGCATCAACCAGTTTTACTTCAGCTACACGCTGAATAGTAATGTACTGGCTGTAATGATCACAGCTTAGTCTCACTTATACCAGAATACATAACCTCAAGCAGAATGTCAAAACAATGGCGCAGGAATTGTTGCAAGATTACACTCATTATTTGTAAACCCGACTGAATAAGCAAGTCACAAAAAGGGCACAACTAAATACGTGCACGAGGGAACATTTCGCAATTTCAAAGCAGGAATTGGTTGCTGACTAAGACATATTTTAGAGTGGAAAAGTATGAAAAATTGAGCATTTACAAACATGCAACTCCATGTTACAGATGAGGCCTCACCACCTCCTCCACACTATCTTCTCGTGTTTACAGTTTAAGATGGTTTACATAAGCAGGTGAAGTCTTGTGTGAACCAAAACCTATGCCTTCTTGATCTGCTACATATGGATCACCATAGTCCAGATCGAACAATCACCCCAAATCACAATAAATCACTTTTCGGAGAATACGTGGGATGCCCACCAACTTTGACAGGATACACGTACAAGATAAATGCATCGTACAGAAATCAAATTCTATTTTTGTCACAGCTCATACACACACACATCGATTTGTGAGTATAAGTAATCTGCTGTTGTGCTGCTTACAGTAAATCAGATGATCTGCTCTCGCATAAGGTCAGGAACGTTAAATAATGGCAGCACTGAGGGTAGGATCCTGAAGTCTTGCAGCACTTGTTGGTAAGAAATTTCCCAGAGATGTTGAATTAAGTGCTTTTTGATTTGTGTTGGATAATAAATACTGTTTTCCTTATATAAATGAATACAACTACTGTACTGCTGGAACAATGAACAAACACATAATAAAATTAACTGCTTTAATAACATTGGCCCGGATTTTCTGGGGCCTATGACCGCGTATGCGGTCGTAAGTGCCTCGCAAGTTCCAGGTTTATGCATGCTCATGCGCGAAAACCCGGAACTTGCGATCTATCAAGAATCTTCTTGACAGATCCTCCGCATCCCCGGGAAATGGACATTCACTGGCAAAGATTTGCCCAACTCTTGCCCAGCGAATGCCCATGAAACTCTTATGTCTAGTAAAAGCAGGCGTTGGGCCTTCTTTTACCAGCATAAGGGTGAAAATATTAAAATAAAACTTTATAAATCACTTTAACATTCAAAAACCTGTAAAATAAGTGTTATTTTTGGCCCCTTGAAAAATGTTTACTTTTTTTTAAATTAATTTTTGTTTTAAATGTTTAACTAAATTTTATTTCAATTCATTTTAAACATGTAATGATTTTTTTTATTTCAGTACTGTTAAGATGTATTTTTTGGGTGATTCCTATTAAGCTTATGGGGATTCCGTACGTAAATTGAATCTCCATAAGCATAATGGGAATCCCCTTTCTGATTGGTTGGGCCAGCCCATGTGATCTCAGGGGCGCCTGAGAGCCACATGCACCCCTGGGATACGTGGGCCTCTACGCATGCGTACGCGTAGAGGCCCAGGGGCGCGAATCTCCGTGGATCCAGGACCATCAGGTAGGTGTGTAGTTTTATTGCGGTTTGGAGGTATCCGCTCACGGGAAGCCTCCGACCGCAAATTCAGGCCCATTCATTTTACTTTTAATCAGAAAAATCCAGTCAGAAATTTTTGCATCTCTTGGAAAGTAGATAAAGGATGGGCATTGCAAACAGCATCCTCTATGAATGACCAGTTTTACTGTTGAACATTTTCAGAAATTACCTCAGGGAACATTATTTACTTCAGATAATAGTCCAAAAGTATCGCTTTGGATAAAAACTCTAATAAAATGGTTTACGATGTTAGCAATTTTTCCTTATACAAAAAAAATCTGTGGCCTCACCCATGTTCAGATTTTCCACTTATCTGCAAAAGGGCTGGACTTGCAAATAGCAAGTCCTCTGTCACTAGGCATATTGCTGCAAGGAGTCGGGACCTGAGGAGGCATTATATCTCCGGCGAAATCTAAAACAAAAAAAACCCAAGGAGTGACGTCACAGGACATCAGCTAGGTGATTGGTTGATGAGTATTAACGTTTTTTCTCTCTAAGCTAGGCAGTGGTTTAAACTAAGAGTGGGAAACTATGAAATACTTTATTAAATTAAACACTTAACTAAATAAACTAATTAATATAACTATATATAATCATTGAATAAAGATTTTAACTAATTAAATAAGTAAAAGAAGGTTAGACTAAGATATGGCAGAGCAGGTTGTGTGTCTGGACTGCAATATGTGGGAGTTTGTGGACAGCAAGACTGTCCCGAGCCAACATATCTGCAGGAGATGTCTCCATCTCGAATCTCTCCGGCTCAGAGTCACTGAGCTGGAGTGCGACTTGGAGACACTCCGACACATAAAGGAGGGGGAAGAGTATCTGGACAGTTTGCTCCAGACCCCGGTTGCACCTCGTAGAGAGGTGCAGGATCAGAACGGGGTTGGTGTGATCCTCTCCAACAGACACAATGTACTTGCTACCTGTGAGGATAAGGATAAAGGGGGAAAAATTTGGTTGATTTGCACCTCCCGTTAGCACCCTAAGAGGGCACTAACGGGGCGCAAAGCAACTAGCGTCTGGGCGCGGCGCCGCCAACACCTCCCGTGAAATTCAGCGAGAGGTTAGCGCCGGCGGTAACCATTAGCGCCCTGCGGCGCTGCGCCGCCGACGTCATCGCCGTGCGCAGCGCCCCGGCTGCGATCTTTGGTAGCGCCCCCTGACTTACCGCCGGACGCTATGTCCGACAGGGTCAGGGGAGCCGACCTGCAGCCGGGGCAGCGCAAATTAAAGAGGAGGTGCCGGGTGGCCATTTTTGTTGCTGGCTGCCTGCCAGCACCTGCCCCCGTTGCTGTTCACGGCCTTCTATGCAGCCCCCACCGCGGGGGGCCGGCTGCGCTCCGGCACTCCGATCCCTGGTGGCCCAGCTGGGCCCTGGGTCGCGCTGCGCTAGGCCCCCCCCTTTAATAAGGGGAGGAAGGCCTGCAGTACGTAGCGCCGTGATATTCACTCGCACGCCCCAAGAGGGAGGGGGACCACTTCCAGTAGCGCCCTGCCTCCATCTTGGGGCACTACCAGTGAATTTCGGGCGTGGGGGCACTAATTTTTTCGGGGCACTAAAAGTAGCAAAGATAGCGACCCAATTTTCCCCCCAAAGACTGTCGGAAGGACAGCCAGAATGCAGACCATGGCACTTTGGAGCAGGAGGTTGTCCTAAGGGGGAGAAGGACGAGGAGAGAATGCGTAATGTGTCAGCTGTAGGGGATTCTATAATTAGGGGGACAGATAGCATCTTTATAAGCAGGATCGAGAGTCCCACATGGTATGTTGCCTACCTGGTGACAGGGTAAGGGACATCTCGAACTAGCTTGAAAGGATATTGGAGAGGGAGGGGGAGGATCCAGTCGTTGTGGTCCATGTTGGGATTAACAACACAGGGAAGAGTAGGCAAGAGGTCCTGTTTGGGGAGTACCAGGAACTCGGAGCTAAATTAAAGAACAGGACCTCAAGGGTTATAATCTCTGGATCATTAGCTGAGCCACGTGCAAATTGGCGTAGGGATAAGCTGATTAGGGAAGCGAACACATGGCTAAAGGAGTGGTGTGGGAAAGAGGGGTTCCATTTCATGGGATGGGACACTGGCTCCAGTATTGGGACAGGAAGGAACTGTACCGTTGGGACGGGCTTCACCTGAACTGGTCCAGGACCAGGGTCCTAGTGGAAAGGATAAATAGGGCGGTCACAAGGACTTTAAACTAGTAAATAAGGAGGGGAGAGTTCAAGTGGAAATTATAGTAAAAATAGTTCGAAAACAAATGCAAGGGAAGAGAGTGGAGTAACAGCCAAAAATTGTGCTTTAGGCACTACATGTAGAGTGACAATTAAAAGATGTAGGGGGAAAAATTCATTAGCAACCATTTTGGGTTGCTAACATCACCTGGGTGCAAAATTTAGCGCCCGGTGAAAAATAGCACCAGCAATCGATAACTTCAGTTTTAGCGCCCCAAGAGGGAGGTGGAGCGCTAATTCAAGCGCTCCACTTCCTTCTTAGAGCGCTATCTCCAAATATCGGGGCAGTGCGTTCTGCAGCACTACGCACTGGGCCACATAGCGCTGCCACATGGAAGGACTCTTCCCCTCATTAAAGGGGAGGGCCCAAGCCCACAACTCTGCAGGGCCCTACCTGGACCACCGGGGAGCAGGGTGCCATGCCAGCAGCCCGGCACTCAAGAGGAGTGCCAGGCTGCCAGATCGTGGCACGGACCCCGCATTCAAAGAGGCAACGGGCCACGACAAGTAAGTCGGACGATTTCTTTCCCCCCGCCCGCCACGTCCCCTTTAGTTAGCGCCCCGCTAGCCTCCTGCCGCTCCGTTCCCGCCCCCTAAATCGGTGGGGCACTAACGAGAGGCGCAAATGCACCGAAATTCTAGCCCATAAAGTGATTAAACCAGGTGAGCGAAATAAGAAACAAATGATATAAACATTAGAGCTGAAGGACAGGCTAGGGTGTGTGGCCTAAATAAGCATCCTTTATACAAACGCACGGAGTACAAGGAATAAATTGAATGAACTGCAGGCGCAAATTCAAATTGGAGGATATTACATGGTAGCCATTACTCAGACATGGCTGCAAGACAGTCATGACTGGGAACTAAATATACCAGGTTATAAGATCTACAGGAAAGATAGGGAAAATGGTAGAGGGGGAGGAGTAGCCTTAGTGATTAAGGATGAAATCACTTCAATGATGAGAGAGAATATAATGGGAGGTAAGCAGGCAGTGGAGACTTTATGGGTAGAATTAAGAAACAGGAAAGGATTTAAGTCTGTAGTGGGAGTTGTGTATAGGCCCCCTGGTAGCAGCTCTGAAGTGCTAGATTGTATAAATGCAGAGATTAGACAAGCGTGTAGTAAAGGCAGAGTGGTTTTAATGGGGGATTTTAACTTTCATATTGATTGGGAAAAGCAGACTAGTACCTGTCAGAAAGGTAATGAATTTCTTGAGCATGTCTGGGATCGTTTTCTTCAACAATATGTCCCAGAGACAACAAGAGGGCATGCCATATTAGATTTAGTAATGAGTAATGAGCCAGATTTAGTTAACAGCCTAACTGTGCGTGAACATTTATCCAATAGCGATGATAACATGATCGAGTTCAACGTAGCGTTTGAAAGGAAGAAATGCGAAACAGCTACTAAAAGTCTAGATTTAGGTAAGGCCGACTTCAAAAGGCTGAGACAGAGACTGTCCACAGGAAACTGGGCAAATCTGTTAATGGGTAAAATAACAGATCACCAGTGGATGTTCAAAAAAGAATTTAAGGTGATACAGAACCAGTTTGTAAACCTGAGGGGCAAGAACTCTACTTGCCAAAAAAAAACTGCCATGGACGACTAAAGAGGTAAGGGACAGCATAAAACTAAAAGAAAAAGCATACAAGAATGCAAAAAATAGCACAGATCCTGGCGAATGGGAAAGATACAAAGAACAGCAAAGGGTCACAAAACAGATAGTAAGAGCCACAAAAAGGGAGTATGAATGGAAACTTGCAAGGAATATCAAAATCAACACTAAATTTTTTTACAATTATATTAGGAAAAAGAGGTTAGTCAGGAGCAATGTTGGCTCCGTAAAAACTGAAAGCGGTGATATTATCAATGATAATAAGAAAATGGAGGACATGTTGAATAATTACTTTGCGTCAGTATTTACAGTAGAGGAAGAGGATAGCATGCCAGAAATCCCAAGGAAACAAAATCAGGGACAGGGACTCAATAAAAGTAACATAAGTAAAATAACAGGAATGAAGAAAATAATGGCACTAAAGAGTGACAAATCTCCAACCAGATGGTTTCCATCCCAGGGTTTTAAAGGAAGTCGGTGAGCACATTGCAGATGCCCTAACTTATAATCTTCCAAAGTTCTCTCGATTCAGGAACCGTTCCTTTAGATTCGGAAATTGCACGTCACTCCGCTACTTAAAAATGGAGAGAGGGAAACCAGGGAATTATAGACCAGTTAGCCTAACATCTGTTGTCGGGAAATTGCTAGAGTCTATAATTAAGGATAGGGTGACTGAACACCTCAAAAATTTTCAGTTGATCAGAGAGTCAGCATGGATTTGTGAAAGGTAGGTCATGCCCGACAAACCTGATTGAATGTTTTGAAGGTGACTAAAGTAGTGGACAGGGGAATGTCTATGGACATAATTTATATGGACTTCCAGAAGGCATTTGATAAACTCCCACATAAGAGACTGTTATCTAAGGTAGAAGCCCACGGAATTGAGGGCAAATTATTGACCTGGTTCGGAAATTTACTAAGTGGCAGGAGACAAGCAGTAGGTATAATGGGTAGGTACTCAAATTGGCAGGCTGTGACTAGTGGTGTCCCGCAGGGATCTGTGTTGGGGCCTCAACTATTCACAGTATTTATTAACGACTTAGATGATGGCATAGAAAGTCATATATCCAAATTTGCCAATGACACAAAGATAGGCGGCATTGTAGGCAGTGTAGATGGAAGCATAAAATTACAAGGGGATATTGACAGATTACGTGAATGGGCAAAACTATGGCAAATGGATTTCAATGTAGGCAAATGTCAGGTCATTCACATTGGACCTAAAAAGGATAGAACAGGGTACTTTCTAAATGATGAAAGGCTAAAAACTGTGGAGCTCCAGCGACATAGATCATTAAAATATCATGAACAGGTACAGAAAATAATTAAAAAGGCTAATGGAATGCTGGCCTTTATATCTAGAGGACTAGAGTGCAAGGGGGTAGAAGTTATGCTGCAGCTGTACAAAACCCTGGTTAGACCACACCTGGAGTACTGAGGGGAGTTCTGGGCACCACACCTTAGGAAGGATATATTGGCCTTGGAGGGAGTGCAGCGTACGTTTACCAGAATGATACCCGGACTTCAAGGGTTAAGTTACTAGGAGAGATTACACAAATTAGGGTTGTATTCCCTTGAATTTAGAAGGTTAGGGGGTGATCTGATCGAAGTTTTCAAGATATTAAGGGGAACAGATAGGGTAGATAGAGAGAAACTATTTCTGCTGTTTGGGGATTCTAGGACTAGGGGGCATAGTCTAAAAATTAGAGCCAGACCTTTCAGGAGTGAAATTAGGAAACACCTACACACAAAGGGTGGTAGAAGTTTATAACTCTCTTCTGCAAACGGCAATTGATGTTGGATCAATTGTTAATTTTAAATCGGAGATTGATAGCTTTCTGTTAACCAAAGGTATTAAGGGATATGGGCCAAAGGCGGGTATTTGGAGTTAGGTCGCAAATCAGCCATGATCTCATTGAATGGCAGAGCAGGCTCGAGGGGCTGAATGGCCAACTCCTGTTCCTATGCTGTTGGTCATGAAATTTCTCACCAGAAAAGGTAATTCACTACAGATAAAAATCCCAGAATTCACAGTTTACCGTCTACTGATTTCTTTGTCCAGCAACAACAAAACAAGTTCCTGGAAAATACTGAAATAGTGTTTCCTTTACCCACTGCAGCTGTATAAAAATCTTTTGTAAATAATGATTTGCTTCATGAATGTGAAGAATAGAGAGGACAAGATTTAACCAGCATTTCAAATTTAACTGCATCTGGTCGAGTTTTGCTGGCCTCAGGAAACCTGACAGCTAATGGAAGGCGAGGACTGCTGGATCCAGGAGGTGAGTGCCTTTACACTTACCTCCTAGATTCAACGTCCTTGCCTCACCCCCCACCCGGCGATTGGAGACCCCCCCCCCCCCCCACATGGCCTCCAATCCACTCACCATCACCCCCACAACAGGCCTCTGATCCCCCCCCACCCCCACAGCCTCCGACCTCCCCTCCCACCATGAGGCCTCAGATCGCCATCCGCCCCCCTACACCCTCCCAAACGAGGCCGCCGATTGCCTTACTGGCCTCCCCCTCTCCCCACAAGGTTTCCCGCCCTCCCCCCGAAATGGCAGTCAAAATTTAGTCTGTTTTGAGTGATTTGATTGGCTTGCTTTTACCTTTCTAAAAAAATTGCAAATTACTTTATTACCATAAACAAATTTGAATCATAATTAATAAATCTGTATAGTAGCCAATCAGGTTAAAAAATTTGAACTGAATTTCAATCTCAATTAATAAAATGCATTTCCATTTCCATACAGACAGCAAATGCATGCTACATACTCTTTTCCATATATTTTGATAGATAGACATAGACACACACAAACTGAGTTTCTGGTTTATTTTACTATTCAGTGTTTCTCTGAAAATGTTTCCAGAATATTGATTTATTGCATTCAGTCTTCTCTAATTTTAATATTTTACGCATTTACACTTGTGAAAGCTAATTAAATTTTGATATTAAACATACATTATATTTTAAACAAAGTCATTGTATTGCAGGAAAGCTTTTTGCTGAACAAAAAATATAATTCAACAACTATTTACCTAGTTCTAAATCGAAACATACATAAAAAATATAAAACATGTGCATGCTACCTAAATCTAGTTCTACAGTGCACAATTTCTATGGGTAGTTGGAAATGTAATTTACAGCCACAAATTATGCATGTCAAAGATTCTGTTCTAATATCTGCATAAGGTTGTAATGGAAACTCAGCCTAGAGATTTAACTAATCAAAACTTCATTCACTCCAAAAGAGCAGAAAAATAAAATAAAATCTTCAAAAATTATCTTAGTAACCCTGGCGTTGTAAGAGATAAATATACATAACAACTAAAAGTATTTAATTATACAAGAGACTGATTCTATCTTGCTGCATTATGCAGGTTTCAATTAAAAAAGCAGTACAGGAAACTTTTGTTTATCCGCCACCCAAATATCCGGAATTCTCGCTTAACCGGCAAAAATCATCCTCCGAAAACTCCTCTCAAATAACCGGCAATGTTGCCGAGTCGCAGTCGAGTCTCCGCGAACGCCGAGTACTCCGAAAACTCCTCTCAAATAACCGGCAATGTTGCCGATCCCGAGTCCGAGAACGCCGATTTAGTCAGTAGGGGTAGTTTTCAAAAGTGCCACTACTCGGCCTCCTGGCGCTGTCGGAAGTATACTGCACATTTCTTGATTTATTTATTTTTCTTTGTTAAAAATAGCCTCGGTAGATATAACTCTCCGTTATCCAGTACTTTCGATAAACCGGCACCACGCTGGTCCTGTCGGTGCCGGTTAATAAAGAGTTTCCTGTATATCACAGGGACTGAAATGGGGCTCCATTTCAATTCATGAAAAACAATAGCTTCCTTACCTGCAATACATTACTGTTGTGTCCACAATGAAAAAGCAGCCTTAGAATGTAATTAAGTTCAATGTATCTTCATCAATTTCAAATTACTATCACATTTAATTGGTGTTTGCAGTTGACAATGAAAAACTCTCTACCCTAAGGCATGCAGACACTGTGTAATAATTCATTATTGAGTGCCAGTCTCTGGTGTCCATCACATGCACCTTCAAAAATACAAAACAACCAATCGGCCACATGAGGAGAAGGGGCTGCGGTCGATTTATGAACTGTATAAAAGGAAACTTACAAATACATAAATCAATCACAGTATACAGTAAAACAACAGTAATCAGCTTGCTGATGTCAGTCAGTATGGTGATGGAGTTCAGAATCCCCAGAGAGGGGGAAGAAAAACAGCTATGACTTGAATTACTGTCTATGTTGGAAAATGTACATCTATAGAAGACAGATTGGGCTCAGTTATGATGTGCCCCCACCTCCACCAGCCCCCAGCCCCGCCCCATCATGGCCCAGGAGTCTGGCATTTAATTGAAGAATGGCTACTAGGGCTGCCTAGCAAGAGCTACAACCTTCAGAACAGGTGACTTTTTGTGCAGGATTTGCAACAATCAGTTGTCTGCTCAGTCCACCTAATGGAAGTATTAAACATAAAAAAGTCTAAAAAAATTGCAAGCATGGGTAAGCAAAGTACAAAGAATGACAGTTCCCCAGTACTGGCACCAGTACTGGTGAAAGAGAGAGCTGTTCTGCTGGGACGGACTACACCTGAACCATGCTGGTACCAGAGTTCTAGCGAATCGAATAACTAAGGAGGTAGATAGGGATTTAAACTAAATAAGGGGGGGGGGGGGGTCCCGGTGGAGAGAAATCTAGAATGCGAAAGAGAAAAGACAAGGAAGCAGTGCAGGAAAGTGATTGGGATAAGGATAACCAGATTGTGTCAGGAAGGGACAGAGCATACAAACAAAGGAGTGCACCAATAAATAGGGTCCGGGTAAGAAAAAATGGTAATAAGACAAATAGGGCCATAGTACAAAAAAATGTTAAGATGTCTAAAAATGTTAAAAAGACAAATCTAAAGGCACTATATCTGAATGCACGAAGCATTCATAATAAGGTAGACGAATTAACAGCACAAACAGATGTAAACGGATACGATATAATTGCGATTACGGAGACATGGCTGCAGGGTGACCAAGGCTGGGAGCTGAATATCCAACGATATTCGATATTTAGGAAGGACAGGCGAAAAGGAAAAGGAAGTGGGGTGGCCTTGTTGGTAAAGGATGAAATCAGGGCAATAGTGAGAAAGGATATTGGCTCAGAAAATCAAGATGTAGAATCAGTCTGGGTGGAGCTAAGAAGCACCAAGGGGCAGAAAACATTGGTGGGAGTTGTCTATAGGCCTCCAAACAGTAGTGGTAATGTAGGGGATGGCATCAAACAGGAAATTAGAGATGCATGTAACAAGGGTACTACAGTGATCATGGGTGACTTTAATCTACATATAGACTGGCCAAACCAAATTAGCAATAATACTGTGGAGGATGAATTCCTGGAGTGTGTACGAGATGGTTTTTTAGACCAGTACATTGAGGAGCCAACTAGGGAACAGGCTATCCTAGATTGGGTATTGTGCAATGAGAAGGGGTTAATTAATAATCTTGTTGTGCGGAGTCCTTTCGGGAAGAGTGACCATAACATGATACAATTCTTCATTAAAATGGAAAGTGAAGAAGTCCAATCCGAAACTAGGGTCCTAAATCTAAACAAAGGAAACTACGATGGTATGAGGAGTGAGTTGGCTATGATAGATTGGGGAGCTTCATTAAAAGGCATGACGGTGAATAGGCAATGGCTAACATTTAAGGAACAAATGCATGAATTGCAACAGTTATACATTCTTTTCTGGCATAAAAACACAAAAGGAAAAGCGGCCCAACCATGGCTAACAAAAGAAATTAAGGATAGTATTAGATCCAAAGAGGAGTCAAATAAAGTTGCCAAAAAAAGTAGCAAGCCTGAGGATTCGGAGCAATTTAGAGTTCAGCAAAAAAGAACCAAGAGATTGATTAAAAGGGGAAAAATAGAGTATGAGAGTAAATTTGCAAGGAACATAAAAGCGGATTGTAAAAGCTTCTACAAGTATGTAAAAAGAAAAAGATTAGTAAAGACAAATCTTCTCCCTTAGTCAGAAATGGGAGAATTTATAATGGGGAACAAGGAAATGGCTGAGCTATTAAACAAATACTTTGGTTCTGTCTTCACGGAGGAGGACACAAATAACTTCCCAGAAATGCTGGGGAACCAAGGGTCTAGTGAGAAGGAGGAATTAAAGGAAATTAGTATTAGTAAAAAAATAGTGCTGGAGAAATTAATGGGACTGAAAGCTGATTAATCCCCAGGGCCTGATAATCTGCATCCCAGAGTACTAAAAGAGGTAGCCATGGAAATAGTGGATGCATTGGTTGTCATCTTCCAAAATTCTATAGATTTTAGAACAGTTCCTGCAGATTGGAGGGTGGCAAATGTAACCCCACTATTTAAAAAAGGAGAGAGAAAACAGGGAACTACAGACCGGTTAGCCTAACATCAGTAGTAGGGAAAATGCTAGAGTCTATTACAAAGGCTGTGATAACAGGACACTTGGAAAATATCAACGGGATTAGACAAAGTCAGCATGGATTTATGAAAGGGAAATCGAGTTTGACAAACCTACTAAGAGTTTTTTGAGGATGTAACTGGTAGAATAGATAAGGGAGAACCAGTGGATGTGGTGTATTTGGATTTTCAGAAGGCCTTTGATAAGAGGTTAGTGTGCAAAATTAAAGCACATGGGATTGGGGGTGATATACTGGCATGGATTGAAAATTGGTTAACAGACAGGAAACAGAGAGTAGGAATAAATGGGTCTTTTTCGGGGTGGCAGGCGGTGACTAGTGGGGTACCGCAGGGATCAGTGCTTGGGCCCTAGCTATTCACAATATATATCAATGATTTGGATGAGGGAACCAAATGTAATATTTCCAAGTTTGCTGATGACACGAAACTAGGTGGGATTGTGAGTAGCATGCAAAGAGGCTTCAAGGCGATTTAGACAAGTTGAGTGAGTGGGCAAATACATGGCAGATGCAGTATAACGTGTATAAATGTGACGTTATCCACTTCGGTAGGAAAAACAGAAAGGTAGAGTATTATTTAAATGGTGATAGATTGGGAAATGCTGATGTACAAAGGGACCTGGGTGTCCTTGTACACCAGTCACTGAAAGCAAACATGCAGGTGCAGCAAGCAGTTAGGAAGGCAAATGGTATGTTGGCCTTCATTGCAAGAGGATTTGAGTACAGGAGCAAGGATGTCTTACTACAGTTGTACAGGACCTCGGTGAGACCACACCTGGAGTACTGTGTGCAGTTTTGGTCTCCTTACCTAAGAAAGGATATACTTGCCATAGAGGGAGTGCAGCGAAGGTTCACCAGACTGATTCCTGGGATGGCAGGACTGTCGTATCAGGAGAGATTGGGTCGACTAGACCTGTATTCAGTAGAGTTTAGAAGAATGAGAGGGGATCTCATTGAAACGTATAAAATTCTGACAGGGCTAGACAGACTGGATGTTTCCCCTGGCTGGGGGGTCTAGAACGAGGGGTCACAGTCTCAGGATACGGGGTAGGACATTTAGGACTGAGATGAGGAGAAATTTCTTCACTCAGAGGGTGGTGAACCTGTGGAATTCTCTACCACAGAAGGCTGGAGGCCAAGTCACTGAATATATTTAAGAAGGAGACAGATAGATTTCTAGACACAAAAGGCATCAAGAGCTATGGGAAGAGAGCGGGAATATGGTATTGAGATAGAGGATCAGCCATGATCATATTGAATGGCAGGGCAGGCTCGAAGGGCCGAATGGCCTACTCCTACTCCTATTTTTCTATGTTTCTATGTTTTGCAACTAATATTTTAATGCTAACTTAACCATCTTAGTCAATATGTATGTACACACACATATTTAGAATAACATTGCAGATAATTAATAACACAACAGACAGTGCAACATTCCATTAGAGGAGGGTAACCTAGTAGTGGCAATTGTGGTGAAGCGTCCCACCTACATTTGTTAGATGGGAGTACCAACAAGCACTAAGTTTTCTTAGCTCACCATCAAGACTGGTCCCAAGTGACTCTGCTGGGTTTCTGTGGAGCTGCTCCTTGATACAGCCATAATGTGTATCCTTACAACTACTTCCAAGTGCAAAGGGAGACCAGAAATGGCATGCCTCTGTGTAAGTGGCAGTGGGGAGTGGAAGAGTGGAAGAAACTAGGAAATGAACAAACACAACAATAATTTTTCTTCTTTTTCTACAAGATTTTGAATTTTTTGTATTTAAACTAGTAAAGACAATAATAAAAATATTTCCAAGCCTACTTTGTCAATCTAATGGGTAAAATCACCGTTCAATGTAGCTAGCACTAAGCCAGAAAGACGAGAATATACCAATTGTTCTCACTGCTCCTGGCCTTGGAGTAGGGAGAGGGAAAAAGATAAACAGCCCCTCATTGCTATCCAGTTACTTCTGCTGGGTAATATATATGTATTGATGTAGGGATAGGTTTGGTCTCGGCTGTTATGTCATGCAAATACCCATCCCATAATCATCGATTAAAAATGGCCATAGGTGATGAACCTGATGCTTGTGATGGCCAGTGGAACCATACCCAAATGCCTTCAGAATAGGTGGGGAGAAAATGGGAATTATTTTTTTTTTACAAATCTGTCAAATAATTAAAGCATTACATCAACAATGTTTTGTCTGAACCAATGAAGAACTTTGGAGTACATCGCATCATCTCTTACATTCCTGCATGGTGATGGGACAGAACTAGGTATTTATTTTGTGAATTCATGTGTCTCTCTAAGGATTTCCAAATGGATAATAGATAGAATATACAATTGGTTACAGGAGGATTACAAAATTAAGGCTATATGAACACAAGAAATTTTTCACGGAACACTCAGGCCCGTAATTTCCGATAGGAGGCTACCTGCGTGCGGATGCCTCCTATTGGAAAAAAATCTATGAGCTTACCTGAGGGCTCCCGAGGACCGGACACTTCCGCTCCTGGGCCTCTCCAAAGTTGAAATGCGCAAGGCCCATGTATCCCAGAGGCGCAGGCAGTTCGCACGCGTCCCTGGAATCACGTGGGCCAGGCCAGCCAATAGGAGAAAGGAATCTCCCTTCATACTTTTGACAGATAGACCTATCAAATAGATGAATGGAGATCACCCCAAAAAGCCACTAAAACATTAAATAAATTTAAAAAACACCATCACGTTTTTAAAATGAGTTAAAATTACATTAAATTAAATATTCATTAAACTATAATTAAAGTTTTTTACGGGGCTAAACATAAACTTACCTTTTTTAAAAGTATTTTTAAATTATAAATGGGTGAAAACATTTTATTTTACTTTTTTCAACTCTTATGCTGGTAAAAGCAGGCCTTACTGAGTGTGTATCGGTAACCCTTGAGCGTTGCCTTCTCTCCAAGTGACATGCTGGGGATTGGTTGGTAGACTTATAATATTGTGACAAAAGTATTTCCAAGCAACCATAGAATCATAGAATGGTTACAGCAGAGAAGGCGGCCATTCGGCCCGTGCCGGCTCTCTGCAAGAGCACTTCAGCTAGTCCCACTCCCCTGCCTTTTCCCCGTAGCCCTGCAATTCTTTTCCCTTCAGGTACTTATCGAATTCCCTTTTGAAAGCCACGGTTGAATCTGCCTCCACCACCCTCTCAGGCAGTGCATTCCAGATCCTAACCACTCGCTGCGTAAAAAAGTTTTTACTCATGTCACCTTTGGTTCTTCTGCCAATCACCTTAAATCTGTGTCCTCTGGTTCTCAACCCTTGCACCAATGGGAACAGTTTCTCTCTATCTACACCCCTCATGATTTTGAACACCTCTATCAAATCTCCTCTCAACCTTCTCTGCTCTAAGGAGAACAACCCCAGCTTCTCCAGTCTATCCACGTAACTGAAGTTCTTATGTTCTGTTCTTATGTTCCCTCATCCCTGGAACCATTCTTGTAAATCTTTTCTGCACCCTCTCTAAGGCTTTCACATCCTTCCTAAAGTGCGGTGCCCAGAATTGGACACCATACTCCAGTTGAGGTCAGACCTGTGTTTTATAAAGGTTCATCATAACTTCCTTGCAGCAGGATTGTACAATTTCTTTGTAATTTGTTGTTACTTACATCTATGTACTGTAAAAATAATCTTAAAAAAAAAAGCAAGCAAAGAGTGGAAAGTATGAGTTAGCAGTCTTGGATGATTAACTTTTCATTAATGGATAACACTGTTCCACTTAACATTGACCTTCAAGGCAGTTAAGAGAAGCCTATACTTCCAACAACAACAAATGAACCACACCAATAATCTACATACTTCAAAACCAGCAATGCCTGATCAATCATCAATTAAACAGCTTCAGAAATCACCTACATTTAAAATGCAGTCAAGCTTACTTTATTAACAATGTTCAAGGATAATGCAACACATCACTGTTCACTTATTTTTCAAAATCATAGCTTTTGTGTGAAGAATAGAATACAATCTGTCTACTTTTGGTCTCAGATACAAGGGAAGCAATCAAGCTCTGAAGGTTGGATTGGAAAGACCACACGACTGATATTTAGTGTAAAAGGATTAAATTCCAAGGAGAGACTGAGGAAACTTGGTCTCTTCAGCATGAAAAGAAAGTTAAGAGGGATCTTAGAGGTAAATACAATCGCAAACTGCATAAAAGGATACATACAGAGCACTACAACAACAACTTGCATTTATATAGTGCCTTTAACTTAGTTAAACGTCTCAAGGTGCTTCACAGGAGTGTAATCAGAGCAAAATTGATAGAGGTAAAAAGGAAATATTAGAACAGGTGGCTAAAAGCTTGGTTAGAGGTAAATTTTAAGGAGCATCTTAAAGGGGGAAGAGAGTGGAAAGCAGTAGAGGTTCAGGGAGGCAATTCCATCACGTTTTGTCTGATTATGCTTCTGTGAAGCACCTTGGGACGTTTTTCGACATTAAATGCGCTATATAAATGCAAGTTGACATCAAGGCAGCATTCAATCGAGTGTCACACAAAGGAGCTCTAAAAAAAAACTGAAGTCAATGTGGTTCAGGAGGAATACACTAATGGCTGGAGCTATTTTTAGCACCAAGGAAGATGGTTGTGGATGTTGGAGGCCAATCATCTCAGCCTCAGGCCTTTGCAGCAGGAGTTCCCCAGGGCAGCATCCTCGGCCCAACGATCTTCAGTTGCTTCATCAATGACTTTCCTTCCATTACAAGGTCAGAAGTGGGGCTGTTCAGCTCCATTCGCAATTCCTCAGATAATGAATCAGTTCATGTCCGCATGCAGCAAGACGTAGACAACATGCAGGCTTGGGCTGATAAGTGGAATGTAACATTTGCATTACACAAGTGCCAAGCAATGACTATCTCCAACAACAGAGATCTTAACCACGTATCCTTGACATTCAACGGCATTATTATCGCGGAGTCTCCTGAGGATCACCACTGACCAGTAACGTAATTGGAGCAGCCACATAAACACCATGTCTACTAGAGTTGGTCAGGTGATGGGTATTCTATGGTGAGTGGTTCACCTCATTACTCCCCAAACCCTCTACAACCCCAACAAGGGACAAGTCAGGATGGTGATGGAATAATCTCCACTTGCCTGGATGGGTACAGTTGCAACAACACTCAAGAAGCTCGACACCATCAAGGTCAAAGCATTCTGCTTGATCGAAGGCCCATCACCACCTTAAAGAATCACTCCCTTCACCATCGGAGCACCATGGCTGCAGTTTTTTTTAAATTCATTCATGGGATGTGGGCGTCGCTGGCAAGGCCAGCATTTATTGCCAATCCCTAATTGCCCTCGAGAAGGTGCTGGTGAGTCGCCTTCTTGAACCGCTGCAGTCGTGTGGTGAAGGTACTCCCACAGTGCTGTTAGGGAGGGAGTTCCAGGATTTTGACCCAGCGACAATGAAGGAAAAGCGATATACTTCCAAGTCAGGATGGTGTGTGACTTGGAGGTGATGGAGTTCCCATGCGCCTGCTGTCCTTGTTCTTCTAGGTGGTAGAGGTCGCGGGTTTGGGAGGTGCTGCCGAAGAAGCCTTGGCGAGTTGCTGCAGTGCATCTTGTAGATGGTACACACTGCTGCCACGGTACGCCAGTGGTGGAGGAAGTGAATGTTTAAGGTGGTGGATGGGGTGCCAATCAAGCGGGCTGCTTTGTCTTGGTTGGTGTCGAGCTTCGAGTGCTGTTGGAGTTGCACTCATCCAGGCAAGTGGAGAGTATTCCATCACACTCCTGATTTGTGCCTTGTAGATGGTGGAAAGGCTTTGGGGAGTCAGGAGGTGAGACATTCGCCACAGAATACCCAGCCTCTGACCTGCTCTTGTTGCCACAGTATTTATATGGCTGGTCCAGTTAAATTTCTGGACAATGGTGACCGCCAGGATATTGATGGTGAGGGATTCAGCAATGGTAATGCTGTTGAATGTCAAGGGGCGGTAGTTAGACGCTTGCTTGTTGGAGATAGTCATTGCCTGGCATTTCTGTGGCACGAATGTTACGTGCCACTTATCAGCCCAAGCCTGAATGTCGTCCATGAGGGCATGGACTGCTTCATTATCTGAGGAGTTGTGAATGGCACTGAACACTGTGCAGTCATCAGCGAACATCCCCACTTCTGACCTTATGATGGAGGGAAGGTCATTGATGAAGCAGCTGAAGATGGTTGGACCTAGGACACTGCCCTGAGGAACTCCTGCAGCGATGTCCTGGGGCTGTGATGATTGACCTCCAACCACCACAACCATCTTCCTTTGTGCTAGGTATGACTCCAGCCAGTGGAGAGTCCCCCCCCCCCGATTCCCACTGACTTCAGTTTTACTAGTGCTCCTTCATGCCACACTCGGTCAAATGCTGCCTTGATGTCAAGGGCAGTCACTCTCACCTCACCTCTGGAATTCAGCTCTTTTGTTCATGTTTTGACCAAGGCTGTAATGAGGTCAGGAGCCGAGTGGTCCTGGCGGAACCCAAACTGGGCATCAGTGAGCAGGTTATTGGTGAGTAAGTGCTGCTTGATAACACTGTTGACGACACCTTCCATCACTTTGCTGATGATTGTGTATCGTCTACAGGATGCACTGCAGCAACACTCAAGACGCTTGATACAATCCAGGACAAAACAGCCCACTTGATCAGCACTTCATTCACTAGCCTAAACATCCACCCCATTCACCATCAGCATACCGTGGCTGCAGTGTGTCTTATCTACAGGATGCACTGTAACAACCCGCCAAGGCTTCTTCGGCAGCACCTCCCAAACTCGCAACCCCCACCGCCTAGAAGGACAAGGGCAGCAGATGCGTGGGAACACCATCACCTCCAAGTTCCCTTCCAAGTCACACAAAATCTTGACTTAGACATATAGGGCTCAATTTTAATAGCCCTGAGGAGGCGAGTCTGTTGTGAAAATCGGAAAAAATGGCTTCAGGTATCCAACCCACCTCCACCCGATTTTCGTGAGTGTCTGTTCAGTCGCTCCCAAACTGACCCGACTGGAACCTGTGGGACAGGTAGTTAATGCAGTTAACAGCCTGTTAACGGTCTTGCTAATCCTATTTTCATAGTGGTTTCCCATTTTCGGGCTTCTGGCTCCTGTTTCCCGACTTGTCAGAAACATGCCAGGTTCAAGGAGACGAGTTGCTGGAGGACATGATTTGTATGCATTGGTGGAGCGCTTTAAAAGCGGCCCTGAAACATGGCTGACATTCAAATGCAACAACTTTGCGGTTGTAGGTATGGGATAAGGTTTTGCACATCTACTGACCTTGTGACTGTTCAAGCTGACACCCATCTGCAGTGTGACATGAATGGAATAATTTCAGGCCACTTTGACTGTGCGCTTGCAAGCTTGTTGCCTCAAATGAAATCTATAGCAAGGGGATGGGAAACATTTATGCCCTCTCATCCTGGTCCTCATAATCGAAGGAGTAGCAGCCGCGTGGCTCAGCGCAGATCTTCCTGGGAAGAGGAGGAGGAGGAGGATGCGGGGTGCCTTGCATGCCCTGTTGTGACCAATGCAGCATCCCTCCAGTTCACTGCTGCCCATCAAGCAGGGTATGCACACTGCCATGCCACATTAGCATAAGCTTACTCTTCAACCATAGGTGGCTACCATATGGCTCTGTAATTGTAGGCGACACTTGTCCAACATCATACATCATCTCTTCTATACCCTGTTATTTCCATCACTTTTACCATCAGCATTACAAAAGCAAGTTGCCCTGAGCCCTCAATGCTCTTTTGCCATTTCCCATAACACATCGGCCACACAATCAACTGTTTGACAATTTTTCTTTTAAACATCACAAAAGGATAATAAACCAGCAACAGTCAGAAAAAAAAAGATAAATCACCCAAGTGACTCCCCTTGTGACTATAGCTGCTCAATCTTTCTCTTACGCGTGCTTCCCCTGTGGCTTCAGCAGATGTAGAGGCACCTTGCTGACTGGGATGCTGCACCTGCTTAGACGCCTTTGGCGGGCGTCCTCTGGGTTTGGGAGGGCACTTCAACAGTCTGCTCTTCCTGCGGCTGTGCAGGGGCTGAAACAGCTATCTCAGTTGTCTCCGTAAAGTGGATCTCTGACCGAGGGCTCCGCAGTGGCATGGTCGTGTGAGCGCTTCGAGAGGAGTCCACACTTCCTTCTGTTCTACCAACAACATCCCTCTCATGGGTCAGCCGCACCTCAGTGCTGGCAAGTGGCTGGAGAGCACCTTGCTGCACATCAGAGGGACCATGAGGACCCTTATCTGCACTGGCAGTCCTCATCACAAGGATGTCCATGAAGCTCTGGTCTCTCTGCTCAATAGCTGCCCATCGCTCCTCCAGAGATTATATTCTGTGTTGAACAATCACCATGTTTTCCTGACTCTGGCGACTTATTTCCTCCATGGCTATAGCCATCCTTTCCACTGAGGTAGCCAGCCTTTCCACGGAGGTTGCCATCCTATCCATGGTGGTGCGTTCATGCACCATTGCCTCCATCACGGTAGTGCTGATGTTAGAGATGGACTCCTCCATTCTCTCCACACTCGCACTAACCCTGGATGCAAACCCGTCCAGAGACACCTGCATTTGTTCCTGTATTTCCCGAGACGCTCTGTTTCTGGATGGCCCCAGAGGCACAGTGCCTGCATGCAGCTCAGCAGAGCTAGGAGAGTCCTGCAACCTCTGCCGAGGACTCTCCACTGCTGTCGCTGTCTCCACCACCTGCTGATGCTCACTTGTGCACTGTGACAGACCAGGTGGCAGCACTACTCTAACTCACGAGGGCCCCACCAAGGTGTGCATTGCTGCACTGGTGCTGGGTGCGCTGAGTCCTGATGACCCTGCTCCCGCAGAGGCTTCAGGTTCCTGAGGAGTTGTCCAGCTCTTCATCCTGGATCGTGGGAGGGGGGCGCTCAATGGTCCTGTGGGAGATTAAAGGCATGATTTGGACTTCTGATATTGATGTAGCAGACACATCTTTTTGAGCAGATGATACAACGCGATTGTCTATGAACATCATATGCCATTGCAATCTGAGAGGGATGAAACTCTATTATGTCACCAGCTTCCTCTAGTGTGCCCGTCTCTCCATTGCCCACTTCCAGGTCCTCGCCACCGCCAACAATCTCGTTTGCTGCCTCCGCAGCACTGGTCAATGTGGCTAGGGTAGGTGTTGCTCCTCCAGTCATTGCTCTCTCCCTCTTATTGTGGGCTATCTTTTCCTGCAAGGAGGGACACAAACGGTGTTTCAGCCCCAGTGATGGAGTGAGTGTGAATAATCCCTACCATAGAAGTTTTGAGGGAGACGAAGATGGGGGGAAGGTGCCAAGAGGAAGCTAGCTCCCTGTGCGTTATTAGTTGTTGTCACTGCATGACAGTGAGAGCGAGTCTTAGAGGTGCATAGGCAGGATGCTGAAGTGATTCAGTGCAGAGACAGAGATGGATAGGTAAGGGTGCAAGGGAAGTAAGGGTAAGGTGGGATGTGAAGGAGGAGGCTTAGAACGCAGAGTGCTGGTGATGAGAAGGGAAGCAGATTGAAGGCAAGTGTGATGGGATACTCACTTTTGATGTTCGCACAAGATCATTATATCTTTTTCAGCACTGGATCCATGAGCGTGCATATATGGACCTTGCACTGACCTCCTCAGCAATGCACAGCCAGGCTGCCTTGGTCTGCTGAGGAGGCTTCCTCCAGCCATCAGGAGGGAAGTGAATCTCCCTGCGTCCTCTGACAGCATTCACAAGAACATGGAGGGAGTCATCATTAAAACAATGAGCTGCTTTGCCTCTGGAAGAAGTCATTGCGTTTAAATCAAGTCCAGGAATCCACAAGAGAAAGGGTTAGGCTGAATGGCAGCTTTAAAAGCAGCTGCTAGTATGACGTCATCAGAGGCGGCCAGCCGACTCGATCACACTCATTGGACCGGCCAGCGGCCTCCTTGAAATTAACAAGCTCATTGAATCAAAATCGGACATCAGCAGCTGATCCCGCCGGAAGCGGCTCCGGAACCCACCCACCGCGCAACCCGACTCCAACCCGCCTCGGGAATTAAAATCGAGCCCATATTGTCGTTCCTTCATTGTTGCTGGGTCAAAATGCTAGAACTCCGTACCTAACAGCATTGTGGGAGCAACTTGAGCACAAAGATTGCAATGGTTCAAAGAAGGCAGCCCATTACTGCTTTTTCAATGGCAACTGGGGATTGGCAATAAATGCCATCCTTGCCCGCATCCTAAAATGAAAAAAAAAGTTGGCTTGTAGTTGTTGATGGTCCCCAGTCATGTTATTATATATACTCTGCAACATAATAAGCAGACCAAAATTACACTCATACCTCCAGTGTCCTAGGCCCAACCATCTTCAGCTGCTTCATCAATGACCTTCCCTCCAACATTAGGTTAGAAATGGCTGCACAGTGTTCAGCGCCATTCACATCTCCTCAGATAATGAAGCAGTCCATGCCCGCTTGCAACAAGACCTGGACGACGTTCAGGCTTGGGCTGATAAGTGGCATGTAACATTCGCGCCACACAAGTGCCAGGCAATGACTATCTCCAACAAGCGAGAGTCTAACCACCTCCCCTTGACATTCAATGGCATTACCATCGCTGAATCCCCCAATATCAACACCCTGGGGGTCACCTATAACCAGAAATTTAACTGGACCAGCCACATAAATACTGTGGCAACAAGAGCAGGTCAGAGGCCAGGTATTCTGCGGCGAGTGTCTCACTTCCTGACTCCCCAAAGCCTTTCCACCATCTACAAGGCACAAGTAAGGAGTGTGATGGAATATTCTCCACTTGCCTGGATGAGTGCAGCTCCAACAACACTCAAGAAGCTCGACACCATCCAGGACAAAGCAGCCCGCTTGATTGGCACCCCATCCACCACCTTAAACATTCACTCCTTCCATCACCGGCGTACCGTGGCTGCAGTGTGTACCATCTACAAGATGCACTGCAGCAACTCACCAAGGCTTCTTCGGCAGCACCTCCCAAACCCGCGGCCTCTTCCACCTAGAAGGACAAGGGCAGCAGGCGCATGGGAACACCACCACCTCCAAGTTCCCCTCCAAGTCACACACCATCCTGACTTGGAAGTATATCGTCGATCCTTCATCGTCGCTGGGTCAAAATCCTGGAACTCCCTACCTAACAGCACTGTGGGAGTACCATCACATGGACTGCAGCGGTTCAAGAAGGCGGCTCACCACCACCTTCTCAAGGGCACCAAGGGATGGGGAATAAATGCTGGCTTTGCCAGCGACGCCCAGATCCCATAAGCGATTAAAAGAAAACCTCCAGTCTCTTTTAAAAGACACTGCCTACAAATCGGATACATACAGCGGAGCAAGATAAAGTTCTTCAATACAATTATTCTACTCATGAAGTGAACTTGTATGTTTCCTCTACTTATTTTGCTATCTCATCAGTGGTTGCTATGTAGAAGGAAGCGCTACTTTTACAAATTCAGTTCCATGCAGCAGGTTGTGGATGTATAAAGCATAAACCACATGAATCAAAGAGTGAGGAAAGAAGGAGCAATATTTTGATCACATTATCACAAAAATCTGCAGTAATCTCAATGGAAGATTTGTGTGCAATCACAGAAGATATTCAAAGACGTGCAGAAACTAGGAAGTACCCACATAGCAACTTGTATTGAAAAGGTGTACTTAAGTCACTAAGTATTTTACCAAATTGCTAAAGGACACACTTCCAAGATTCATTTGCCCATTATATTATCAGCTCTTTTACTGTCTGAAAATAAACTTCTACCTTAATAAGTGAGCACAAATTACATTTTTACATAGATATTGCAATTAAGTTAATTAGACATTGGGAGTCAAAGGTGAAACTGAATCTATTTAAATTTCCCACCAACCTACTGCATCTTGAATATATGCATTTCTTTAAATAAAAATTGCTATTGAAAAGATCACAAGAGTTTTTAATGAGCAGATCAATTGGTTTACCAACCAACTCCCGGTATAAGTGTTGTCTTTAATTAATAGAGATAAAGGCTTAGTATAACTTTTTCAAGTGAATTTAAGCAGAATTCCATATAAGGAGATATTAGGATAGGTGACCAAAAGCTTGGTCAAAGAGGAAGGTTTTAAGTAGCGTCTTAAAGGAGGAATGACAGATAGAGACGATTATAGACTTAGGGTGGGAATTCCGGAGCCTAGGACCCAGGCAACTGAAGGCATGGTCGTCAATGGTGCAGCAAAGAAAATCAGGGATGCACAAGAGGCCAGAATTGGAGGAATGCAGAGATCTCAGAGGGTTATAGGAGGTTACAGAGATATGGAGGGATGAGGCCATGGAGGGATTTAAAAACCAAGGATGAGAATTTTGAAATCAAGTCATTGCCAGACCGGGAGCCAATGTAGGTCACTGCCTCCTTTCTCTCTCGGCCAATTCCTTATCTGTCTCCAAGTTCAACCATTCTGATGGGAGCATGGGAAAACTTCAGCGTAACGCTTCACTGACTCCCTCATGATGACTATTAGCACTTCACAGATTTCTTCCTTCATCTCAGTTAGCACCCTCGGGCATTTAGCATCCGTCGCTAGGGAATTTATTTTGTTTTTGAGCTCTTTGAGCTTGTTTGGGATGTCTCAGTAAGTGCTATCACAGTTATTAAGTTTACTTGTATGGTTGACTTGATATTTGCATCTTCTCTGGTGAATACTGCCAGGATGTAATTGTTTGGTATGTTAACTGTTTTTAGTTCATCTTCAACCTACAACCCTATGTGTGTCCTAAAGGATAATTCATTCTTCTTTGAAAATCCTCCTACTTTGAAAGTCATGATAGACATTCAAACAAGAAAGAGATTTTTAGTTACACACAATTTCTTTCTTCTTCTTACTCAATTACCCCATTGCTTTCCCATTACCTTCCTCAGTTATTTTGGCCCAACTGTTAGAAATCAGGCTTGAACAATGAGGAATTAGATTATTCCCAGAAGACACAGCCAAGACAAGGAAACAAATTTAATGTCATTCAAGACCACAACGCAACCTTTTCTCTTATGGTTGAGACTAATACGGTGTTTTTGCTATTAAACTCTAAAATAAGATTAGAATAACTAGACAATAAATAGTTCAATAAGGGACACTGCATCATACTTGTCTGGCAATATAACTCTCTTAGTAACCATCGGTTTCAAGCGTGGGCAGAATGGCTTAATGTAGTTTTAAGATCTTGCACAGTTCCTCACAAAACTTCATTCAGAAAATATATTCACTCAAGCTGTAAAATAAAAATATATCGGCTATCGTCCACTCATCCAATAATAATCTACTTGGAATTTTTACAGCTTCTTTGCTCACTGACATCCCCATTATGGGGCAAGAAAAAAATAGGCAAAGCTTTTTAAAGTATCTGCAAATATAGTTGGTCGTATTTATCAGTTCCAAGCTCTGTTCCAGACTGTGGTTAGAAGATATGTGAAATAATGGAAAACAAAAGGAAGAAATGCAAATATCCTCTTACACAACCACAAAAAGGCATATATCAAAAAGAACAGAATCAGAAGCACGAGTGACAAATTGGATTCCACAGTACATTGATCATGATCTGTTCATATCTTTGAAATGTCTTTTGTCAAGCCATCCATACTCCAAACCATCCCCTTTGACACCACTTACACAAACACGTGGCAAAGGTTTGCAGCAGTAGTTTGGCTTTCAAATGGCTGATTAACAAAGGTGGCACTGATTTTACAGATATGGTCATAGCTATACAATAAAGGTGTATTGCTGGTTTAATTCTACAGTGAGGATCATCAAAATTGCTAACTATTTGAACACAAAGCTTTAAGCACCTTGAAATATCATGTTTCTGTGTGCTTGAAAATTATTAGAGCGTCTTAGTTGAACAAAAACACCTCACAAATGCCATAAACCCCATGGTGCATTTTATGACGTGAGTTTAGCAGAGTATTTCACATTACAAACTGGTGTGTCAGAGCAGTGGAAAACAAAATTGCATCCTTAAGTACTGCTAAATATTTGATAAGTATATTTTAAAGAAGCTTACCCAGTGTTGATGGAAATGATTTCTATCAGTGGGTTTTTCCTAATCTTCGGCAAATCCAGTCGCGCTCCCCCCAACCGTTTTCCCTTATCCTTTTTCTGACCCAGTAGTCTCACAGAGTGACCTTGAAACAAAATGGAAAAAATGGGTTAGCGTGCACTCCTTTTAATTCAGCTCGAAATTTCTATTTGAAACGGCAATTTAAATATATAAAAATTATCACTTGATTGTGAAAAAGTTAGGAAATCTCTTAATTACCCCATCTTGTCACCATTTTTACTATTTTTTTATAATTTCAATTTAGAACAATCTCTTCTAATTGAGGATTTTTTGCTCATCCTTTCACTTTTATACCTACTGACTTATCAGTGAACAGATCATGGAACAGTATTATGCATTTGAATTTTTCAAATCATTAGCTTATGGTTACATATCACACAATTACAACTCTTCGGAAGGCTTGCCATTGGGGGTTTATTTGTTTGGCATTTCCTTTTGTAAACTCAGTTACGATGACTTTTATGAATAGTTCTTTGATGCATAACTGACTGCTTTTTTTCTTAAATACACCCAGCTTGTTCAAAGAAGTATTATGCTAAACAAAACGTGAGAGAAGAAAAATAATACAACTTCAGCATTTGTTACCTGGCATGGACAGAGCTGTTTCATGTATTTTATATCATTTTTAACATCTTTTTTTAATAAGATAATTTGGGGCTGTGCATCTATGATTGCATTAAGGGAAATGATCCTCTCCCTCACATCAGGTACAACCCAAAAGCAACTGGAATGAATATCAATCTATTTTTTAATTGGACGGCCCCATTTTGGGCAAGTTGCCCATTGATCAAAAGCAAAATACTACGGATGCTGGAAATCTGAAATAAAAACAGAAAGTACTGGAAATACTCAGCAGGTCAGGTAGCATCTGAGGAGAGAGAAACAAGAGTTAATGTTTCAGATCGATGACCTTTCGTCCACAGATGCTGCCTGACCTGCTGAGTATTTCCAGCATTTTCTGTTTTTACTGCCCATTGATCAGTCCATTTTAAAACTGTACACTAAAAGTTACATTTTCGAGAGCAGGGAAAAATCAACCAGAAAATGCTAGAAATGCAATTCTGACCTGTGGGGATGGTACTGTGAAGTAGCATAGAGGGCAACCCTCTTCACAGCCATCTCATTCAACATCACCTCGACCGTACCAGACATCAAAAAGGGGATCACTTTCCTACAAATTGATGCCTGGACCTTGGTTGCTTTTACCTTCACTTTGCCTGCCGTGACTTAGTCAGCCTTGGCAAATGCTACCAGAGTTAGGAAGTCTTTTGAGGCTCTCTCAATGCTTTCAGAATTTTTGTCCCCCTTTTATGACACATACTGGAAATTATTCCATCCCTTTATTTTTGGCTTATACATTGTTCCTTTCCCACCACTCGTGCTTTTTAGATCCATCCAAACCTATCTTATATTAATGAGTTGAGAGAGGTCAATTGCTGGAGGCAGTACCCCCTATTCCAATCTGTCTAAAGCCTGCCATTAGCCATTCTGGCGATAATACCAATAGAGGAAAATCAGGGCTACTTACTCCACTGCCTTTTATACCTTTATGCACATCAAATGGCGGATTTAAGTCAGGAAATGATGCACAACGGTGTTATGTTCTCACTTGCGTCACATAGGCTGTACTGGTTTGACGCATTAAAAATATTTCATTCAAATTTATGTGAAACTCAATTTTCAGAAAAGTAAAGATTCACGTTGTAAGAGTTAGTAAGTTTTATTGAGTTTTTTTCAACATTCAAAATCGGGAGTGCTCTTATAGATAGCAGTGCACAACTAACTTTGAACACTTTATGTTATAGCCCATATATGTACAAAGAATGGTGATACTTCCAATTTTTAATGGCTTCTTTGAAAACAAGTGTATTGTATGATTGATATTCCTCACATAAACTAGAGTGAGTGAGCACAATGAACCATCGCAGATTCCAAAGAACAGACAGACTCAGAATTTAATTATTCAAACCTTTAATTAGCAGGTGTACACCTAACTTCTTGGCATTTTATAAAATAACACCAGCACCTGTTATACTTGAGCACTGCAGATTTCCAGTTTTTCAACTTAAAAATTGTTTTGTTTTTAACAGCAATAGCATAACAGTACGATTTCAAATGAGCGGCAAGCAACTGCAGTTTGCAAATGTAATATATTTGTGCAGTCTTACTATACATCTTTTAACAAAATGTTTTATTTCTTACAATTCTATAGAAATCAAACATTCCTTTATTTATATACCTTTACTTTTCAATTTTATGTGCAAAAAAGGCAACACTACAAAGTTGTATATATTACATTTCATGCCTTAAATTGGCCTTTCTGATGTACAAACAGATCTCAATAGGGTGTGAATGAGTCCAGTTTTAACTGATTCTAATTCTCTTCTACCTGGTCTTAAGAGATATAGGGTGTCAAATTGGGCTCGGTAGCACCCGTGTTTTGTGCGCTACGAGGCCCCTTAAGGTTTCAAAATAGTGTTCGCGAAGCACGCGCATACTTCTGGCGTAAAGTGCATCGGACGCCATATTGGTAAAGGGGTTAGCGTGCACGCGCACCTAATGTCCGCCGGATGCATGCAGAGCAGGCAAATCATGATGTCAATGACACCAGCGCTGCCATTTTGAACCTCCATGCTCCAGCCTACGCCCTCTCTTAATCTCACACAGCTGAACATGTTAAGCAGCATGAATGATACCCCCACCAGCGGTATTTAAAGGGCTCATCAACAAGTCATAGAGTCATAACGGCACAGAAGGAGGCCAATCGGCCCATCGAGTCCGTGCAGGTTCTCTGTGAAGCCATCCAGTCAGTCCCATTCCCCCGCTCTATCTCCGTAGCCCTGCAAGTTTATTTCCCTCAAGTGCCTATCCAGTCTCCCCTTGAAAACATTGAGTGTGTCCGCTTCCACCACTTCCGTCGGCAGCGAGTACCAGGTCCTCACCACTCGCTGCGTAAAAAAGTTTTTCCTCACATCCCTCCTCTATCTCTTGCCCAAAACCTTAAATCTGTGTCCCCTAGTCCTTGAACCATCAACTAGTGGGAACAGCCTTTCCCCGTCTAGCCTATCCAAACCTGTCATAATCTTGTACAACTCTATCAAATCACCCCTCAACCTCCTTTGCTCTAATGAAAACAAATCCAGCTTCTCCAACCTGTCCTTGCAGATAAGATCCCCCATTCCCGGAACCATTCTGGTAAATCTCCTCTGCACCCTCTCAAGGGCCTTCACATCCTTCCTAAAGTGTGGTGACCAGAACTGGACGCAATACTCCAGTTGTTGCCTAAGCAGTGCTTTATAAAGGTTCAGCATAACCTCTCTACTTTTGTACTCAATACCTCTATTTATGAAGCCCAAGATCCCATATGCTTTGCTAACCACTCTCAATATGTCCTGCCACCTTCAGGGACCTATGCACACTCTTTAAAACTGTGCCATTAAGAGTATATTGCCTCTCCCTGTTCCTTCTGCCAAAATGCATCACCTTACACTTCTCTGTATAAATTCCATCTGCCACTTGTTTGCCCATTCTGCTAGCCTTTCTATGTCCTGCTGCAGTCGATTGGTATCATCATCACTGTTTGCCACACCCCCAAGTTTGGTGTCATCGGCAAATTTAGAAATTCTACTCTGTATTCCAATATCCAGGTCATTTATATGTATCAAAAAAAGCAGTGGCCCCAGCACTGACCCTTGGGGAACACCACTGTCTACCGTCCTCCAGTCTGAAAAACAGCCATTTACCAGAACTCGCTGTTTTCTGTCCTTAAGCTATTTCCTTATCCAAGCTGCCACTGACCCACCTATTCCATGAGCCTCAATTTTGTTAACCAGCCTTCTTTGTGGTAATTTGTCAAATGCCTTCCAAAAATCCATGTAGACAACATCCATTGCATTCCCTTCATCAATCCTCCCTGTTACTTCATCAACAAAATTCAATTAGATTAGTCAAACACGATCTGCCTTATACAAATCCGTGTTGGTTCTCCTTAAGAAGCTTAAACCTCTCCAAGGGCCCGTTAATTTTTTCCTTGATTATTGTTCCCAAGACTTTACCCACCACTGATGTTAAACTGACTGTTGCTGCAATTCTACATGTTTTGGGTGCTTTCTATAGTTGGTTCAAGTTTCAAAAATCTACAGGGACTGGTGTAACAGGTGTTGAAGTACTTTCTTGCTGACTTCAAGGCTTCTGCACAGACCAGTAGCTCCCAGACATGGGTGCATAAGTAGGCTTGTTGTAGGAATTTAGCATGACTGGGAGAATGAGCAGAAGCCACGCAGAGCAGGACAAGCTGCTCGAAGAGGGAGAAGGGCTCTCAGCAGGAGACCATATCGCCCAGGGTCTTCAGGGAGCAATTCTCCTACATGAACGTCAGCAACAACCAGTGTTTGAGACATCTGCATTTCACCAAGGAGGTTGTCACTGAAATCTGCCAACTGCAGCAGTCACAACTCCAATCTCAAAGTACAAGAAGAACCGCATTGCCAGTGGCTGTGAAGGTGACCGTTGCTATGAACTTTTATGCACCTGGCTTCTTCCAGGCTTCTGCTGGAGTTATTCGCAACATCTTGCAGTTTGCAGTGCACTGCTGCATAAGGGAGGTCACTGAGGCTCTCTACGCAAAGAGAGATAACTTCCTTTCATTGCCTGTTGCCAGAGAGAAGCAGGCAGAGCGAGCACGAGGGTTTGCAAGGAATGCAGAGCGAGCACGAGGGTTTGCAAGGAATGCAGAGCGAGCACGAGGGTTTGCAAGGAATGCAGGCTTCCCCATGGTGCAGTGTGCCACTGACTGCATGCACATTGCTTTGCGTGCACCTCAACTCTGCCGTGTACCTGAATCGAAAGGGCTTCTACTCCCTCAACGTGCAGCTGGTGTGTGACCATAGGTAGCGCATCATGCAGGTCAATGCCCGGTACCCTGGCAGCAATCACAATGCATCAATTCTGCGGCAGTCCTTTGTGCCAGCTGTATTTCAACCACTACGGAAAATCAAAGGGTGGCTACTGGGCGACAAGGGCTATCCACTGACGACTTGGCTCATGACTCCGGTTCACAACCAACGCACATGTGCGCAGCAGGCATACAACGAGAGCCATGCTATCACGAGGAATCAGACAGAGCAGACCATAGGTGTCCTGAAACAATGATTCCGTTGTCGTAGTATGCTGCATGCTGGATAACTTTACCATAATGAGGGAACAGCCTTTGCCACCACCGATCAGGCTCAGGAGCAGGAGCACGAGGCAGAGGCAGAGGAGGCGGAAGAGGATGGGAGGCTGCAACCTAGACAGAAACATGGGTAGGGATTTTTTTTATTCGTTATGGGATGGCTCATAGAGAATTTGTTTTACAATACATGGTGCTTTTGGCGGGGGAGGGGTGGCAAAGTTTTGGATTCAGCTATTTCAGCTTACCTATCCTGCAAATTTGTACCGTTCCTCAGCTGTAGCCTAGGGTGGGAACTTTCCAGTGTTTTACTTCATGAGCCTTGCACAAATCAATTCTGTTTATGTTAGTAGTTTAGTAAATTACAATGTTGCAACATTTCTGCTTTCTATCATATTCAGTTATGGTCATCACACCACAAAAATATTGTTTTAGAAAGTGCATTAAAAGGAGCAACAAGACTGATCCCTTAGAATAAAGGGAACGATATATGAGGAAAGACGAAACAAGTCTTAAAGATTAGGCAAATCCAAATTATGAATTTAAAATACGTAATGAAAGTAGGGCCAGGGAATGTAAAAGGAAATTCATGGAATAAATTTCTACGGTACCAGAGAAACCTTTTTAAAAAAAAAGTGATGAATATTTGAAATAATCTACCAAGCAAAGTGCTGAGAGGAAAAACATTGGGGTTATTTAAGATAACAACTTGCATTTATATAGCGCCTTTAATGTAGAAGAAAACGTCCCATGGCACTTCAGAGGTGTAAGAAAAAAAGAACACCAAGCCAAAGATAGAGCGATTAGGAGAGGTGATCAAAAGTTTGGTTAAGAGGTGGGTTTTTAAAGAATCTGTTAAGGGACGAGGGGATGGCGTGGAGAGGCTGAGGGGTTTCGGGAGGGAATTACAGAGCATGGGGCCTAGGTGGTTGAAGGCACGGCTACCAATGGTCGGGTCAATGGGGCAGGGAACAGATGCACAAAAGGCCAGAGTCGGAGGAACAGAGAGTTCAGGGAAGGGCAGGGGGAGTTTATTGAGGCAGGGAGGTGCAAAGTGATTTAAACACAAGGATGAGAACTTTAAATTTGAGGTGTTGGGGACAAGGAGTCAAAGTGGGTCAGCAAGCACAGGAGTGATAGGTGAACAGGACTTTGTGTGGGCAGCAAAGTTTTGGAAGAGCTGAAGTTAAGAGAGGGTGAAAGATGAGAGTTAAATTAGATATTATGTAAGGAGAGTTACGTACTAAAGGGGAGAACTTTGGTCCCTGATTTTTCTTGTATTCTTAATTTGATGTTGTCTTAGCAACACATCTCAGTGTCTATTAAGTTAAATGAAAATAGATAAAACATGATGAAATCCACAACTATTAGTAGTATGAAAATCTACAAATGGAACCCACTTTCAAACAAACCTGTAGGCAAATCAAACAAAACACATAAAATAAAAATTCAAAGAAACAGAAGTTTTAACTTGTCGGAAATCAGACGTGAATAAGGTGTAACAACACTAGGTAAAAAAGATACCTTGCAAACAGCATGCAATTGCTAAAAAAAAAAGGATGTTCTAATGCATATAAGCTAATAAGAGATCGACTGGAAACAATCCTCCATAAATCATAGGTCACTATGAAATTGCCAGGTTTATAACAAACTGACATCCCAAACTGTAACTGTTGTAGCTAAAGTAAACGTTGGTCCCTTAGAGGATGAGACTGGGGAATTAATAATGGGAAACTGGGAAATGGCAGAGACTTTGAACAAATATTTTGTATCGGTCTTCACGGTAGAAGACACTAAAAGCACCCCAATAATAATTGATAATCAAGGGGCTATAGGGAGGGAAGAACTTAAAACAATCACTATCACTAGAGAAAAAGTACTAGGCAAACTAATGGGACTAAAGGCTGACAAGTCCCCTGGACCTGATGGCCTGCATCCTAGGGTTTTAAAAGAAGTGGCTGCAGAGATAGTGGATGCATTGGTTGTAATCTACCAAAATTCCCTGGATTCTGGAGAGGTCCCAGCGGATTGGAAAACCGCAAATGTAACTCCCCTATTCAAAGAAAGGAGGGAGACAGAAAGCAGGAAACCATAGGCCAGTTAGCTTAACATCTGTCATTGGCAAAATGCTGGAATCCATTATTAAGCAAGTAATAGCAGGACATTTAGAAAATCATCATACAGTCAAGCAGTCAACATGGTTTTATGATAGGGAAATCATGTTTGACAAATTTGCTAGAATTCTTTGAGGATGCAACGAGCAGGGTGGATAAAGGGGAACCAATAGATGTAGTGTATTTGGATTTCCAGAAGGCATTTGATAAGGTGCCGCATAAAAGGTTACTGCACAAGATAAGAGCTCACGGGGTTGGGGGTAATATATCAGATTGGATAAAGGATTGGCTAACTAACAGAAAACAGAGAGTTGGAATAAATGGGTCATTTTCAGGTTGGCAAACTGTAACTAGTGGGGTGCCACAGGGATCAGTGCTGGGGCCTCAACTATTTACAATCTATATTAATGAGTTGGATGAAGGGACTGAGTGTACTATTGCCAAATTTGCTGACGATACAAAGATAGGTGGGAAAGCAAGTAGTGAGGAGTACACAAAGAGTCTGCATAGAGATATAGATAGGTTAAGTGAGTGGGCAAAAATTTGGCAGATGGAGTATAATGTGGGAAAATGTGAGGTTATCCACTTTGGTAGGAAGAATAAAAAAACAAAATATTACTTAAATGGAGAGAGACTACAGAATGCTGCGGTACAGAGGGATCTGGGTGTCCTCGTATATGAAACACAAAAAGTTAGCATGCAGGTACAGCAAGTAATTAGGAAGGCAAATGGAATATTGTCCTTTATTGCAAGGGGGATGGAGTATAAAAGTAGGGAAGTCTTGCTACAACTGTACAGGGCGTTGGTGAGACCACACACCTGGAGTACTGCGTACGGTTTTGGTCTCCTTATTTAAGGAAGGATATACTTGCATTGGAGGCAGTTCAGAGAAGGTTCACTAGGTTCATTCCTGAGTTGAAGGGGTTGTCTTATGAGGAAAGGTTGAGCAGGTGGGGCCTATACTCAATGGAGTTTAGAAGAATGAGAGGTGATCTTATTGAAACATATAAAATTTTGAGGGGGCTTGACAGGGTAGATGCAGGAAGGATGTTTCCCCTCGTGGGGGAATCTAAAACTAGGGGGCATAGTTTCAGAATAAGGGGTCTCCCATTTAAGACGGAGATGAGGAGGAATTTCTTCTCTTAGAGGGTCGTGAATCTTTGGAATTCTCTACCCCAGAGAGCTGCGGAGGCTGAGTCATTGAATATATTCAAGGCGGAGATAGACAGATTTTTGAAAAACAGGGGAATCAAGGGTTATGGGGAGCGGGCAGGAATGTGGAGTTGAGGCCAAGATCAGATCAGCCATGATCTTACTGAATGGCGGAGCAGGCTCGAGGGGCCGAATGGCCTACTCCTGCTCCTATTTCTTATGTTCTTTTGTAAGGATTTCTACTTTATAATTCCAAAAAATACCAAGATTCAAAAAGCCACAACCATCCTTGCAGAAAATCTTTTCAAACAAGGAACTTTCATCTCCAAAGTTTTCATTTAATGAGGCTTGATGTCCTTCGATATAAGCTTTACAGAGAATGCCGAAAAAAAATCCATTACTATGTAACCAATTTCATATAATTTTCATTCCATTACAGAGAGGAACTTTAATTATGTTCTTCAATTTTTCTGTGCTTTTGTAGTATCAAGCCAAACTGATTTTGTCTATCTACATGAAAATACCAATATGACAACTTTAGCTTAATTACACATGGTCATTTTCCAACTCACTGGTTTATTCAAGAGATACAGAAGATAAGCATGAGGCTGCAAATATCTAACATTTTCAAATAAATTCAAATTCATATGTTAAAATCTGATTACCATCACAAAGTACTTCTACTTTGCAGCATTTCCATACACAAAGATGAACAAAATAAGCTAACTCAGAAGCCTTCACTTATTAAGGGAGAAGCACATTATCCACCACATTTTCAAGTCTCGAGAATGATCCAATACGTTAAAAGACAGCACTAGCCAGGGCAAAAAGACCAGCATGATTCGTACATCGGTAGGTGCAACTTGACTACAGATCCGCCTGGCTCACTTTGTAGCTCTCACCTCCAAGTAGAACAGTTCAAAAGCAAAATACTGCGGATGCTGGAAATCTGAAATAAAAACAGAAAATGCTGGAAATACTCAGCAGGTCAGGCAGCATCTGTAGAGAGAGAAACAAAGTTAACGTTTCAGGTCGATGACCCTTCGTCAGAACTGGAAAAAGTTAGAGATGTAACAGATTTTTAAGCAAGTGTAGGGGCAGGGAAAGGGAGGAGGGGCGGAAAGGACAAAAGTGAAAGTCTGTGATAGGATGGAAGGCAGGAGAGATTAAAGAACAAAAGGGATGATGGTGCAAGGCAAAAGGAGATGGTAATGGGACAAGTTAAGAAACAAAAGATGACTCTAGATGAGGTGTAAATGGCAATGGCAGAATCATCAACAGCTGCCATGTGAAAGAAAAAAAAGAATTTTAAAAAAGGGGCCGAGGTTATAGTCTGAAATTGTTGAACGATGTTGAGTCCAGAAGGCTGTAAAGTGCCTAATTGAAAGATGAGGTGCTGTTCCTCGAGCTTACGTTGAGCTTCGTTGGAACAGTGTATGAGGCCGAGGACGGAGAAATCAGAGTGGGAGTGGAGCGGAGAATTAAAGTGACAGGCGACCAGAAGCTCGGGATCATGCTTACGGACTGAATGGAGGTGTTCCGCAAAGCAGTCACCCAATCTGCGTTTGGTCTCCCCAATGTGGAGGAGCGTGAGCAGCGAATACAGTATACTAAATTGCAAGAAGTACAAGTAAATCTCTGTTTCACCTGGAAGGAGTGTTTGGGGCCCTGGACAGTGGGAAGGGAGGAGGTTAAAGGGTAGGTGTTGCATCTCCTGCGCTTGCACGGGAAGGTGCCATGGGAAGGGGTGTTGGGGGTGATAGAGGAGTGAACCAGGGTGTCACGGAGGGAGCAGTCCCTTCGGAATGCTAAAAGGGGAGGGGAGGGGAAGATGTGTTTGGTGGTGGGATCACGCTAGAGGTGGCGGAGAATGATCCGTTGAATGTGGAGGCTGGTGGGGTGAAAGGTGAGGACAAGGGGAACCCTATTGTGGTTCTGGGAGGGAGGGGAAGGGGTGAGAGCAGAAGTGCGAGAAATAGAATGGACACGGTCAAGGGCCATGTCAACCACGGTAGAGGGGAATCCTCAGTTGAGGAAAAAGGAAGACAAATCGGAAGCACTAGGATGGAAGGTGGCATCGTCAGAACAGATGCGGCAGAGAAACTGGGAGAATGGAATAGAGGCCTTACAGGAAGCGGGGTTGGAGGAAGTGTAGTCCAGGTAGCTGTGGGAGTCAGTGGGCTTATAGTGAATGTTTGTCAATAGCCTATCCCCAGAAATGGAGACAGGGAAGTCAAGGAATGGAAGGGAAGAGTCGGATATAGACCATGTGAAGGTGAGGGAAGGGTAGAAATTGGAAGCAAAGTGAATGAAATTTTCTGGTTCAGGGCGATAGCAGGAAACGGCACTGATACAGTCATCAATCTACCGGAAAAAAGGTGAGGGAGGGGACCGGAGTAGGACTGGAACAAAGAATGTTCCACATATCCCACGAAAAGACAGGTATAGCTAGAACCCATGTGGGTTCCCATAGCAACACCTTTAATTTGGAGGAAGTGAGTGGAGTCAAAGGAGAAGTTGTTCAATGTGAGAACAAGTTCAGCCAGGCGGAGGAGGGTGGTGGTGGATGGGGGCTGGGGGATTGGTTGGGCCTCTGTTCAAGGAAGAAGCGGAGCGCCCTCAGGCCATCCTGGTGGGGGATGGAGGTGTAGCGGGATTGGACGTCCATAGGTGAAAAGGAGACAGTTGAAAACTGGAAACTGTTAAAGTGGCAGAAGACGTCGGATGAGTCGCGGATGTAGGTGGGAAGAGACTGGACAAGGGGAGAAAAATTGGAGTCGAGATAGAAAGAGATAAGGTCTGTGGGGCAAGAACAGGCTTAAACGATGGGTTTACAGGGGCATTCCTGTTTGTGGATCTTGGGAAGCAGGTAGAAGCGGGCTGTGCGGGGTTGGGGTACTATGAGGCTGGCAGCCGTGGAGGGAAGATTCCAGAGGAGATGAGGTCAGTGACAGTCTTGGAAACGATGGCTTGATGTTCAGTGTCCTTCAGATGAAAGGGTCATGGTCCAGGGGGAGGTAGGAGGAGGTGTCAGAGAGTTGACGTTCAGCCTTCGCAAGGTAGACGCCAGTTCACCAAACAACAACAGCGCCACCCTTGTCAGCAGGTTTAATGACAATGTTGGGGTTGGATCTGAGAGAATGGAGTGCTGCAAGTCCAGAAGGAGGTACGCTGGAGTGAGTGAGGGGAACAGAGAAATTGAAACAGCCAACGTCACGCCGGCAGTTTGCAATGAAAAGATCGAGAGAGGTTAAGAGGCCAGAGGGAGGGGTCCAGGCAGAACGAGAATTCTGAAAACGGGAGAAAGGGTCAGCTGTGCGGGAGGAAGACTCCTGGCCAAAGAAGTGGGCACGGAGATGAAGGCGACGGAAAAAGAGCTCAGCGCAGTGACGAGCTCGAAATTCAGAGGGGGGGCGTAAGCGGATGAAGCTCAGGGGTCAGAGAGGGGAAGGTCAGAGGGGATAGTGAAAACACGGCTGGGGGTGAGATTGGAAGAAGGGATGGGGTCAGAGGAAAGTGAAGGGGAAGAAGGTTCCAGAGGGGCGTTGGTGTCCAAGAGTTGTTGAAGCTTACGATCCTTGATACCTGAAAGAAAAAAAGTTTGTTGTTAAAGCACCGGATGAGGCGAAGGATGAAATGGAACTGCGGACCAGGACAGCTTTGAGATAGAGTGAGTCGGTGCTGCTGAAGAGAGAGGTCAAGAGTGTGCATGTGGCTGCGTATAGCATTGAGCGTGGATCTCAGGATGCGGCGAGAGCAGTGGTTCGAGGAACGCTGAATATCTCGGAGATATCTGTAATCCTGGATGGATCCAAAACATGAAGGGTGAAATTTCAGTTGGAATCCACGTGGAATAACTCAGAGTCAGAGACAGTTACTGGAACAGTTCAAGTCTAACTCAAGGGCTTGACTTCGTAATCTTGATCGATACTGCAGTGCAGTTGTGTATTGTCGGTGTCCTTCAGATGGAAGGTTAAACCAAGGTCTCACCTGACAGTTCAGGTGGATGTGAAGATCCCATGAGCCTATTTGAACACTGCAAATTCTCCTGCTGTTCAGGCCAGCATTTCTCCCTTGACCAACACCATCAACAACAGATCAACTTGTTGTTTCTGGGACATTAACTATCCAACACCAGCCAGTGCATTTTGAAGTGGCTTACTGTGTGTGAAGCATTTTGAGACATTTGAGAGGCATGATAAGGCACTTTAAAAGTGCAAGGTTTTTTTTTTACTGAGTACTTTTTCAGCCCATTCTCTAAACAAAGCAAGGGCTTATTAATAACTAAAAACGAAATCAACGCAAGTCCTTTTCCTGTCGCTTGTGACAATTTTTTTATTGTAATAGTAAACCTGAATAAAATATGCTAGATAATTTTCATAAAATACCAACACTGAAGCTTTGAATGCCTGATTTGGGATCAAATCAAATGGGTCCTGATCCCAGCTTGAAGTGTCCCACACATAAATCAACCATAAATGCAGCATAGATCACAGTTAGATTACTATGATAAAAGCAATGGTTCAAACATGAATTCTTCCATTCCATACAGGACATGAATGCAAATGTACATAAATCCTTAAACTTTGGTAGTAATGGGTTCAACATGGGAAGAAAATGTGTTTTAAAAATCTGAAGTCTGCTCTTCTCCCTAAAATCTATTACTTAAGGTCTCTGCTAAGAATTAATCATTGTTCATGAATCAAGTAGTCATAGTACCGAACAGTTCACTTGTGTGGCTTTGAAATCCAGTCCAGGCAAAACATTCACAAATCCACAACTTTTCTAGAAAAATGTACTAGTTTTAGTAAATCTAACTTCAAAGCTCATGGCTGCTAAGTTTTCACGGTTTGTTTTGTTTGTTAAGCAGAAAAGGTTTAATTTGGTTTTTTTTAACACTACGCAACTGCTTAATTATAATCAAAGAACTGGTCCATGTGAATGTTTAAAAAATGTTAATATACTTGTCTGTTTTCTGTAGCTATTCATTCAGGTATTTTTCTTCATAGAATATCAAATCAAAGCAGCAACAGGAGTCCCATTAAAACATCAAAATGCTCATCCAACCATGGAAAGAGGTAATCACAACCCAGGCCATCACATTAAATCACATTCAGCTGCATGAAGCTTCTCTCGACTTCCTGACAAAGCCCACTTTCCTCATTCTTTGCTGAGTCATCCTTCATGCTCCTCATTCCATCACTGCCCAGAAGTCTAGCATCGCTAACCACTCTTTTACAGGTCCAGTCCAGCTTCCCCACCAACCCCCTCCAGACTCCAAAATGACACACATTTCAGTCAAAGATCCAATCACATTACTGTATCCAATAAATCTCAACAGCAACTCAGTGAGAACAATGCAAACTCACTAGTCTTCAATGATACATTTAAAACTCAATCATCCTGATATACCTAATATCATCAAGCACACTTATTGAAGAAAAATCAAAAACTTGTCTTTAACATAGAAAAATGTCCCAAACGCTTCACAGAGGCATAATAAAAAAGGACACCAAAGGAGGAGATATTAGGAAAGATAACCAAAAACTTAGTCAAAAAGGTGGGTTTTAGGGAGAGTCTTAAAGGAGAAGGAGTTGGAGAAGCAGAGAGATTTGGGGAGGGAATTCCAGAGCGTGCGGCCTAGGGAAGGGAGGGGAGATGCACAAGGTGCCAGAGTCAAAGTAACAGAGAGCTCAGGGAGGGGGAGAAGAGAGGTTATAGAGGTAGGGAGGGGTGAGGTCATGAAGTGATTTAAACAGGAGGATCAGAATCGGAATGGAATAATTGGAAAACATATGGAGTTTGTGGCCAAAGACAACGGTTTTGGTCTTCCCAGTGTTTAACTGGTGGAAACTGTGGCTCAGCCCTGGCCAGATGTCAGACAAGCAGTCTGACAAGAGACAGTAGAGGGGTCAAGAGGTATGCGAGAGAGGTATAGCAGGGTGTCACCAGCATATATTGGAAGCTGACCCTCATGTCTGAGGATGTTATCACCAAGGGGCAATATGTAGATAAAGAAGGGGAGGGGACAAAGGATAGTTCCTTGGGAGACTCAGGAAGTAACACATTCATGGTGACTTGATATGCATCCTCATAAATTTCAAAATCTGTACCTTGTCTTTTCCAGACTCTGAATTCTGCATTTTTTTTAAATATCATTTTCAAATATTCATCATTCTCAGATGTAATATGTACTTTATTGTACCGAGGCACCCATCTTGATTCTTGGCTAATTGCATAATTATGATTGGGGGACATTTTCAGTAAATGGAGAACAGTTCTACATGTCAAGGGAGAACCAGACCAAATACAATAAGTTGAGAGGGGAAGTGAAGATGAAAATAAGATTGGCAAAGAGAGAATATGAGAGTAGAATGGCAGTTAACATAAAAGGGAACCCAAAAATCTTCTACCGGCATGTAAACGGTAAGCGGGTTGTAAGAGGCGGGGTGGAGCCTATTAGAGACAAAGAAAGTGATATATGCTTAGAGGCGCAGGGCAAGGCTGGAATACTCAATGAGCACTTTGTATCGTTGTTTACTAATGAGGTGGACGCTGACAAAATATCAGTAGAAGTGGAAAAGGTAGAAGCAATGGAAGGGGTGAAAATTGATAGACAGGATGTACTAGAAAGGCTGGGTATGCTTAGAGTGGACAAGTCGCCTGGTCCAGATGGCTTGCATCCCAGGTTGCTAAGGGAATTGGGGGAGGAGATAGCGGAAGGGCTTGCCATAATTTTTCAATCTTCCCTAGATGCGGGGGATGTGCCTGAGGATTAGTAAGTGGCAAATGTGACACCATTTTCAAGAAAGGGTGTAAGGACAATCATAGTAACTACAGGCCGGTCAGTTTAACATCAGTGGTGGGTAAAGTTTTAGAAACAATAATCAAGGAAAAAATTAACAGGCATTTGGAGAGGTTTAAGCTAATTAAGGAGAGCCAACACGGGTTTGTAAAAGGCAGATCATGTTTGACTAATCTAATTGAATTTTTTGATGAAGTAACAGAGAGAATTGATGAAGGGAATGCAATGGATGTTGTCTACATGGATTTTCGGAAGGCGTTTGACAAAGTACCACATAGAAGGCTGGTTAACAAAATTGAGGCTCGTGGAATAGGTGGGTCAGTGGCAGCTTGGATAAGGAATTGGCTTAAGGACAGAAAACAGTGAGTTGTGGTAAATGGCTGTTTTTCAGACTGGAGGATGGTAGACAGTGCTGTTCCCCAAGGGTCAGTGCTGGGGCCACTGCTTTTTTTGATATATATAAATGACCTGGATATTGGAATACAGAGTAGAATTTCTAAATTTGCCGATGACACCAAACATGGGGGTGTGGCAAACAGTGATGATGATACCAATCGACTGCAACAGGACATAGAAAGGCTAACAGAATGGGCAGACAAGTGGCAGATGGAATTTAATACAGAGAAGTGTGAGGTGATGCATTTTGGCAGAAGGAACAGGGAGAGGCAATATACACTTAATGGTACAGTTTTAAAGAGTGTGCAGGGACAGAGGGACTTGGGAGTTAATGTGCATAGGTCCCTGAAGGTGGCAGGACATATTGAGAGAGTGGTTAACAAAGCATATGGGATCTTGGCCTTCATAAATAGAGGTATTGAATACAAAAGTAGAGAGGTTATGCTCAACCTTTATAAAGCGCTGGTTAGGCCACAACTGGAGTATTACGTCCAGTTCTGGTCACTACACTTTTGGAAGGATGTGAAGGCCCTTGAGAGGTTGCAGAGGAGATTTACCAGAAATGTTCCAGGGATGGGGGAATCTTCGCTACAAGGACAGGTGGGAGAAGCTGGATTTGTTTTCATTAGAGCAAAGGAGGTTGAAGGGTGATTTGATAGAAGTGTACAAGATTATGACGGGTTTGGATAGGCTAGACGGGAAAAGGCTGTTTCCACTAGTTGATGGTACAAGGACTAGGGGACACAGATTTAAGGTTTAAGGTTTGGGCAAGAGTTACAGGGGGGATGTGAGGAAAAACTTTTTTACACAGCGAGTGGTGATGACCTGGAATTCGCTGCCGACGGAAGAGGTGGAAGCGGAGACACTCAATGTTTTCAAGGGGAGACTGGATAGGCACTTGAGGGAAATAAACTTGCAGGGCTACGGGGATAGAGCGGGGAATGGGACTGACTGGATTGCTCTACAGAGAGCCGGCACGGACTCGATGGGCCAAATGGCCTCCTTCTGTGCCGTTATGACTCTATGACTACTTGTTGGATTGGTTTCCGAAGTACCAATGGGAACTAGTAAATTTATTAAAGCTGGTTTAATCTAATATTTTTAAAAAATAAACTGATTACTCAAAAATAAAGCAAACTGCAAAGTAACAGTGTGCATTAATAAAACCATTTCACACTCCTGTTTCTAGCTCTGCTGAGCTGTTTGTAAATCTTTAGATAGAAAGTGGGTATTTGAATTAGAATAAAGGACAGCCAGAAATATAATTAAGCAATGCAGCTCAATTGAAAAATCAATCTGCGTTATCAACCATTAATCAGTTGCTATTTACTGCTTTCTGATTTTGCTAAATTAGCATATGGTTCACATGATCTAGAGAACTAGGGAATAGTATTTTAGGCATATAGTGGATATTACATTAGAACAGGTCCATGTAGGCCAGTGCCAGTTTCCAGTAGAGGTAGAACTTCATGGAAACCAAAGCATTGCCATAATGTTGTGACTTCTTGTACTCAAACTCATTCATCTTTATCATAGTCTCTTATATGGCACCTTATCAAAGGCCTTCTGAAAGTCCATGTATACCACGTCCACTGCATTGCACTTATCTACTCTGTTATTTCTTCAAAAATGAATTAAGTTAGGTTATGTGAGGTTACATGCTGCAACCCTGCACTGCCTGTAACAATTTAGCAATATTATTAGGAGCAGCACATCTAAAGCAAAATTTGGCATGTTTAGCTCTTACTTCAGATTCAGATATATCAGAAAAGAAAAAACTTGTATTTATGTGACACCCTTACCATGTCACTCATAAGTATTTACTATTAGAATATGGAATGCACTACAAGTGGCTATTCAAACGGAGTCAATCATGACATTTAAAAAATCAGATAAACACATTACAAAAAATATTAAAACCATAGGAGAAATGGCTGAAATAGCACCAGCACGATGAACCAAATGGCTTCCTAATGTGTTGAAATCTCTTTGACCCTATACAAAAGTCTTTTTATAAAGGTATCAAAGCACTTCACAGGGAATAAATTGCTTTGAAATGCAGCGACTGATGTTAAATCGGCAAACATTGGCAGCTATTTTGCACACAGAATGATCCCACAAACAGCGATGAGACCATTCATTAGTTAACCTGGATGTTTTTGTTGAAGCAGGAAAGGAAGGTGGCAGGACATCATGAGAACTACCTGCTCTTCTTCAAATGGTTCTACAGCAGTTACTTGAACCATTGGAAAAGGCAGATGGCACTTCAGTTAAAAAGTGTCATTTAATTCAAGTACTTCTGACCGAGAGCCTGAAATTCTCAATCAATTCCCCATCAAAAATAAGTTGAAATAACAACAGAAAATGCTGGAAACACTCAGCAGGCCAGGCAGCATCCATGGAGAGAGAAACAGAGTTAACATTTCAGGTCTGTGAGCCTTCGTCAGGACTGGTAAAAGTTGGAGATGTAACAGGTTTTAAGCAGGTGCAGAGGCAGGGAAAGGGAGGGGGGGGGGGGGCGGAGGAAGGAACTGAAGGCAGAATCTGTGCTAGGATTGAACTCAGGAGAGATTAAATGTTGCAAATGGGAATGGCAGAATCATCAACAGCTGCCGCCTGAAAAAATGGGGGGGTTATAGTCTGAAATTGTTGAACTCAATGTTGAGTCCAGAAGGCTGTAAAGTGCCTAATCGAAAGATGAGGTGCTGTTCCTCGAGCTTACATTGAGCTTCATTGAAACAGTGTAAGAGGCCGAAGACAGAGAGGTCAGAGTGGGAGTGGAGGGGAGAATTAAAGTGACAGGCGACCGGAAGCTCGGGGCCACCCTTACGGACTGAACGGAGGTGTTCCGCAAAGCGGTCACCCAATCTGCGTTTGGTCTCCCCAATGTAGAGAAGACCGCATCGTGAGCAGCGAATACAGTATAATAAAATGCAAGTACAACAAGTAAATCGCTGTTTCACCTAGAAGGGGTGTTTGGGGCCCTGGACAGTGGGAAGGGAGGAGGTAAAAGGGCAGGTGTTTTCAGTTGCACGGGAAGGTGCTGTGGGGAGGGGAGGGGCTGTTGGGGGTGATTGAGGAGTGGACCAGGGTGTTGTGGAGAGAGCGGTCCCTTCGGAATGCTGAAAGGGGAGGTGAGGGGAAGATACATTTGGTGGTGGGATCATATTGGAGGTGGCGGAAATGGCGGAGGATGATCCGTTGAATGTGGAGGGTGGTGGGGTGAAAGGCGAGGACAAGGGAAACCTATCGTGGTTCTGGGAGGGAGAAGGGGTGAGAGCAGAAGTGTGGGAAATGGAACGGACACGGTCGAGGGCCATGCCAATCACGGCTCAACATTGAGTTCAACAATTTCAGACTATAAGCCCCCCATTTTCTCAAGCGGCAGATGTTGATGATTCTGCCATCCCCATTTGCAACATTTTATCTCTCCTGAGTTCAATCCTCGCACAGACTGTGCCTTCAGTTCCTTCCTCCCCTCCCCTTCCCTGCTTCTGCACCTGCTTAAAACCTGTTACATCTCCAGTTCTGACGAAGGGTCACAGACCTGAAACAATGGCCGGTATTTTCCGATCCCTACGGGTGTGTACACATCCGTAGGGACCTCACAAGTGCCAGTTTCAGGCATGCAGAGCGCACACACGCCTGCCCTGGAGAAGGGCCTCTGTGGGTGGAATGTTCCGCTTTCTGCAGAATCTCCGCCCGCTGAAAACCCTTAAAAATCTTAGGCCTGGTAAAAGCAGGCGTAAGGCCTGCTTTTACCAGCATCAGAGTTTAAAAAATTAAAAAAATGTTTTCCACTCATTTATAATTTTAAAATACTTTTAAAAAAAGGTAAGTTTATTTTTAGCCCCGTAAAAAACTTTAATTTTTTTCCAAAAAATTTTATTTATTTGTTTAAAATATTTAATTTAATGTAATTTTAACTAATTTTAAAAACGTGATAAAAAAAATTATTTGATGTTTTGATGTGTTTTTTGAGTGATCCCCATTAATACTTTTGACAGGTCTTAGCTGTCAAAAATACGAAGGGGGATTCCCTTCTTTCATTGGTTCCCCATGGCCCACATGATCCCAGGGATGCTTGCGAACCGCCTGCGCCCCTGAGATACCTGGGCCCTGCGCATTTCGTAGAGCAGAGGCCCAGGAGCGGAAATGGCCGGACCTCCGGAGCCCTCAGTTAAGGGTGTAGATTCTTTCCAGATCGGAGGCCTCCGCACGCAGGAAGCCTCCGATCGGAAAATATGGGCCGTTAACTCTGTTTCTTTCTCCACGGATGCTGCCTGGCCTGCTGAGTGTTTCCAGCATTTTCTGTTGTTATTTCAGATTTCCAGCATCCGCAGTATTTTGCTACTGTAAAAATAAGTTGAACTCTGATTCACCTGAAGCTGTGCTTACTTAACAATTAGACCTTCCAACTTTAAAGGGTCACAACTCAACCTTAGCAGTAAATAATACATTGTGTACTGCATGATTCACACAAGTCATTATACAATGGGTGGTAACTGAGCAATGGCTTCAGTGCTCCAGAACCCAGAATACCAATGAACACGACCAGTGGAGATCAGCTCGCGTATATTTAATGCAGAAGCTGAAAAAAATTATCAGACTGTCATTCCACAAGTCACTTGTGCAGCAACGCTGGTCCCAATCTGTATTCAACAGTTTTCAGCTGCACCAATTATATTTAACTTGTATTACAACAAGGACTGCTAGTCTTTTGTCTTGGTTTATGCCAGGTAACCTCTTAAACAATTAATTCTTGTGGCACTTAAATAGGAACTGTAATTCAGCACAAGGAGGTTCATTTGAAGGTGAGGACATTAAGTGTTCAAATCCAATGGGGTGCTAAACATGTTCCAGTTCTGACCAATAAAAGTTATCACTGTCATGACATAGTGTCATCCTGGTTTCATACACAGGATTTGGTAGGGTGTTGCTGACTTATACAACCTATGTATTTGGCTCAAAAACTGAGCTTCTAACAGCCTTGTAACAAAAACCATTGTGAAAGAAACCACAATAATCAGCCTGCAGGCACACATTTGAATATAATGGGGGTGACAATCAATTCTGTCATTCAAACAGTCTATCCTCCATTGTTGTTCATCAAAAGGAATACAGTACTGTAATTATTAAATGTGGTCTATGATACCCTGCACTCGTGCAAAGCCAGCTATTGCAGCAAATTCCAAAGACCTTTCAATCTGACCATTGGTATCCATCGGGAAATTTATGTAGCTGTAGGTAGGCCCTGATATAGGGTATTACTGAACTGTTTTATGCATATATGAACTACAGATTGAAGGATACAAAAGGTCATGTGGTTGGCCAGCCTGCTGCAGCTGCTCTACATGCATCCAAACTGAAGTGGCAAGGATGGCACCCATTGTAAGCTTTGTGCTTATTGAGTGTGTAGAAGCAGGATACATATAAAAAACCAGCAAATTCTTCTTTTGAAATCGAAAAACACTATAGTAAACAGATACCTATGACGTGAGTTCTTGCAGGTAAGTGCCCCACTAAATACTGCTTCCAATTGCTGTTTTAAACTAATTCCACTAGGTTTTACTCAGTGGGTTCAGCGCTGGGCAGGACTTCGATTTTTGCTTGTTAAAATTGTATCACTGAACCACGATCTGCACATAGTAATGAGTTTCCACCCGTGTCAGATGTGCACCTCAGCCTCCTAAAAAAAAGCACAGTATTTAGATTTAACTTTTTTTTTAAATCACACCCTTGAAGAAAGCAGTATTCTTCACAGGAACATTGGAACAGGAGTAAGCCATTCAGCCCCTCGAGCCTGTTCTGCCATTCAATGAGATCATGGTTGATCTGCAATCTAACTCCATATACCTGCCTTTGGCCCATTTCCCTTAATATCTTTGGTTAACAAAAAGATATTAATCTCCGATTTAAAATTAACAATTGATCTTGCATCAATTGCTGTGTGCGGAAGAGAGTTCCAAACTTCTACCACCCTTTATGTGTAGAAGTGTTTCCTAATTTCATTCCCGAAAGGTCTGGCTCTAATTTTTAGACTATGCCCCCGAGTCCTAGAATCCCAACCAGCGGAAATAGTTTCTCTCTATCTACCCTATCTGTTCCCCTGAATATCTTTAAAGCTTCGATCAGATCACCCCTTAACCTTCTAAATTCGAGGGAATATAACCCTAATTTGTGTAATCTCTCCTCATAACTTAACCCTTGAAGTCTGGGTATCATTCTGGTAAACCTACACTGCACTCCCTCCAAGGCCAATATATCCTTCCTACGGTGTGGTGCCCAGAACTGCTCACAGTACTCCAGGTGTGGTCTAACCAGGGTTTGTACAGCTGCAGCATAACATCTACCCCCTTGTACTCTAGTTCTCTGGATATAAAGGCTGGTATCCCATTAGCCTTCTTGATTATTTTCTGTCCTTTTCATGACATTTTAATGATCTATGTACCTGAACCCCCCCAGGTCTCTTTGGACCTCCACTGTTTTTAGCTTTTTACCATTTGGAAAGTACTCTGTTCTATCCTAATTCGGTCCAAAGTGGATGCCCTCACATTTGTTTACATTGAAATCCATTTGCCACAATTTTGCCCATTCACTTAATCTATCAATATCCCTTTGTAATTTTATGCTTTCATCTACACTGCCTACCAATGCCGCCTATCTTTGTGTCATTGGCAAATTTGGATATATGACTTTCTATGCCATCATCTAAGTTGTTAATAAATACTGTGAATAGTTGAGGCCCCAACATAGATCCCTGTGGGACACCACTAGTCACCTCCTGCCAATTTGAGTACCTACCCATTATCCCTACTGCCCTGTCTCCTGCCGCTCAGCCAATTTCCTAACCAGGTCAATAGTTTGTCCTCAATTCCGTGGGCTTCTACCTTAGATAACAGTCTCTTATGTGAGAGTTTATCAAATGCTTCTGGAAGTCCATATAAATAACATCCATAGACATTCCCCTGTCCACTACTTTAGTCACCTCTTCAAAAATTTCAGTCAGGTTTGTCAGGCATGACCGACCTTTCACAAATCCATATTAAATAACATTAGTAAATGCACAACAATTATTGGTTTTGATGTAGTCAAGTGCAGGTTTGCAATCATGTGACTGGGAAATTATATCTGCAGAAATTTACACACAAACTGTAAAGTTTAGAGAGTGATTTCATGTGTGAGGTACCGAACACATACATTTCAAATGGCATTGTGGTATACTTATGCAAAACTAGCCACTCCATGCTTTAGGGACTGTAAATTTATTGATGCCCCCACATAGTTGACTTGAACTAACAAATCCCTATACAAACACTAAAATATCAAGAACAGAAGTGAAATAGAGGGGTACAGTAATCTGACTTGATGCGTCCAGATTTTATGCCTACCAGATTTTATAACAAGTCACTTGTCCTGCTGGGAAATTATGTATGACTGTTATTTCGGGGTAACTTGACATTTGGATAGCTAATTTTCTGTTCAGCTACCTGAGAGAGCTACTGTTGATAAGAGTGTCTAACAGTTTCTGTGAAAAAGCTCCAAGGCAACACCCTTCCAGGCCCAGACACTTATATTTAGATCTTTTACAGTTAAATATTTTACTGGACTATCACTAACTTGGCCACATTGTTAAGTGTAGTGTGATTTTACTTCAAATTAAACAGTTATTCTACTCCATAATTAGGCTAGTTTATTTGTCTTTTGTTTGAATGATTGCCAGATCAAGACTAGTGTCTGAAAAAGTTTCCAGCACAGTTCAGAGATCAATGAATATCTTGCTGTTTTTACATGAAGACATCATTGGAGAGTCTGGGATGTTCAGTTTCTTTTATCTGTGAACTAAACATATCCTCAGCCATGAGCCATGTAGTCTAATTTCCTCAAAAACTAGTTTTAACCTGCCAAAGTTATAAATTGTTGAGGGAAGAAAAGTCAACACATGCATTGCCTTTACATGTTCATGGGTGTGTGACTGAGTCAATAATGGTAGATAATTTACATTATGGGTGAAGCAGTCATAATCTTTCATATTACAGGTAGGTAGATAGAAAACCTAATTAAGGAAATTATTGAGACACCTGTCCTTTTCCAAGGTTTAGCTGAACCATGTGACTTTCTATTCTGGCATTATGTATTTAAACAGTCTTCAGTTCTTACAGACCACAAGGGCATTTGCATAGTGTTATCAAGTAACCAAACAAAAATCCCCGTACTCTTAGCAAATGATTTGGGGAAATTAGATCAAAAGCTATGTACTAATGAAGAAAAAATGGTCTTTTTTGGGAACATACATGAGCAGATGATTTACACAAGCAGTTAAGTCACAACCCCCAAACTGCTCATATTTCCTGGCAGCACAGTGACATCCATAATGCTTCGTGGATTACTTTGAAGAATGTGTAGTGGTCACTGTTCTCCGTAAGCACCCTCTAGTTATATATGGTGCCTCGCACCTTATTATTAATATTCAACCAATTAGGAAACTCAGTGTTCTTTGCCCATACAATTTGGGTCATGGCTGACATTCTGTGCAACTGTGATGTATTATCCTTACTTATCTACCTGAACCTCTTCATAGTATTTGATACAATTGACCACAACATCCTCCATCATCTTCTGTTGTCCAGCTCTGTGGGACTGCCCTTGAGTGGTTCCACTCTGATCTATCCAAATACAGCCAACGTACCTCCTGCAATAGTTTGCTTTCTTCCTGCCCACAGTATTACCTCCAGAGGCCCCAAAGGATCAATCCTGTCTCTCACCTACGTGGCTTCCCCAAGGGACACCATTCAAAGGCACAGGGACAGTTTCTGCAAGCATGATGATGATGATACCCAGCGCTTCCTCTCCAACATCTCTTTTGAACCCACGACCAACTCCATGCTATCAGACTGCCTGTCCAACATCAAATCACGTATCAATCACAACTTCCTCCAACTGAACATTGGGAAGATTGATGCCATTGTTTTCATCCCCCACCTCATGAATTCAAATAGTGACTTCATCCTTGTTCCTGGTCACGCACTCGGGCTGAACCAGAAGTGTGAAATCTTGGCATGCTATTCATTCGACCTCAGAAAATATTGTCGGCCTTCACCTGTGCCTCAGCCTCTGCTGCTGAAACCCTTATCTGCACTTTTGTCAACCCCAGACTCTATTACTCCAATGCCCTCCTTGCTGAATTGTTATCCTCCACCCTTCTTAAAAGTACAACTTTCCCAAAACGCAACAACCCAGATCACCCATTACTCCCACCCTCACTGATCGCTTTTAGCTTCCAATCCCCCAATATATTACATTTAAAATCCTCATCTACTAATCCCTCCACAGCGTCAACCCATCTCATTGTTGCTAACTCCTGCAGATTTATTTCCTCTTCCGCTCCCTTTGGCCTTTTGTGTATGTTCCCCTCACCACGCCACCACTGGTGATCTAATTTCTGGATCATCCTCCTAAAGTTCCTCCACATCTCTTTCCTTGTTTAAAAACCTTGTGTAAAAAAAAAGTATCTTTTCGACTAAGCTTTCAGTCACACCGCAATTTCTTCATGGCTCACAGTCTACTCCCCCACTTATTTTCCAATTGTGAAGTGCGTTCGCACATTTTTAATGTAATTGTCGTGTATTGTAGCTGTTGTGTTGTTTTATAGTTCTATCCAAACATCTGCAGAGAAATTATTTGCTATATTTCTGATGAAACATGCTCCCTCTTAGGTGAAGAATTGTTGGGAAAAAGTGGGGTAGGGGGAGTGGGGTGTCAATGACTTTCTAGGAAAGGTGAAATTCTTTGATCAAAAAAGGAAAAACACAAGAGTTTGCATTTATATAGCGCCTTTCATGCGCTTAAGACATTCCAAAGCACTTCACCGCTAATTAATCTGTTTTTTGGTGGCATTGGTTGAGGGATAAATGTTGGCCAAGAGAACACGCCTACTCTTTGAATAGTGCCATGGGATCTTTTATGTCTGCCTGAATAGGCAGATAGGAGCTCTGTTCAACATCTCATCCGAAAGCTAGCACCTCCGACGGTGCAGTACTCCCTCAGTACTGCACTGAAGTGTCAGTCTAGATTATGTCCCGCAGTGAGGCTTGAACCCACAATCTCCTGACTCAGAAGTGAGTGTGTTACCACTGAACCAAAATTACACTTTATATAAAATTGGGAAACAGACTAAAGACTGCCCTAACTTCACATTAGAAAAGAGTGTGTCTTGCCTACTAGCAATGAAGCTAACTAAATTTCCTGATTGATACGCGACCCAAGTACAAAACTGCCCTCCATATGAGGGCTTTTGAATCTGCAATATCCATAAGCTAAAAAAAAACCAGCTTATTAAGTACTGAATTTGGATTTCATACTGGGAGCAACAGCTATATTTGGCTTGCTATGCAAAGCTTCCTTCATAAATCAGGAATCAAGAGATGTGATCTCATAATTCTCCATAACAAGCAAATAAAAGGCAGATATAGCTGCTGCATCAAGGACGATATGTATGAAACATATTGACTCTTATCGTTAATCATTGTGCCTTCAATCAAAACAATTATTTTCCCAAGAAATATAAATTAATGCTTTTTTGTCAACAGGACTCCCTAATACCACCATTTTTTTTTTTTTACATAGAATGTATAGCACAGAAACAGACCATTCGGCCCAACTGGTCTATTGTTAACATCGAAGTGAGTTTGAATCTTGCAATCTGTTAAAATTTTGCTGGCAATATAGTTGTATCTGGTGCTTTTTTAAAAAAAAAAACTGCTTCAACACACTACTAACAAAGTGTGTAGCATATTCACCAGGTGCCAGATCACCCACTTTCAGATTAGCTCACAGACTAGTCAGAAGTTGTACCTTCCTCGCATTAAAAGGATCGGAGCTACTCCAGCTCACAGGTGGCTTCCACCCAATTAGTGATGTCATCTGAGCACCTGTGTGAAGGTTTCATTGGTACAGGACATTGATTCTTTTAAAAAAGAACATTCACATGGATAACATGGATAAGCATTTTGAACAAAAATAATTCCCCAGTCTTTCCTTTCCCTTTAAGTATAAATGGATGAGGCTCCCTCCAATGGTTTAGTTGTTAAGCACACTATAAAACTAAGCAGCATAATCCAGAAATATCTGGCATTAATATAAAATAGCCACTAACAAAGCAAATGAAACATTTTGGAGGAATTTCTTTGCATAGAGTGGTGAGAATGTGGAACTTGCTGCCACATGGTAGTTGAAGCAGATGGCACTGACACATTTAAGGGGAGGCCTGATACAAACATGAGGGAGAATGGAAGAGATATGTGGGCAAGGTGGGAAGAGGTAATTAATGTGGGAGGTGGTTATGTGGAGCATAAACACTGGCATAAACCAGTTGGGCCAAATGGCCTGCTTCTCTGCTATAGATTCTATGTAATTCTGTGTACACAAGTGTGGAACTGAGCCACACACATGCCAGGAATGTCCCTCTTTGATCTCAGTTAACTTACCTCATCTAGGTGATTGGCAAAAGAACCAGAGGCGACATGAGGAAAAACTTTTTTACGCAACGAATGCTTAGGATTTGGAATGCACTGCCTATTAGGGTGGTGGCTACAGATTCAATAGCATCCTTCAAATGGGAACTGGATAAATAATTGAAGGAGAAAAAATTGCAAGGATATGGGGAAAGAGCAGGGGAATGGGATTAACTGGATTGTTCTTCGAAAGAGCCAGTGCAGATTCAATGGACCAAATGGCCCAATTTTTATAATAGCACAATACTGCAAATGCTGGAAATCTGAAATAACAACAGAAAATGCTGGAAACACTCAGCAGGCCAGGCAGCATCCGTGAAGAGAGAGAAACAGAGTTAACACTTCAGGTCTGTGACCCTTCGTCAGAACTGGAAAAAGTTAGGGATGTAACAGGTTTTAAGCAGGTGCAGAGGCAGGGAAAGGGGGCCGGGGGGGGGGAGGAAGGAGGAGAGGAAGGAACAAAAGGGACAGTCTGTGCTAGGATGGAAGGCAGGAGAGATTAAGGCCGGAATTTTGCCGGCGCTCAGGGGGCGGGTTTGGAGGTGGGACATCCGGCAAAATCGCAGATTGACAGCGGGCAGGAAACCCGCTGTCAACCCGCCTCCAATCAATCTTCCCAAGTGTCGGGTCCCCAATTTGCGCATGGACCCAACACCTAGCGGCAGGAAGAGGATTATAGCCACTTAACTGCCTGTTCGCAATTTTGACACTTCTACTTCGGGTTCCCCGACGTCCGGCCACCACGCCAGGTAAGTGTGGCGTGTTGTGAGTCTGCTGGAATGTTTCTGCATTGATGACAGCTGCAGAAGTGGTGTGAAGGATCCAATGGTGCACTGGTGAGTTTCAGAGGTAGGAAAATGTTGGGAAATTCATTTTTAATGCATTTAGACTTTTCTGTAGGTAACAAGTTTTGAATTGTATGTGTAGTCCCACCTCATTGGGAGAACCTCTCTCACCAGTGACAGATCGCTTCTGTTACCTCACCTGCAGCTGCCATCTGTTCTAGCCTAAGGAGGGAGTCACTGGAGAGCCTGGGTGCAAGAGCTCACCTGTGAACAGTCATTGTCAGTGTTTGCAGCATCTCAAACACTGAGAAATGAGCTGTCAAAGAAAAATTGTGCGTGGTCCCTTTAAGAAAACCAGCAGATGACACGTCATCAAATGACGTCATCTGACCGGCTTCTTCTTAATTGGCCGGCAAGCCCGCAGGGCAGGCTTAACAAAGCCAATGGACGTAAAATCACGTCCATGGGCCGGATGAAGTTGGGGGCAGGACTGGAACCCGGAAACCAGCTGAGCCGCTCTCAAGCCGCATCGATCGATAAAATCCCGGCCTAAATGTTGCAAATGGGGATGGCAGAATCATCAACAGCTGCCGCCTGAAAAAATAGGGGTAGGGGTTATAGTCTGAAATTGTTGAACTCAATGTTGAGTCCAGAAGGCTGTAAAGTGCCCAATTTTTATAATGACCAAGATATTGTAAGATGCTTGGTACTCACTGAAACATACTGCAATATCAGTCTGTGCCTTCAGTCGTGGAACAAATGGAGGCAATTTTAAATAATACATTAGTGAACCAACTTGTTTTACAAATAAACTAAATTTTCTAATGCTAAGCCATTCTAATTAGAATAAACATTCCAATTGTGTAACCATTATATCCTACACACTTCAGAAAATTAGAATTTACACTTTTAGAAGTGTACATTGTTTCTTCTCTCCCCACTGTCCCACAAGCAAAATAACAACCCTATCTTCAAACACATGTAAATCTCCCCACTGTCCCACAAGCAAAATAACAACCCTATCTTCAAATACATGCAAATTAAATTCTGACTACTGTTTTTGTTTGAAGTAGTTACAGTTGCTGAACAAATAATGTAATTGTGCCTGAATGAACTACGACTCCATATTTAGACTGATACATAATATAAGAACATAAGAAATAGGAGCAGGAGCAGGCCATTCGGCCCCTCGAGTCTGCTCCGCCATTTAACCAGATCATGTCTGATCCGATCCGAAGGATGTCTACTTGGGCAAGCTATAGTATTGCCTACAATCACGCAACCCATGCCCAGCACAAGACACCATCTTTGGAAATGGGGAAATAAGAGAATCTCAGATAGAATATTAAACTATTTTTCTGGAAAAAAATAGAACTCAACAATCCTAGTCCAAACTGTTGAAGGGAACCAGCAGTCTTCCACCCATTAAAAATACAGATAATAAACTCCAGGACTTAGTACATCATTTCAAATTTGAGGCACTGGGAACTAAGCACCAATGCTTTTCGACAAGGACAGGAGTGATGGGTGAGTGACGGACGTGGTGTGGGATAGGATAGAGGCAACAGAGTTTTGGATGAGCTGAAGTTGAGAGGGGTAAAGTAAGGGTTTCAGCAGCAGGTGGATGAAGTAACAGTAGAGGCAGGTGATATTACAGAGGTGAAAGTAGGTGGTCTTTGTGATGGAGAGGCTATGGGGATCGGGAAACGCAGCTTGGGATTGAACAATGGTGCTGAAGTTGCAAACAGTCTAATACAGCCTAAGGCAGTAGCCATGGAGAGGGATGGAGTCAGTAGTGAAGGTATGGAGTTTGTGGTGGGGACTTAAAACACTGGCTTCAGTCTTCCCAATTTTCAGCTGGAGAAAATTGCAGTTGATCCAAGACTCGATGTCGGGCAACGCTGGCAAGGCCATATTTATAGCCCATCCCAAGTTGCCTTGAGATGTGTTGGTGGGCTTCTCCTCAAAGCACTGCTGTCCTTCTGGTGATGGGCCTCCCACAATGGTGTTAGGTAGGGAATGCCAGGATTCTGACCCAGTGACAATGAAGGAACAGCAAGAATCTCCAAGTGGGGATGGTGTGTGACTTGGAGGCAATGGTGCTCCCACAGTTTTGCTCGTTCTTCTTGGTGGTAGAGTTCGTAGGGGAGGGAAAAGTTTTTGAAGTAACCTTGGTGATTTGCTGCAGTGTATGCTATGGATTGTATGTACTGCAGTCACAGTGTACCAGTGGTGGAGTGAGTGTATATTGAGTCCAGTGGCAGGGGTACCGATCAAGAAAACTGCTCTGTCCTCAATGGTGTTGGAGGGAAGGTCATTGTTTAATTAGCTAAAGATGTTGGGCTGTGGATGCTTCCCTGAGGAACTCCTGCAGTGATGTCCTGGGGCTGTGATGTCTGGTCTCAGACAACCACAATCATCTTCCTTTGCATTTGGTATGACACTCGAAGCCTTGCCCTTTGACCTCCATTGACTTCAGTTATGCTCGAGCTCCATGGTACCATACTCATGTTGAATGCTGCCTTGATGAAGACATCAGCTGCTACTCACCCTTTGGCTTTCAAATCTTGCGTCCATGTCCGAATCAAGGTTGTGATGAGGTCTGGAGCCAAGTGCTTCTGGCAGAACCCAAACTGAGCATTGGTGAGCAGGTTACTGATGAGTAGGTGTTGCTTGGTGCCACTATTTGTGACTCCTTCCATCACTATACTCATGATTAGAAAGAGCTGATAGGTCAGTAATTGGCTGGGTTAGATTTGACTTGTTTTTTGTGGATAGGACATATCTGGGCAGTCTTCCACATTGCCAGGTAGATGCCAATGTCATAGTTGTGCTGGAACAGCTTGGCTTGGGGAGCAGCAAGTTATCATGCACAGGTCTTCAGCACTACAGCTGAGATGTTTTCAGGATCCATAGCCTTTGCTGTGTCCAGTGCACTCAGCCGCTTCTTAATGTCACATGGAGTGAACCAAATTGGCAGGATACTGGTATCTATGATGGGGGGACCTCAGGAGGAGGCAGAGTAGGATTATTTACTTGGCACTTTTGGCTGAAGATGCTTGCAAACACTTCAGCCTTGACTGACAGCACAGAGGCATTAATGCTCCATGCCCACATTTCTTCCTCTCACCCCCACTTACAATTACACTAAAAGATCTCATGATTTGAAACATTTGTTGAATTTTTCCAGAAGTTAAAACAACCATCTCTACCTACCCTACCTCAAAGATGAGGTTTCAAGGTCAGCTCAATTTATACATGCGCTGAAGCCTCAAAGGTTGTTTATCTTTTCGACCAAAAATGCTACTGGGTCTGTCAGCATAGAAGGTACTTTATTTTCTGTAACCTTGTGGCCTAAGACATTTTTCAAACTTTACACTACCACTAGAAATGTCTTCCTGCAAGTTTATGTAACAAGAGGCACAATACTTAAAGGAGAATGATACACAGAAAACAACAGTTTTATAACACAATAATGCTACAACGCACCCACAAATTTGCTGTTCGTTAAAAGATTATCAAAAATGTATGGTCATGACTGTAGTCTATAAATGCTTGTTAGAATTGAAAATAGAAATATGGATACTGATGGAGAAAGGTTAAATAATTATATGCATTGAAAATTAGCATGCATTGCTGACCTTAGTACTGTAATTTGTTCCTCAATTTGTGCTTTAAACTGAAGACTTCACTAGAATGGTTATCACAACTATATAAAGACATTACTGGGACGTTGTATAAATGCCCAATAGTATCATTTGTTTGGTGTCCTCACTCCAAAATGGTTCTCCTGGCAACATGTTAAGAGCAAATCAGTAATTTGTTCAAAGACATTTTAAATAAAGATTATATTTGACCAAATAGCCTGGTAGGATTGGGATTATTAAGGTGAGTCCTTTGACGTGGTCTCGCTTCAAGCTGGTAGGCTGGCTGGCCGGCCACGGATTTTCATCTCTTTATTGTATGATCAACCATAGAATGATGGCTTGAAATGGGCTTTTTCCAGATTGCCCAGAATTTGCTTGTAAACTGATAATAGCCCTGGCATCAAATGACGTATGGTACTCTTACCACAAATACTTACATAGATTTGCCACTGAAATTATGGTTTCATACTAAATCTGCATTTTTGCAGATGTTAGTGGTCATTTCTGACTCTTAGGACAAACAGAATGGCAAACTCTTAAGAACTGTGTTTTTTTAAATATCTAAACATTACAGAGTATATAAACATTAAAGATGATGGCGAGGGGAAAGAGAGTTGTGAATCACACAATCAAATTTAGTCATTTCTGCTTTAATAAACCAGATATAACACAAGAAAAATGTTAAATTCACCATAATTTAATTGAAGCATAAAATTAAATTGATCGCATGACATGTGAAATGTTTACATCAAGTTAAAATACCACTTCAACTGTTATGGCAAACAAACCTGACTCTTGAAATGTTATTTTCTCTGCCGAGAAACTTTGTTCAATACAACATTTTTCTGCCAGACAGCTCAGTCAACCATAATGAGGTCGTGACCTGGCTCCTTACCACCATAGTTTCAGACTGTCGTCATAGCAACACACTTAAGTCTAAGCTGTTGATGAAATGTCCAACCAATCACTTGCACTGGTTGTAACACACGAACGAATCAATAATTTTTCCAGATATCAATCTTTGTTTATTAAATTGAGCTTGATTCATTCCAACAGATTGTGCAAGATCCCTCTATGTTTCTCTGACAACTGGACCAAATGTCACACTTTGAGCACTGTAAACCGAATTAAGCAACATCAACAACAATAACTTGTATTTATATAGCACCTTTAACATAGTAAAACGTCCCAAGGCGCTGCACAGGAGTATTTAAGACAAAAAATTTGACACCGATCCACATAAGGATAAATTAGGGCAGGTGACCAAAAGCTTGGTCAAAGAGGTAGGTTTTAAGGAGCGTCTTAAAGGAGGAAAGAGAGGTAGCGAGGTGGACAGGTTTAGGCAGGGAATTCCAGAGCTTAGGGCCTAGGCAACAGAAGGCACGGCCACCAAAGGTTGAGAGATTATAATCAGGGATCCTGAAGAGGGCAGAATTAGAGGAGCGCAGATATCTCGAGGGGGGTTGTGGGGCTGAAGGAGATTACAGAGATAGGAAGGGACGAGGCCATGGAGGGATTTGAAAACAAGGATGAGAATTTTGAAATCGAGGTTCTGCTTAACCGGGACCCAATGTAGGTCAGTGAGCACAGAGGTAATGGACGAACGGAACGTGGTGCGAGTTAGGACACGGGCAGCCGAGTTTTGGATGACCTCAAGTTTATGTAGGGTGGAATGTGGGAGGTCAGCCAGGAGTGCATTGGAATAGTTAAGTCTAGAGGTAACAAAGGCATGGATGAGAGTTTCAGCAGCGGATGAGCTGAGGCAAGGGCGGAGACTAGTGATGTTACGGAGGTGGAAGTAGGCGGTCTTTGTTATGCTGCGGATATGTGGTCGGAAGCTCATTTCAGGGTCAAATATGACACCAAGGTTACGAACAGTGTGGTTCAGCCTCAGACAGATGTTAGGGAGAGGGATGGAGTCAGTGGCTAGGGAACGGAGTTTGTGGCGAGGACTGAAAACAATGGCTTCGGTTTTCCCAATATTTAATTGGAGAAAATTTTTGCTCATCCAGGACTGTATGTCGGACAAGCAGTCTGACAAATTTAGACACCGTGGAGAGGACGAGAGAAGAAGTAGTGAGGTCGAGCTGGGTGTCGTCAGCGTACATGTGGAAACTGACGCTGTGTTTTCGGATGATGTCGCCAAGGGGCAACATGTAGATGACAAATAGGAGGGGGCCAAGGATAGATCCTTGGGGGACACCAGAGGTAACGATGCAGGAGCGGGAAGAGAAGCCGTTGCAGATGATTTGCTGGTTACGATTAGATAGATAAGAATGGAACCAGGCGAGTGCAGTCCCACCCAAGCTGGACGACGGTGGAGAGGCGTTGGAGAAGGATGGAGTGGTCAACCGTGTCAAAGGCTGCAGACAAGTCAAGGACGAGGAGGGATAGTTTACCTTTGTCACAGTCACAATGGATGTAATTTGTGACTTTGATGAGAGCCGTTTCGGTACTGTGGCAAAGGCGGAAACCTGATTGGAGGGATTCAAACATGGAATTGCAGGAAAGATGGGCACGGATTTGGGAGGCAACAACACGTTCAATGACTTTGGGGCGGTAGTTTGCAAGGACGGAGGGATCAAGGTTTGTTTTTTTGAGGAGAGGGGTGATGACGGCAGATTTGAGGGAGAGGGGGACAGTACCTGAGGAGAGAGAACCATTGACAATATCAGCTAACATGGGAGCCAGAAAAGGAAGTTGGGTGGTCAGCAGTTTGGTGGGAATAGGGTCGAGGGAGCAGGAGGTGGGTCTCGTAGACAAGATGAGCGCAGAGAGGTCATGAGGGGAGATCGGAGAGAAACTGGAGAAAGATCTGAGTTCAGGGCTGGACAGGAGGGAACCTTAGAGGAAGTTTGGCCCAGTGGACTAGGGGAAGGAAGGGAAGTGGCAGAGGCAGCTGAACGGATGGTCTCAATCTTAAGACAAAGAAGTCCATGAGCTCCTCACATTTGTTATCGGAGGTGAGGGTGGAGGAGACAGAGGAGAGGGGTTTAAGAAGACGGTTAGCAGTAGAGAATAGGAGCTGGGGTTTATCTTTGCATTCCAGGATGATTCTGGAATAGTGAGCAATTTTGGCAGACGAGAGCAGGGCCCGATGGTGCTTTATGTGGTCCAGCCAGATCTGGTGGTGAATGGCTAAACCAATTGTCCGCCATATCTGTTCGAGTCATCCTGTCAAGAATGTAACAAAAATTTTGAAACAACGCAGCACTTTGGCATATATTATTCACTCAAATTAAATTTTCTCTTAATTGTTCACCAATTTTGTTTCATCTCCTTTTGCTAACCTTTTATTTGGTGTTCATCAAAATGTGTACGTTCTTGCTGGGGAATGGAACACTTTCCATTTCAAGCAGCATTCAGCACACCCAGGTCAGGTATAGCACAACCAGATGCAGAGTAAAGCAGCCTCCACTCTACGCAACAAATCCTCAGCCCTGACCTCAAAGGAGCACCTTCTGGCATTTTTTTCAATATCCCACAGCAACCTTGGCCTCAGTGATATCACCAATTTGTACTGTAGGTCCATGCCCATTATGGGGTAGATAGGACTGCCCAAACTCATTTTACATAAGACACAGCCAGCAGACAGATGGTATTTTTATCCCATCAGTCTGGACTGGATTTGAACGCAGGTCCTAGAAGTGAAATGCCAGTATCTAATTCACTACTTCACCCAGTTCCCTCCCTCTTTTTAAAAAATAAGTTAAAAAATGTAAGTGTAAGTCTGTGACTTGGTCACACAACAAAACGGTTAGGCGACTCAGGTTCTATCCCTTTAATCCTTGTGGCAACTTCTCAATATAACTGAGGCAGCCTCAAGATGATGGCGAACAGAATTGAGACACTTCTCCAGAGGAATACCAAAGAAAAATAACCCAATGTGAAGTGTCACTGAAGCACTTCGAGATCCGAGAGACCAATGTGGCCTTTGACTTTTCCATTCCCCTCCTTGTGGTCAGAGGAATCGGTTTCCTCCCCCCTCCTGTGGTTCGGGGATCTGCTTACCATCTCCCTGACAATAACATAGCTGGATTTTACTTTGCACCAATAACAAAAATCTAATTTCCAACCAGTTGTAAAATCATTGTTTATATTTGTGATGGATCATACCAATTCCGCAGTAATTGTCGATCCTAAAATAAGGCAGTAAACATAGGTTTTACTGGTAGCTCCCCTTATCAGCCAAAAGAACACAAGAAAAATTAAGGACGAGAAAAGATTATTTAGCTCAACCCTTTCCTACCACAGCTTTCCCTTATTATATCCAGCCTCTTAATGTTTCTTCCTCTAATACCCCAACTTGAAGATTGTTCCAGACATTTATCACTCTCAGTGAAGACGCTCTTCCTAATGTCAGTTTTGAAACTACTTTTCACTAGTTTGTCTACATGTCCTAACTTCCTGACTAACGTTGAAGTAATGTTCAGGAATTTAGTATCCATACCATTTAATATTTTTTATACTTCAAATGAGATCCTCTATTAGCCTTCTTTCAAGACTGTTTGACCAATTGCGTCATTTAGTTTTGATATCCAGATCATTAATATCTATTGGAAATAGAGGTCCAAATATAGACTGTACTTGGGACGTCCCTCCATCCTAACATTATGCCTTTTTCTCGGCTTCCTATTTAGTAACCATCTTTTGATCCAGTCCTAACTGGCAATGGGGCAATATTTCAGCAAGTCTTAAATTTATTTCTAGGCAAAAAAGATAATATGTCACTATTTTTTTTGTAAGAAATCCTCTCACAATGAGTCCCAATTTTAACCTAACTTGCAAGAAAGGGGCGGGTTCAGTCGGATGCCCGATTTACATCCCACACGATGTCAAGCTCCGACATATACCTGCCCCGTTCTCGCCAGGTGAGTAAGGTTAAAATCGGGGCTATGTTGTCTGACAAAAGAGGATTCCTTCAGGAGTTACTTGAAATTTATGTTGAATTTCATTTCACGCTGATTATTCTAACATGTTGCATATGATTGGAAGATTGAATTTGGGTTATTATTTTTAAGGTGTTTCATCAACAATCTCAGATTTTCAGTTACTTAAAAATATATATATATATCTAGACAATAAATCTGTGCAAAAAACGCATTGTTTAAATCAGTAGGATAATTCAAAGTTGCGAAACTCTCGGCACTTTTATGCACTTCAATGTTTTCTTTGTACTCTTGTTGAGCAGTAAACATAATTCTTCAACAAACATACTGACGTAAATAAAAAAATTAGTAACTACTTGGGCAAGTTAGCTATGACAATGTATTTGGAAAGAAGATGAAACAGTGCAGACTACATCAGATGCCATCTCCACGTGCTGCTGAAAAGACACACAAACAAATATTGTGATTGCAAGAATTTGCAGGAGTTGGCAACTGTCAATTTTCATGCGAAAAAAATCTGTCTTAAAAAACACAATTCTGAACATTCTTTTTCATTTCATTTTAATTAACGAATATTCCTGTTGGGCAAGGAAATAGATTTCATTTTAGTCACTCAATCAGTATTGGGCACCCACAGGCTAGGTGGAACAAAGATAGATTCAGAGTAAACCTTTACCCACTCTGCCTCAACTCCAATTGCTGAAGAGTACCTCTACTGTAACAGTGTAAAAGCTACACTAGTCAACTTATGGCTTCTCAAAGCACGCTGGCCAATTTAGTTCCACGACCAAGAACAATTCTAAAATAAGGGAATTTTTCAGAGAAAACCATTAAAAGTAACTTCACTACATCAAACTGACCCTTCCTTTTATATATTTAGTTTACAAGACAGACTTAAGCATGGGAGGAAAGCAACATTTTCTCAATGATTGATTCATCAGGTCAAAAGGACACCTAAATACTCTGCATGTTAAAAGGAGAATGCTTATGATGTGGTACCTTCTATTCATGAACTTATTTAATTAATGGGATGAATAAGCTAACTGGTTGGCATATCGTGTGGGTCAAATAGTTCGTTTCAATCCCTTTTTCTGGCACTCTTAAGAACTGCATTGTGCTTCAGAGCGAATACCTGTCATTTTGATAGCTTATGAATCACCATTTTCAATCGACTACTCGGATCATAAAGTGCAAGTTAGACAACGGCAAATCAATTTCTGTAATGCAAAATAACTTGCCAAAGTATTGAAGTGCAGTTCAGGAAGCTGATTCAGAGCATAGTTTACAACAGCAACAATCATGCAAAATTCTGTTGTCTCCCTAATATCGCACCCATTCAACAACTTATGATTAATAGCTATTGAAGCAACTGATTTACGTTGTTGAATTACACCCTTTCATCTTCTCACCCCAAACTTACATCCCTCGCCACTGGTAGTGAGTCATACTTCCAAAATATCAAAAGAAAAACAACTTTTGTGACAGACCTTAATTAACTTCTGAACTAAGAATAGACAACTACTTCCACTGTCAGGTCAAACTGGTTGACAAATGCTTAATGCTGCAGGCACTTCCTGTGGTCTGGTAATTTTGATGAGCTCAGCATCAATAGCAAGAAAACAGGGTATTGTATGCTACACAATTCATAATAAAAAATAGCTTCTGTATTGGAGAATAAGCTTCCAATGTTATTAAGCAAGCTGAATCATGCTTTTCAGGACACAGGAGTTTGATAACATTACACAGAAATCCATTTTTTCTTGCTAAAATCAAAATCAGCTTGTTTGTCACAGAATGTAGGCATCTTACTGTTGTAATACCAAATTCCAATTCACCTTCACTGATTTGTACTTGCATTTGGTCACTGCAATTAGACAGTAATATATATATATATATATTTATATATTTTTAATTGTTCTCCCTACATTTCAGAATTTTATTTCCTCCTTGGGTTTTCCTCACCATCATACAACATCCCCATCTGAAAGAACACGTAAATTAATAACCAAAAGAACTCTCGACATAAGACACCAGAGATGCAGCGTGTTGGCTCCTTAATTCTTCTTGCTCAGACAGCTCAGATTAGATTCATTTGGGGAATACTCACATTCTATCATACACGGTGCAGCGGATTTCTTACCGTAACATTCTAACAATACATTATGCTGTGAGTTGCAGCAAACACAGGTTTTTAGTTAAAAGTGGATCAAACCTAGTGTGGGACATAAGCACCACCATAGACCAGTTGGGCCGAATGGCCTGCTTCCATGTTATAAATTCTATGTAAACCAAACTGTATAGTCATAAACATGTCAAGAATCTTCTATTTTGTCACAAAGACAAACACAAATAAATTTTGTAATTCTTTAAATTGAAGCATCGTTGACTGACGATCTTTGGAAGAACACAAACAGGCCTTCATTTATAAAAGTGATCACTTTGATTTTCTGAAAACACTTCTACAAAGTTGCTCAATCCAGTTGCCTGTGCACTATATACTCCGTAAAAGTGACATGTAGCAAATGACTGATGGGAGAACGTAACTTGCTGCCATTATGGCTAGTTACTTTGATAGTTTTCAATATCTATCACATTTGTATTGGAGAAATATAAATTATTCTGTGTAAGTTAGTACTAGTGTAACATCAGTATATGTGTATGTCTGTGTTGATCCTGTTTATTTCCCTTATCAAAAGCGAAAGGTGAATAGAGGTAAACAAAAAGTTGCACGTACAAGAAAGTGAGAACAGAGCACTACAATTTATGAAACCGGAGCATGTTTGTTGTTTACACTGCTAATTGCAAAGTCAAAAGCAGACCTGAAAACACTCCACTGAATTCTGACCATTTCACAATAGGTGCTGCAACATCTGCTCTGTTAATCAATTCTGGCATAACATAAAACCGCAGTAAGTGGACAGTCAAATGAATGTTCCATATTATCACGCCAAAAGTGAAACTCCTGTACATACAAAGCTGTGCTATTCGTGCATGTGCAAAAAAAAAATAGTAATGTCTGCCTGTGGGTATGCCCCAGTGAGAGCTGGCAATATAAATGGGGCTCCTCCACTGAATGTAAACAAGCCCACAGAAATGAAGTTCACTGTAGTTCAGCACCAAACCAGCTCACTAAAAAACTTACAAAATAACAGTTGGTACCTCAACTGCAAGTAACAGTGAGAGCTTAATTAATACTGCATTGATAGGAAAATTCTAGCAATTGTACTGTATAATGAATGACCTCCATACCTCTATGATGCAAATGATCAAATAACCCTTTTTTTTTAGATACCTTATAGCACAATTATGGTGACAAAACAGAAGATTCTTGACATGTTGAGTAAACAACAGTTAACATAATTACAATCACATCAGCCTTTCCTCCAAAGCAGTGGTGGGCAAAATAAGGTCCGCGGGCCGCGGGCCGTATCCAGCCCGCCAAGTCGTTCTATCCAGCCCACTGGACAGGACAGAAATAGAACATGAGCCGGAGCTCGAGCTGCACATTAGTCTATCCACTTTCACTTCTCGTGGGTCAGAGACGGACCCGAATTGCAGCAGAGAGAACACACAGTAATACTCAATTCAATTTATCAGTTCGCAAAAGTGATTCTCCCCGGCCCGATCTTAAAAGGATCCATTCCGCGATTCTGGGCCCCAATGGCGGACGTCCATACCCAGAATGCACTGCGTACTCCAATATGCCCTATCCATTTTAGAGTCAAGTCATGGCTGTTCATCTCGACGACACTTTTACTGAAGAAACAGACTGCGCTGTGTCTTTCCTTTCCCGGTACCCAGAGTACGATGGCACGGGAGTTCTCATCGCCGTCTTAGACACAGGAGTGGATCCCGGAGCACAAGGACTCCAGGTAATGGCACACGATTGTAGTTCAGGCCTTGCGAGGGCTCAGGCTCCCGTACTCAGCACAGTAAAAAGAGAACACCTCTTGTGTCAGAGGCTCCGCAGACGCGAGCCACTCTGCCAAACAGCCACGTAGACTTTCAGTACAATATATAATCAATTGAACAATCATTTCATTCATTTAGTAACGGAAGATTTTACCATTATATACTACATTTTGTGTATTTAAGATAGTATCTGACTACTATCTGAATTTATATTGATAAATTATTGGGAGGGTAGAAGTGGGAGTGATGATCAACACTATGAGTTGGCCTGTTTCAAATTTAACAATTTAACACTTTGCTCTCACCGATGACTGTTAGTGAGGTTATTAATTCTTGCATAATTATTCACTTGTTTTAATATTATCCCACTTAATTAGCATAGTGGAGGCATAACTAAATGGACCTGGGTATACGGGACATTGCATTCACTGTTTTTAATTTTAATGGTAGCTGTTATCACAATTCATTGTGTGTCCGGCAATGTTCCTTCTAATTTTTTTTCATGCGCAGCCCCTTTAAATTTGTTGCACGCTATCTCTTCCAGTGACGGGGGTTGGTGAGCGGCCTGCGTGGGACCTCGCGATTGGTGCGCGACCAGGGGAACATTGGTGTGCGGCCCTTAACAGCTCACCAAAACTTGTTAAGTGGCCCTGCTGCCCAAATAATTGTCCACCCCTGCTCCAAAGGCTGAACTTGTTATCCATCCACTTGATAAATACTACCTAGCATGACTTAAATGTTTGCAAATGGAAGCAAGACTATTGGTCACAGAAAGCTTCAATTAAATCAGTAAAACACCACAGTTTTAGGATTTTAAACTAAAAGTTCATAAATCTCATCTTTTTATGCATGTTTATGTTAGGTATATAGCCTTACTTTCAGTTCAATGAGATTAAATTATCTAATAATGCAATGTACTTGGCCATATCAAGTTAAACCTAAAATAGTCACTTTCTCAGCATAAAGATAAATTATTTTTCAACCAGTCACCTTGATTAGAAAAAGAAATGGGGAGTAAACAAAATCAAGCTCTAACCTCAACATAAAGGTTTGTTTTGGGGCATAAACTATGCAAGACCAAAATCAAACAGACAAATTTTGTATTAGCAAAGTAAGATGTAAATATGTATAAAACTAGTGCACAATGTTTAAGAACCTACTCACCTTTAATTGTTTCTTCAACAACTTCAACTACACGGTCTATTTGCTGAACCTAAAAAGGGAACAACATTTTTACGCCATTACTGATGAGAATTTGACAACAATCTTGTTATAACACATTTCAGTAACTGCTAGGTAACAAGGCAGTCTCCCCAAGCACATATTCAGTCATCCATCAGGCCCTTATAACCTGAAACTGAAAAATCACTGATTCTTCTAGAGTGGCACCAACTTCATGAAAAAAGTTCTCACTGTATTCTTCCTATAGCTACCAACAGAATTTGCTTCTCCCAGCTGTTCAAGGTTCATCTGACTAAAATGTTTTCATCCTTCTGCACAGAAACCAGTGTGTTTTTGGCTAACAGGACTGCCTTTCACAAGCAGCAATGAGCTACTGTACATTCGGAGTCTCTGCCAATGCTGCTTTTAAACAAGCAGTTGGAAGATGTACAAAAGTGGCTCATGTTGACTCACCCTCAAATTTTCTCTTCCCTCCCTTTGGTTCACTCAACCTGACTGCTTGACCGGAGTCTGTGGTACATCACACCAATACGTTGCATTATCAGGCCACGTTATTTTTCAATCTCCCAGGTATTGAGCCGTCAACCCGATTTCTGTCAACCAGAGATCAGACATTTAAAAAATTTGAGTTCCAAGTGTGCTTATTCTACGGAGATTTTCTGAATTTCAAGCAGCACGAGATGATCCAAAGTCACAATTTCTTCTCCCACGAGTCTTTCATTTTTATTGCTGATTACTGCTCGTTCTCCAACCTCCCTTTCCTCTCCAAGTTCCTTGAATATGTTGTCACCTCCCAGATCCGCGCCCATCCTCTACAACTCCCTATTTGAATCCCGCCAATCAAGTTTCTGCCCCTCTCACAGCACCAAAATGGCCCTAACCAAAGTCACAAATTACATTCTCTGTAACTATGACATGGTCCATCACACCATTTTGATATGATTCACCTGCCCCAGGTCACTGCAGGCTCAAAGATGCTCAAATGCCATGAAGTACGTGGAACAAGAAAGACATAAATGCAGGGTTGTACAGTCATGCATTCAATCTCGATTGCAGAAACTGAGCAAATGGTTGAAATGTGCTCTATTGTCCAGTGATACCTCCATGTTCTTGTGACTGAACAATGAAGAAGTTATTGCAATCATGTTATTTTTCTTATGAAAAGAAAAAAAGTGCATTTTCATAGCACCTCTTTACGACCTCAGGATGTCCCAAAGCACTTCACAGTCACTCGTGTAATGTAGGGAAACACAGCAGCCAATTTCCACACAGCAAGGTCTCACAAATAGGAATGAGATAAATGACCAGATGTTGTTCGTTGAAGAGGCAGGATACCAGGAGAACGTCACTGTTCTTCTTTGAATAGTGCCATGGCAGCTTTTACATCCACCCAAGAGGTCGGACAGGGCATCGGTTTAACGTCTTATTCAAAAGACAGCAGCTCCGACAGTTCAACAGTCCTTGGAATGTCAAGCTAGATTAAATGCTCAAGTCCAGAAGGGACCTTCTGACTCAGAGGCAAGAGTGCTTCCACTGAGCCAAGGCTCACACAATAATTATGAACCATTTAAATTACAGGACCGGAGGTTGCTATTCAACCCATTGTATTTTTGCTGGTGCTAGCTCTTCAACTGAAGTTGTCTACTTTAACCCCATTTCCTTTTCCAGTATGCTTTTGTTCTTTTTCAGGTAATTTTCCAGTTTCCTTTTGAACAATATTTATAGTCTCTGCTTCAATAGCTACTTGTGGCAAAGCATTCATGTTCTAATAATCTTCTATGTGAAAACCTCTTACAACTTTCCCTTCATTCTTCTAGTAACAATCTGGCGTGTAAGCCTCCTTGTTACTGATTCACCAACCAATGGAAACAATCTTTCACTATTGATCGTCTTATGATTTTGAAACATGTATTAGATCACCCTTTAACCTTCTTTGTTTCAGTGAAAAAGCCCACATTTTGAGTCTTCCTTTACAACTAGTACCTTTTATTCTTGTATCATCCAAAGAAAAATATTGCCCCAAGTGTTTGAAGGTGAATGAGCGAGCAACTTATATTTGATGTCAAATAAAAAGAAAAAAGCTACAAAATCTGAAATAAAAACTGAAAATACTATGAAGAGAAGACAGGTTATGATCAGAACTAATCAGTCATAACCAGTCTTTTCTCTTTGACGATGTTGACTGACCTGATCTGCCATGCACTTCAGCGTTTTCTGTTTTGTGTTTGATGTCAACCCCTTAGTCTTACCAAATATTTCCACCAAATGTTCTTCTAAAAATATCTATTTTGCTGACCACTGAACATAAATTCAGCTGCAAACAGTCTGCTGGCCAAAAGCCTCTTCAAGTTGATTGGGTCATATTTCATCTGTGTATCTAAGTTGGTATTGTCCAAAGAACATACAATAGGCCATTACTCTGAGATAGCTAATTGAAACCAGCCATTGGAAAATGGTCTTTGAAGCAAATCTCCAGTCATTTCATAAATTCAACCCATTAGTTTGATTATTAAAATCACTAATCAATATTAAACCTCCAAATTATGATCTTGAAATAAATAGATATTTTACATTTCCCAGCTGGGCAAGTTGTGATTTGATCGGGCTATTTTGCACATGTGTACTGATTTGTGGTGGGAGTGAATCAGTGAATTGCTCATGCAAATGAAAAAGATCAATTCTGTACATAAAGTACTCAACTTCAATTCATACTAGGGGTGGCAACAGTACTTTTCACTAATAGGACCCCCTTTTCACCCTCTGCATTCCTCTCCTGAAGTCAGATTTATTGGGGTCGAGTTTCCATAGGTAGCAAATTTCCAGCACCTCAAGTCGTCATTCTTTATGGCTGAGCCGAGACAGCTTTGGTTGGTACTTGACACTGGGTACAACATAGTCAAACGAATCCTGTTCCTCAGTATTGACACACGTGCACTTTTTGCTGCAAAGCGTTCAGTAGTAGGAGCTGATTTTTTTTTTAGCTCCTCCATTGCCTGGGGGCACAGAGGTCAATTATAGCAACCCAGTTCTGTCTCAACCAAGTTGGGCTAACCAGGAATTGAACTTGGGCTTATAAAATAAAGAATCAGTGACATACCACGCAGTGCATCTACCCACTGGGCCACCAGGAGAGCCTTTAATAGCCATTTTTTTCCTGGAATTTCTCTTCAAGAAAGTTTCCAAACTTCCAAGTTTCTGCTTCTACACTTCTAGAACCTAGCTTTCTTCCTACTTGCACAACCAGATCTCCACTTTCAAGTTTAATTCTTCTCGGATCCCCTTGGTTACTTCCATACCTTGGGGGTCTAAGCTCCCTTGGTTTGTTTGCTGTTGTGCCCAGTGACTTGTTGACACATTGGCCCAGAAATTGATCTCGCTCTGTTCCCGCGGGGGTAAGGCTTTCCCGCGATCTCTCACCTCGCTTGTGCTTTTTCAGATCCAGCTCGCACGAACTTGATGTTCTAGAGATCAGCTGGGCAGTGCTTGCGTATCCCAGCGGCGTAGTGAATTCGTGCGAGCTGTGGGATCACGTGACTCAGTTAGAGCCAATGGCAGCACACCATCTTCCATTCATAAGTTTCACAGCACCCTGTGAAATCTATGAATCTTACACCCCCCCAAAATAACAGCTAAACCTCAATTAAATTTTTTAAAAAAACCATCACATTAATAAAATAAGTATAGTTAATTAAATTAACCATTTTAAATAAAAAATTAAATTTTTGAAAATTTTTAAATCTTTTAAAAAGTTATAAAAATAAACTTACCTGTCTTTAAAGTCTCTAAAAAAGATATACCTGTAAAAAAAAATTCAAAAAAATACTTAATTCACTACTTACCTTCTTAAAAGCGGGTTTTACTCCTCCTTTTTACATTTCCAAAATCTTCCCTACTTACCTGCGCGTCCAAAGCATGAAGTGCACAGCGTGCGCGCAGCCTGTAGCGCGCACGCGATGCACCCAGGACCCGCCCCCTTTTCAGAAGAGCAATTGCCGGTTTTCAGCGCATGCGCAGGGCATGCAGAAAACCGGCAATTGGAGTGGGAATACGCGAGAGTACGCAGTGCGTACTCTCGCGTCCCGGGATCAATTTTCGGCCCATTATGTTTTAAATGTAGGCCTGCTATGTCACAATAGCAACTGTTTCACAACAGAGGTAAACATCATCCTTCCCAACTAGGTATCCTACCCATTCTTCCTGCACTGCAGCAGCATTCACCCAGCTCAGAGTGTCTCTATCGCTCTCCCTCAACTTCAACAGATTTTCACTCTCTAACCCCAAGAGTATCTGTACCTCTCTTCGCGCCCCTTCTGGACAAACTAGATGCAGGAAGAATGTTCCCGATGGTCGGAGAGTCCAGAACCAGGGGTCATAATCTAAGGATAAGGGGTAAGCCATTTAGGACAGAAATGAGGAAGAATTTCTTCACCCAGAGTGGTGAACCTGTGGAATTCTCTACCACAGAAGGTAGTTGAGGCCAAGTCATTAAATATATTCAAGAATGAGTTAGATATATTTCTTAAAACTAAAGGTATCAAGGGATATGGGGAGAAGGCAGGTACAGGGTACTGAGTTTGGATGATCAGCCATGATCTCATCGAATGGCGGAGCAGGCTCGAGGGGCCGAATGGCATACTCCTGCTGCTATCTTCTATGTTTCTCAAAAGGAGTGTTTCTCTCTCTCCCTGACCACAAAAATAGTCTTTCTCTTCCCATCCCAATCGGGTGTCTGTCTTTATTTCCTCCTCCCCACACAAGAGTTCACTCTCCCTTACCCTTCACCCATGTGGGTCTCTCTCCCTTTCATTTCCATCCCCCAAAAGATGCATGTCTTTCTTTCTCTCCCATGCCCTGGGGGACAGCACTGCTGAAATAAATAAATGTTTGTTCTTTTCCACACAATCTCTCCCCGTTTCCCCACCATCTCCTCCTTCACTTCCCTTACCTCTTCTCTCTAATCTCTTGCCATTTTTCTCACTTCTGTTTTACCTCTCTCTCTCTCTCTCTCCTGTTCATTTCTGCAATACTTTACTCCTCAATGTGTTGCAGTGTTTACACATTTGGGGAGCCTGTTGGAAAGGGGGAGTATGTCATTCAAAAAGAGAGCGCATGGCCATTGTAGCTTCATTGGGGATATTCCTGCAAATTGAGTAGCTGGATTGCTACGCATGACTGAAAAGGTGGGGCGCAAAAGAGAAAGGAACGCCAACTTGGTGGCTCCTGGGCGTTCTCTGCTGAGGAGGTGTTTAAGAGGGGTGTGAAGAGAATGGTCATCAAATGATTCCTGGAGGTTCTTCTGCTTAATAAAAATGATCAAGGTGGCTCCTGGATATTGCTGCCTTCTGGATAGCTTCAAACTATTTAATACTAATTTTGCCTAGTTATTTCTGGAAAGGGGAGGAGAAAAAGGTGTACCCAGCTAGGAGAGGGTGTACCCAAGTCCAGCATGTTAAGAGGCCCAGCATTATGCATGAGGAGCCATCATGATGGCTATATTTCACAGAATTAATTTTTGGTGAAATGTGATTGGGGAGAAATTGAAATTAGAGTAAAAGGCTCAGTGTAATGTGACAACGACTGATGTAAAATATCAAACAACCAATCAGAAAGGAGAAAACCACAAACACTTAACTAATGAAGAACAAAAAAACCGACTGACGGATCAATGGTCAGGATGTAGATTATAGGCTTGATGGCCACACCACAGACGACAGACTCCACATATGCAACTCAAGAATATTATAAATTTGATTGATAATGTCCCTACTAGCCTATCTTTCTCAAACTGTCAATGACATTATAACTTTCAATACATAATGCATCTCACTGTCATTATCTTCTGACACTTAGAAATTTGGTTTGAATTAATAAGAGGAAGCTTCAGAAGATACAAGAGTCTGGTCCAATTAAGATCAATGTGTTTGTGCTCCTTTTCAAAAAATTAAACTATTTTACTGTCCTAAGGCTTTGTAGAACATTTACTCCTGGTCTTAAATGGAAAAACTATAAATCTGCAGAATTTGAGCAATATTTCCATGTTCTTTGTAGATTTATCTCTCAAGGCTCAAAGCAAGTTCATCTGTTCTCCACTACCTGCAACTCCTCCACAGCCCGAAGTTTGCAGTATGGTTCAACCACTTATTAAAATATCATGTGGGAATCAAAGCACCTGAACTGGTTATCTTTTCTCATTTTCTGCTGACATTCCATACACTATCAGTATTATGGAGACCAGGGCTATCTGCTGCAAAGCACTGCTTCTTTTCAGGCCTGTAAGTTAAACAAAGGGGACTCCGCATATTAAATTTAGTCTGTCAAGTTTAATGTAACAAATTAGTAATTCTTTGTGTTTTTTAATGTACTTCTCTTAACAAAAAACAATAGCATTGCACATTAAAAAAAGACAATTTTGATTGAGTAAATTTTGCTGTGAAACCAAATTTAAGATTAGTTGATCTCCCATGGTGTTGCACATGGGTAGTCAAGACAAATTTGAATTTTTCAGATCAAGCAGGGTTACAGGGTGGAGTGACTGGAACCAATGTGGGGGAGTGGGAAAGAGGAAAGAGGAGAAGGGAAAAAGGAGGGGGAAGGAGAGCAGGGAGGACAGGGATGGAGAGCAGGGAGGACAGGGATGGAGAGCAGGGAGGAGAATGGGGAGAGGACAATGGTCAGGACAGGATATGGGGGGAAGGAAGGGGGAGCATGTGAGAAAGGAAAAAGGGGGAGGGGAGAAAGGGGAAGGGGAGAAGAAGTGGGCACTGAGGAAGGAAAATTCAGATCAGCAGGGATATAGGGATTGAGGCATGGAACATCAGCCATTTAAGTAGGAGAAATGCAGCCAGTGATGTGATGGGCTGCTGTAGATCGGAAATACAATCAAGGGGGGTTACTGTACAAAGGGAATTGAAGCAGGCTGGGGTAGCCTGTGAGAGGCAACTGTAGCTAGTTGGGAAATGCAGCCAGGAGGTGGACGGGGAGGAGTTGAAATCTTGTTCATTGGGCGAGGGGGAGTGTTGGAGGATAGAATCCTCTTCAGTTGGAGGAGAGGAACTTTCAATGATCCAAGTTATGCTAACTGCACCACTTACAGGTGCTTTTCCTTTTGAGTCTACACCACTCACCATTTTTAACATGCATTATTCACTCTCCCTTGGCGTCACTGATGAGGAGTCAAGACCAAGGGCAGTATTCATGTAGAGAATAAGATTAGAGGGCGAGGTATACTTGGACCAAGGTGGGGAAATGTGGTGTGAGTATGAAGGTGAAGGGGAGTGGGAGAAGAGAGGGGATAGGAGAGGAGGTAGAGGAGTTGAAGATGGATCAGGATAGATGGGGAGAGGAGAGAGGAAAAGAGGAATGTGACGGGGGAGAAAGGATGGGCACAGGAGGGGGTGCTGTTCAGTAGACTGTCTCTATGCCTGAGTAATCCTCTCCGTGTGGGTAGGAGGCAAAATTCAGCCAGTGGGTGGGGTACGGTCAGAAAAATTTAGTCAATGGGGGATTGTGTGTTGAGGCACAGGAAGCCAGTCAGTGGGGGGGATGGGGAAGGGGCTGTGGCGGATCGCCACCTAAACGGGCGCAATCCAGTTTTCCGTCCGTGGACAATAAATCGGGCACCTTGCCTTAAGGCGAATGCTGCCTTTAAGGCAGGAGAAAAGGAGTGGGCGTGGCCTCAGAGTTTTCAGATCAGTTGGTTAGCAGCCATTTTACCAGGCAGATGTAATTAAAAGCTTTGTGTTCCACACATGGACTCGGCCTTAAATCGTGTTTCGCGGCAGCCACGACAGGGCGATAGTAAGGGACGTGGTCAAGAAAGGGAAATTCAGGTTAATGGTGAGAGGGGGCATCAAGACAGTGTGAATTCCAGCCAGCAGTAGAGGGGGTGCAAAGGAAGGAAATTTGGGTCACCGAATAATGGGGGCACCAAGGCAAAGGAAAGCCAAACAGTGGGGGAGGGGGAGGTTGCTGTCAACAGGTAATTGAGTCAGCTGTTAAGGATAATGGGAGTTGCATCGAGTAGGAAGCATTGCTTGTAGGATACAATGTGCAATGTAGGATAGAAGGTCAAAGGCATGGCGAGGAGCACAGTTCCAGAAATGACTGGCAGCTTTATCGAGAAGCACGCAGAGAGACTGGCCTCGAGAGCAAGAGTCAGGCAAATCACAGCTGTCGGAGATTCAGGAGCCCCAGTACTCCCATTAACTTTTCTCCTGGACAGTTGTCATTGGTCACCATTTCAAAAGATTCTGCGTGAAAGAGATGTGAAAAACAAAAGCATGTTTTTTTTTAAATGGCATAGATCAGCAGCTGCTGATGGGCAGCACTGAAGGTCATCCTGCAACAGCTACCAGTTTAGAACCAGGTTCACAACAAACTTCCTGTGTATGTTCGGCAGTTTGTAATGGTGTTGATGGATCACCAATACTGCTCACTCGCAGGTCCCAGTCAATTAAAAATAAACCTTACCAACGACTGCCTTCCCGTGGAAAAAAAGGGAAGGGAACTATATCACAACTTACAAATATGAGTATCAATAAGGAATCTCAAAATACATAGCAATTTTGAATACCTGTGTGTTGGAGAGAAACCACAGATGCTGTTATGAGTCCCACTCAAGTTAATGAGTCACGTAACATTACGCTCACAGTGCCACCTATGGGCATGTTATTAGAATTTTGCAACCATTCACAATTTTTTTAATATATAATAGATTAGATGGTTCTTCTTTATTTTTTGCTAGTGTGGTTTGACAGGTAACTGGATTTAAAAATATTACTAAAATCCCCCAAAAATCCCACCTTGACAGGATTTTAAAAAAATCTTTTAAGACAAAAAAAAGTGAGTGAATTGCTCTGGACTATACTGAAATGAAAGCCACTTGTCACAAATCTGCAAAAGCTACAATCTAGACATGGATCAACAATGTAAAAGGTTGCTTCTGGCTCTGCTTAGCTTTAAAGGCATAATATTGGAAGTGGGACCCATGCAATGCAGGTATTGAACAGTTACAAGTCAAAGACACAAGTTTGAGTCAACAATCTACTCACCACAGCTGTACCTCTATCAGGCACTTCCTTAAAATGTGTTATTTGGCTGACAGCCAAGTAGAGCATTGTGCTTTATAGGTATGCTTAGTTTAAGGCTTACAATAATAGAACTTTAGAGTAACAAAAGGAGCTTCAAATATTTCAATACTGCGGCTGAGGACAGGAAGTCAACATATGTGGAAATCACAGGTCCAAAACCTGCTACCAGCCATTGCAGAGTTCACTGGAGCTCTAACACACATTGCCAAAATACAGCCCTTTTACCCAATCTTTCTTCTCAATGGAGGCTTTTTGGGCAGACTTCTTTCCAAAGCCAAGTATGGTCCACTTTGAAAACAAAGCTATGGTGCCACAATGTTGGCACCAATGACAAATTCAAACTGTGCATGACATATCTATTTTTACACAATATTTTTTTCAAACATATTTCAATTTTTTTTAAACGATGTATTAATTAGTCATGGCAAACATGAATACTGAGATCTTTGAAGAATGATGAAAATATCCTTTTAATATAGTGCAATGTCAGTAAAGTTCTTAGTTTGCACTTTTGAAATTGGAGATAGAGTCCTAGGGTAGTTCAACATGCAGTTATATAATTTATATGAGTTCCTCAGTGAGATCCCACTGGATATTAACAATGTCTACAAAGTCACCCCAAGGGCACAGAAAACCTGTAGATTGATTGTCCTCCCCCTTTTAATGTAATTATTTTGTTTAGAATTATCTTTGTGCTGATTAGATATTTGTGTCACTACTGGAGAAAATAAACCTTTTTGCACCCGGGGTCAGCATCAAACACTCGGAGTTACACTCCCATCATAGATTAAACAGAGCAATGTTCCCCTTATAACAACAGAAAACGCTGGAAAAACTCAGCAGGCCAGGCAGCATCCGTGGAGAGAGAAAGAGAGTTGACGTTTCAGGTCGATGACCTTTACGTTGCTCCAATAATGTGCCTTAACTCAGACATAAAAGTATTTCACATACCAGTGTAACAATTCCATTTCCCACAGCAAACAATTTTTGTAACAAGAGTGAGGCAGATATTTTAGTATGAATATCAAATGATTCTTCCCCCTGTCCTCTTTTTCCCCCCCCAGTGGACTCATGATTGCTATGGATTGGGTCAAGACTGGCCAAACTCACTTCATTCAAGACCCATCTACCTGACAGAGGGTGACACTTCACTGCATCATTCTGGACTGAAAATTGAAACCAGGTGTCAGGCAGCAACCCAGTCCTTCTTCAACTTCTACTTTAAGGGCAATACATTTTTTCAGGTATTAATAACTTGCTGGTTCAAGACCAACAGAAACAGGTGCAAGTGGTCCAAAAGGTCATTACTAGCAATCAGAAAGATACAAAAGAGGAAGTCCTTTTGACCCATCCTAGTTCATCCATGCAGCGAGCAGATACTAGTCTTAGACTATAGCAAAATACTGCGGATGCTGGAAATCTGAAATAACAACAGAAAACGCTGGAAAAACTCAGCAGGCTAGGCAGCATCCGTGGAGAGAGAAACAGAGTTAACGTTTCAGGTCGAAGACCTTTCATCAGAACTGGAAAGAGCAGGAAATGAAATAGAATTAAAGCAAGGATAAAGCTGGGAAAAGGGGGGAGGGTATGAAAGAACAAAAAGGAGAGATTAAGAGACATTGAGAGACATTAAGAGCAAGAAGAGGTGTTAATGTGACAGGTTGAGGCTAAAAGAAGTGTGAAATGCACTGGCAGAATGAAGGACAGCTGCCAGCTTCTAGTCTGAGACTGGTAGCTGCAGTAAAGCAGCAGCCTAAGAATTTGTCTAACTGCCCAGTAGAGATGACTTTCATCTCATTCATCAACACTAAATTCAAAACACGAACCCAATGGTGAAAGAGCAATGTTGCAACCAATAACCCTTCTCATCTTTACCCCACAGGAATTTGAATCCATGCAAATAACCAACAGGTTCTGTTTTACCAGTTCCTAGAAGTTAATGTTTCTCTAAAGTTACAGTTGAATTTTATTTTCACTTGACTAATAAAATTTCAAAATATTACAATAGAGTATTCGCTTCAGGTCAACTTTCTTTGCTGTGTAAATAAACCACGACATAAACAAACACATTGGCCCAGATAATAATGCAAAGGTTCTGAGTGGGCGATTGCGTGCGCGAAACCCAGAAGTAAAGTTGGTCGGCTTCTCCATCTTCGACCTGCTTGACTCATAACATTTTTCCTTACGGATTTCGCATCTCCAAGCTGTGCACCCGCATGACACGATCTGAAGTCCACTATTTATAGGGCCAATGCAGAAATGGAATTTGGAGGAGGTAGGAGGTTTTTAGCATGGATTCACCAACAGCAAGGCCAGCACCCAGATTCAATGATTCGTCCCTTGAATTACTGCTGGGTGCAGTCATGAGCAGGAGGGACATATTTTTTTCCCAGCAGTGCGAGGAAGAAATCTGCTGCCGTCACCAAGAAGACGTGGTTGGAGGTAGCTGAGGAGCATTGTGCCCCGGTCTTGGATGCAGTCCAGGAGGTGGTTTAATGACCTAACCAGGTCAGGAAAAGTGAGAACATTTGCCAATTCACCTACATCTTGGTGTAAACCACCACCTCACCCCACTCTGTCTTGCTAAGCATACTCCATCACATCATTCCTCACACCCACTTAAGTTTCAGCACCACCCATCCTTCACTTTCTATGCAATTCCTCACCTCCCCATGTCACCATCCAGTGCTGCCACTCACCCCAATCCTTATGCAACGTGATGCATCTGTCTGATAGCCACCCTCACCAAATGCACTGCATCCATCGGGTGAATATCTGACCTTCAGTCACTCACAGGTCTGTTCTTTCACTCTTTGTAGGAGAAGAGAGCGTAAAACGCTATGGAGAGAGGACTGCCACCAATTGTGCAGCTTACAGATGCAGAGGTGGAGACCATGGAGATAAGTGGATATTTGCGTCCCTTACAATGGGAGATGGAGAGACTGGGAACTCGCAGATGCCTGGTGACAGAATTAAAAATATCTCTGACGCACATGGTGACTTTATTTCATCAATGAGAACTATGAGAAGCTTGTGTATGGTGATTGGCAAGATTGTTACTTTGCCACAGCTAATTCATATCCCTTTCTTTTGTCTTCCAAAGCCTTCACACGTAGAGAAAGAGTTGCAGCAGATGCACGAGGACAATTCCTCAGAGGACCTCATTCTTTCTGAGGGTGCACCGTCACAGGACGTACAGCCATACACCAGCGCAAGTACTCGCACTTCGGTGGGTCCAGTTACAGCTAGTTGGGCTTTCACCTCGTGATTCACAATTCACAGGTGAGCACGAACAGACACTGGTGGCAGGGACAGCTGCAGAGAGTCCGCATCGGGGAGGGGGTGTGGGCGCAATCCTCTCCAAGCTCTGCTCAGCTGGATACAGACACTGAACCCCGGGGTCGATCGTTGAGAAGGTGAATGGTAGAGGTACAGAAGCAACTTTGCGAGGTAATGACAGACATGCCATACAGTCTCCACAATAGCAGTGAGGATGGAGGAGTCCAACTCCAACAGAAGTGGATTGGTGGCACAGGTGATTGCGATAATGTCTGCCATGGAAAGAGTGGCCGCCTCCATGGAGCTTCAAGCACAGCTCTCAACTGAGTCTATGCAGGCCATAACCATGGACGTGCAAGAGATTTTTTTTTTTTTAATGTATTCGTTCACGGGATGTGGGCGTCGCTGGTAAGGCAAGCATTTATTGCCCATCCCTAATTGCCCTCGACAAGGTGGTGGCAAGCTGCCTTCTTGAACTGCTGAAATCCGTATGCTGAAGGTACTCCCACAGTGCTGTTAGGGAGGGAGTTCCAGCAGTTTGACCCAGCGACGATGATGGAACAGCGATATATTTCCAAGTCAGGATGGTGTGCGCCTTGGAGGGGAATTTGGAGGTGGTGGCGTTCCCATGCGCCTGCTGCCCTTGTCCTTCTAGGTGGTGGAGGTCGCAGTTTTGTGAGGTGCTGTCAAAGAAGCCTTGACGAGTTGTGCAGTGCATCTTGTATATGGTACACTCTGCAGCCACATTGCGCCGGTGGTAGAGGGAGTGAATGTTTAAGGTACTGGGATGGAGTGCCAATCAAGGGATCGGCTTTGCCCTAGATGATGTCGAGCTTCTTGAGCGTTGTTGGAGCTGCACTTATGCAGGCAAGTGGAGAGCATTCCATCACACTCCGGACTTGTGTCTTGTAGCCCTGTCTATAGCATGCTGCTTCCGCTGTTTAGCATGAATGTAGTCCTGTGTTGTAGCTTCCCCAGGTTGGCAGCTCATTTTTTGGTACGCCTGGTGCTGCTCCTGGCATGCTTTTCTGCACTTTTCATTGAACCAGGGTTGGTCCCCTGGCTTGATGGCAATGGTAGTGAGGGATAGGCTGGGCCATAAAGTTAGAGATTGCGGTGAAATACAATTCCGCTGCTGCTGATGGCCCACAGCACCTCACAGATGCCCAGTTTTAAGTTGCTAGAGCTGTTCTGAATCAACTCAATTTACATGGTCGTCATGCCACATAATACGATGGAGCATGTCTTCAGTGAAAAGACGGGACTTTGTCTCCACAAGGACTGTGCGGTGATCACTCCTACCAATACTGTCATGGACAGATGCATCTGCAACATGTAGATTGGTGAGGACGAGGTCAAGTAGGTTTTTCCCTTGTGTTGTTTCTCTCACCACCTGCCGCAGTCCTAGTCTGGCAGCTATGTCCTTCAGGACTCGGCCAGCTCGGTCAGTAGTAGAGCTACCGAGCCACTCTTGATGATGGGCATTGAAGTCCCCCACCCAGAGTATATTCTGTGCCCTTGCTACCCTCAGTGCTTTTTCCAAGTGGTGTTCAACATGGAGGAGTACTGATTCATCAGCTGAGGGAGGGCGGTAGGTGGTAATCAGCAGGAGGTTTCCTTGCTCATGCTAGACCTGAAGCCATGAGACTTCATGGGATCTGGAGTCAATGTTGAGGACCACTGTGCCACTCTGGTGGGACAAGACATACCCAGGAATGGTGTAGGACATTGAGGGACAAGAATCTGGGACACTGGCTGAAAGATATGAGTCTGTGAGTATGACTATGTCAGGCTGTTGCCTGACTAGTCTGTGGGACAGCTCTCCCAATTTTGGCACAAGTCCCCAGATGTTAGTTAGGAGGACTTTGCAGGGTCAACTGGGATGGGTGTGTCGTTGTCATGTCCAAAGCCGGTGCCGGGTAGTCCGTCCGATTTTATTCTTCTTATTGTTTTTGTATCGGTTTTTACAACTGAGTGGTTTGCTAGGCCATTTCAGAGGGCAGTTAAGTGTCAACAACATTGCTATGTGTCTGGAGTCACATATAGGCCGGATCAGGTAAGGACGGCAGATTCCCTTCCCTAAAGGACATTAGTGAACCAGATGGGTTTTTATGACAATCCAATAGTTTCATGGTCACCATTACTGATACTAGCTTTTTATTCTAGATTTATTTAATTAACTGAATTTAAATTCCCCAGCTGCCGTGGTGGGATTTGAACTCGCGTCTCTGGGTCATTAGTCCAGGCCTCTGGATTATTGGTCCAGTAACATAACCACTATGCTACCGTTCCCTATGAATGCAGGATTAAGAGGGAATAAATTTGTTGGGGATTCCCACTCCAGATCATTATCCAGTGATTCCTGCTAGAAGTGTGAGTATATTGGACAAGGAAAAAATTGGGATCATTTGGGATATTCTCTGTGGTTGAATAGCCCAGCTAGATACTCGCTGTCTCGGCTCCCAAACGAAGAATCATACTGATAGAGGGACTGGAGGGCAGCAACAGCCTGGGAAGTAGACAGCCAATAGAGTCAATAAATTAATACCAAGGAATATTCCAATAATTTAGATTGTCCGATAGCAATAAAGCCTCAGTGCTTACAGCTGCTTTTTCAGTTCCTCTCGCAAACGTTTTGCAGATAATTCTTGTGAGCATAGATTTTTTTGAGAAGTTTAAATGCTTTAAAACAGAAAATATCAGGATGGGGTTGGGCGCTATGAAGGTTTTCGAGAGGACATCTGCCGAGGAAGACGATGACCATCCATGGCAACGACATTGTGTTGTGGTGGGATCTGCAGGTGCACAGGAGAGTAATGCAGAACAGCAGAGGGGTTGAGGTCGCAGGAGGCACTACCCATGTGAGAGGGTCTACAGGCAGAGGCTCAGTTTCCTTGACCTATCTGAAGAGCAGTGCTTCTGCAGGCTCAGATTGATACGGCAGGTGGTCGCAGACATCAGCAGCCTCCTACAGGAAGAGATACTCTCTGCTGGACCTGGTGGCCGTGCATTGCCTGTTGATGTCAAAGTCACCACGGCCCTCAATTTCTTTGTCTTTGGCTCCTTCCAGTGCACCACCGGCGAGATCTTGATGGTCACTCAGTTGCACATAAATGTGGGTTGTTTGCCAGGGCGTCGAATTGCGTCAACTTCCCCTTGACGACAGTAGCCAGATTGAGCAAGTACTCTCATTCGCCTCTCTCTCTGGCTTCCAACAGCTACAGGGTGCCATCGATTGCACACATGTGGCAATCAGAGGACGACCAGATCAACCAGGAGTTTTTATCAACTGCAAGGGATTTCATTGTATCAGTGCACAGTGCCAGGACAACTTGGCTCCAGATCTCTTGGTCCAAACATAGACAAAAGAGCTGAATTCCAGGTGAGGTGAGTGTGACTGCCCTTGCCATCAAGGCAGCATTTGACCAAGTGTGGCATCAAGGAGCCTGAGTAAAATTGAATTCAATGGGAATCAGTGGGAAAACTCTCCACTGGCTAGAGTTATACCTAGCACAAAGGAAGATGGTTGTGAATGTTGGATGTCAATCATCTCAGCCCCAGGACATCGCTGTAGGAGTTCTTCAGGGCCGTGTCCTAGGCCCAACCATCTTCAGTTGCTTTATCAATGACCTTCCCTCCATCATAAGGTCAGAAGTGGGGATGTTCGCTGATGATTGCAGTGTTCAGTTCCATTCGCATCTCCTCAGATAATGAAGCAGTCCATGCCCGCAAACAGCAAGACCTGGACGACATTCAGACTTGGGCTGATAAGTGGCAAATAACATTTGCGCCACACAAGTGCCAGGCAATGACTATCTCCAACAAGCGCGTGTCTAACCACTGCTCCTTGGCATCAATGGCATTACCATCGCCGAATCCCCCACCATCAATACCTTGGGGGTCACCAATGACAAGAAACTTAACTGGATCAACCACGTAAATACTGTGGCTACAACAGCAGGTCAGAGGCTGGGTATTCTGTGGCGAGTGTCTCACCTCCTGACTCCCCAAAGCCTTCCTACCACCTACAAGGCACAAGTCAGGAGTGTGATGGAATACTCTCCACTTGCCTAGATGAGTGCAGCTCCAACAACACAAGAAGCTCCACACCATCCAGGACAAAGCATCCCGCTTGATTAGCACCCCATCCACCACATTAAACATTCATTCCTTCCATCACCGGCGCACTGTGGCTGCAGTGTGTACCATCTACAAGATGCACTGCAGCAACTCGCCAAGGCTTCTTCGGCAGTATCTCCCAAACCGACAACCTCTACCACCTAGAAGGACAAGGGCAGTAGGTGCATGGGAATACCAGCACCTGCAAGTTCCCCTCCAAGTTACACACCATCCTGACTTGGAAATATATCGACGTTCCTTCATCATCGCTGGGTCAAAATTCTGGAACTCCCTCCCTAACAGCACTGTGGGAGTACCTCCACCACATGGACTGCAGCAGTTCAAGGCAGCGGCTCACAACCACCTTCTCAAGGGCAATTAGGGATCGGCAATAAATGCTGGCCTTGCCAGCGACATCCACATCCCAGGAACGATTAAAAAAAAAGTCCATTGCTACAGATGGCGATGTGTTTATCCACTAGGTTTTTGGGACTTTTCATGGAACCCTGGGGAACAGTACATTTTTAAAGGTTTGTAGAGAAGCCGATTCAGGAACCATTCCTTTAGATTGGAAAATTGCGCATGTCACTCCGCTATTTAAAAATGATGAGAGGAGGAAACCAGGGAATTATAGACCAGTTAGCCTAACATTTGTTGTCGGGAAATTGCTAATCGATAGTTAAGGATAGGGTGACTGAACACCTCGAAAATTTTCAGTTGATCAGAAAGAGCCAGCATGGATTTGTGAAAGATCGGTCATGCCCGACAATCCTGATTGAATTTTTTGAAGAGGTGACTAAAGTAGTGGACAGGGGAATGTCTATGGATGTTATTTATATGGACTTCCAGAAGGCATGTGATAAATTCCCACATAAGAGACTTAACTAAGGTAGAAGTCCATGGAATTGATGGTAAATTATTGACCTGGTTAGGAAATTGGCTGAGCGGCAGGAGTCAGAGAGTAGGAATAATGGGTAGGTACTCAAATTTGCAGGAGGTGACCAGTGGTGTCCCGCAGGGATCTGTGTTGGGACCTCAACTATTCACAATATTTATTAACGACTCAGATGATGGCATAGAAAGTCATATATCCAAATTTGCCGATGACACAAAGATAGGCATTGCAGGCAGCATAGATGGAAGCATAAAATTACAAAGGGATATCGACAGATTAAGTGAATGGGCAAAACTGGGGCAAATGGATTTCAATGTAAGCAAATGTGAGGTCATCCACTTTGGACCTAAAAAGGATAGAACAGGGTACTTTCTAAATGGTGAAAGGCTAAAAACAGTGGAGGTCCAAAGAGACTTGGGGGTCCAGGTACATAGATCATTAAAATGTCATGAGCAGGTACAGAAAATAATCAAAAAGGCGAATGGGATGCTGGCCTTTATATCTAGAGGACGAGAGTACAAGGGGGTAGAAGTTATGCTGCAGCTATACAAAACACTGGTTAGACCACACCTGGAGTACTGTGAGCAGTTCTGGGCACCACACCTTAGGAAGGATATATTGGCCTTGGAGGGAGTGCAGGGTAGGTTTACCAGAATGATACCCGGACTTCAAGGGTTAAGTTACGAGGAGAGATTACACAAATTAGGATTGTATTCCCTAGAATTTAGACGGTTAAGGGGTGATCTGAGCAAAGTTTTCAGGATATTAAGGGGAACAGATAAGGTAGATACAGAGAAACTATTTCCGCTGGGTTGGGAGTCGAGGACTAGGGGGCATAGTCTAAAAGTTAGAGCCAGACCTCTCAGGAGTGAAATTAGGAAACACTTCTACGCACAAAGGGTGGTAGAAGTTTGGAACGCTCTTCCGCACACAGCAATTGATGCTAGATCAATTGTTAATTTTAAATCGGAGATTGATAGTTTTCTGTTAACCAAAGGTATTAAGGGATATGGGCCAAAGGTGGGTATATGGAGTTAGGTCGCAGATCAGCCATGATCTCATTGAATGGCCGAGGAGGCTCAAGGGGCTGAATGGCCTACTCCTGTTCCTATGTTCCTAAGCCACAGTTGCTCAGAAAATTACCTCATTTGTATTTTAGTGCTGATGCCAAAGTTAATGCAATCAAAAATATAAATGGAGCATATTTCCATTGAAAAATGCATGGAGCTTTGGCGGTTACCAAAGCTGCACATTATCTGTAATATATATCTAATGGTTCAGTACAAAAACTGCAACATTTAAAAGGTGTTTAAGATGAGAGAAGAGGCTGCAGAGTTTATTGTTTTCCTTGATTTGGCAAGACTTTATAAGATAGTTTTTTGGTATTTGCATTATCAATTTATTCATAGCTATTTGATTTTGCAAAAGAGTACTATATTTATATGTGTAATAATAGATTCCACTAGTGCTGTGCTAGAGCATTGAGAATAATACCGTCTAATCCGCTCTCTCATCTCCATCAACGTAGCCCCAAAACAACGGCGGCAACAGAAGCGATGCCGCAGGAAAATCAACGCTGGAGCATTCAAAGACCCTGCTAAGAAAGCCCTATTCAGCCTGCGCCTCACAACCAACCTGACGACTCCCAGTGATTCAGAGACAGAGTGTCCACAGCGCCTGGTCTGCACTCAAGGCCTCCATAATCAGCACCTGTGAAGAGACGCTAGGTCACTCGACCAGGAAACACCAAGACTGGTTCGACGAGAACGACCAGGAGATCCAGGAGCTAATAAGCCACAAGCGCAAGGAATTCCTGATCTGGAAACAACGACAGAACTCGAGAGCAAGAAAGCAGCTCTGCAGATGCCTGAATGCCGAGGTCCAACAAAAAACTCACGACCTAAAGAACAGATGGTGGGTGGAGAAAGCGCAGGAGATCCAGCAGCTAGCCGACAACCACGACGTTCGTGGATTCTTTGGCGCAGTCAAGACCACCTACGGCCCAAGCACCTAAGTAAGTGAGTTGCCAAGTTTTATCCGCAACAGGTGAGTAAGAAAGTACTTTGTTGCTGTCAGATGGCAGTGACATATTTTAGGAGAGGAAATGAGAAACGAGTTGGTGCGAATTTTGAGCTGTACGTGAATCCGCTTTTACTGCAGATGGGTTTGTAAAATCAGGCTTTCAATCATTTGCTGAAGCAAGGAAGCATTTTAGCAGAGGGAAGAAGAATGATTAACACAAGTTTAACTTTGTTTTATTAGCTACTTTTTACTAAATCCAATATTGCACCAGGGGTGGATTTATGGTTGTAGTCTTGTTGCTGATGAAAGTTAATAAAAAACCTTAATAACATAAAAAGTGGGGAAAATTGGAGCTTACTTTTGAAAATCAGAATTCTGACGTCAGGTTTATAGTTTTAGAAATGTTCAGGCACCTCACTTTCTACAGGCCAACCCAATTAGCACATCTGTCTGCTGAAGAATTCAAACCGCCTGGGGGCAACAAAGGTTGCCTCTTGTATTGGATGGTAGAGTGAGTGCGGCTAGCTGAAGACACAGCCGTCAATGGTGGAGCGATCAAACTCGGGAGTGCGCAACAGGCCCGAGTTGGAGGAAGCAGAGATCTCGGGAGGATTGTAGGCACTGTTCCATGTAAGGTATACGGCCGCGCAGCGATCTGTAAGGTCCCGCACACTTAAATTCAAAGGCCGCGCAGAGATCTGGAGCGGGGGGGGGGGGGCAATACACTATGGCCCTGAAATTGCGGTGTCTGTGATGGCACACTCTTAGTGTACGCTGTCGTAATCCCTTTGAAACACTCTGCAAAGTCTGGATTTCTGCATGTGCTTGCGCGAAACCCGAAACTTGCGGCCTGTCAACGTAAGCGTTGACAGGCCATTCGTGAGAGCTCCAAAAAAGCAATCGCTGGCGCAGAGTTGGGCTATTTGCCCAGCGGCTGGCCAGCAATTGCCCACATAAGTCTTACGGTTGATGCAAGCAGGCATAGGGTAATTTATAGGCCTGGCCCGGGAATCCTCACAGAGAGTCGCTTGTGACCTCAGAGCCCATCGAATTGGAACAGCATTTGCTGAGATACAGAGCCCTGGAACCCGGCGAACGTTGTCTCGGGATTCTGTCAGTAACTTTATTCTGTGGAGATGCGTGTAGTCCGTCCCCGGGGACTGAACGGCGGCCGCACTTTGGAACAACACAGGTGGAGGCGCAGCACATCTACAATGGACGCTGGAAGGAGGCTAAAGCAAACAAGTTTTAGGCCCCTGGTGAAACAAAAATGAGATTTTTTAATTTTTTTAAATTTGGAACATTGTTTAAAGCCGGAAAAAATACGGGAAAGTGATGTTGAATGTCCGGCGTTAAGTTCCAGTTAAATTTTGCAAGGTGTTGCCCCTTTCTGAAAGAGTCTATCAGGGTTAATTAAATCATGTTGTGAGAGAGGGGAATAAGTTTGTGACTCCGTTTGTACCTCAGAGTCTGTGAGAGACAGAGGAACGGCAGCAGAAAAAGAGGAAACAACTTCTCCAAAACTGATCCCAACCCAACACCAAGGCTGGGGATAAATAACCTCACCACCTTCTTAGGATTGGGGAGTTTAACCACTTTATTCACTTTCTTATTTGAGCTCCGTTTGGAATTAGAGTTTATTTTATTTATTTTTTGTTGTATGTTTAATGACAGTGTTGAAGAGGGAAAGAGAAACTTGAAGCAACTTCTTCTGTCAAAGCTGCAACGAGACTTGAAAGAATTTAAAGATTTTTAATAAACTTTTCACAAAAAAGTGTAAAAACACTTTATTCCCCCTAAGTTTCGAATATGGTTTTGGAAGAAACAAGCAAAAATCAAGTTTCCCCTCATCTAGACAAGTTTCAACTAGGTCTTGAAGTCCAAACGCTTTTAAAGAGGCTCTGAAATGCTTAAACCGTTTTAAAATTTCTCAACATTTGATTTTGAACGATCGAGTGAAATGAGTAGCTTTACACAAACATGCAACTATGCTGTTGGGGGGGGCGGGAGGATTTGTAGGAGTTACATATATTTTTAAAAAGTCAATCAAAAGTATTAAGACGTTTAGGAAGAGAACCGAAAAAGGGGAAAACACAACCATTTTATTTTGTCTGTTGTTCTATAGTCCTAACAAGTCCCAGGAACAATATAAATATAGATTTCCTCCTAACATTTAGTGGAGTGTTAATAGATACAAGAGTTATGTAATGATGTATAAAAATTGCAGGAAGCTGCTTCAGTAAAAAACACGATTGGTTTATTGAGAAAGACCTAGAGAATACTTGATTAAACCGATAATGTACAATTTCGATGTTATAAATGTTTGAAACAGGAGATTAAAATTTGAGAGTACAATGAAGTTTGTTTCCCGCTATTTAATTGCCAAGTACCTAAAATAATTCGACATTTTTCGTGATAAGAGCTGGGATTAATATTGCGAAGAATGTTTGAGAGAAAAACATTAGAAGCAAAATTCGTAAACTAACATCTTTATGTCACCATATTAGTAAACATTTCCAAGTCAGTCTGATTGGTTCTCCTGTCCAGGAAGAAAGATGAATGTTTATTTCTGTTAAATCATAGCTTTTCCTGCTTTTTGTTTTTAATTCAGTGACGCAAATTGTGTATTTTTTTTCTGCACTTGTGAATAAATGCTGCATTTCTGACATGTTACATGGGGTGGGGGGGAGGGGCGGCGGGTGGTGCGGTGTGCTGGTTCAAGAAGACAACGTTTATTAATGGAAGTGACTGAAGTTGAAAATATAGATACCCATTTTTGTTCAGTTCTTTTTAATATTGTGAACTAAAGAACAAATGAATACAAATTGCACGAATAGATATGCCTCTTTCAGCACACCTTGGGCTTTTAGATAGTTTGTCGCTGCTTAACCGTGTAACTGAGTGACATTTCTGAAGTATTAATGCATTATTATGCAGTTCTTTTATATGCCAGTCATTTCTGACAAGTAATTTTTTTTTTTTTTAAATAGAGTTTGTACATGACGAACTAAAAGCTTTTAATTAATACCACCGTAAATAAACTTGCAGAATGGGCATGTAAATGACAAATAAATTTCAATATAGATTTACCAAGTGTGAGGTGGTGTATTTTGGTAGGAGGAATAAGGAGGCTACCTACTCCTTGGAAAATAAAAATCCAAATGGAGGAGAGGTGCAAAGGAATTTAGGGGTATAGATTCACAAATCATTAAAAGTAGCAACACAGGTTAAAAAGCCATAGAAGTGCAGATAAAGCACAATGGTTCATTTCTAGAGGAATAGAATTCAAAAGCAGAGAATTTATGTTAAACTTGTATGGAACCTTGTCCGATTGTCTCAAATCATGAGACAGTCAGGGTGGCAATATGGTACTACTGTATATATGCTTTTAAGTGGTTGCTGTTGCTGTCATTGTTGTAGTAAAAGTTGTTGTTGTTGTAAAATTTGCCCACGGACAAAAAGGTCGCGCTCGAAGGTGCTCGTGAAAATGAGAGAGAATATTGGCAACGTCCCAATATGCAATTGTAACGGTTTTATGCTGCATTACAAAATTGTCACCAGGGCTTCTGTCCCAAGTTATTACTTCAAACCTATTTATCTGATCAGCCAGTTTGAACAGGTCTTCAGTAACTGAGAGAAATGTCTCCATTGTTAACTACTTATAGCCATATTATAAATGTATGTATAAAAAACACATTTCCATTGTACTACAGTGAACGGTGGAAATCTTCCCCTAATATTCCTTCGCTTGTGTGGAGCGTAAACACCGGCATGGACCAGTTGGGCCGAATGGCCTGTGTCTGTGCTGTACCTTCCATGTAATTTTTTCTATGTAAAGTGCTGCTCAATCTTGTCTCCCTTTCATTGGCAAGTTTCCCTGAGTCCTGTGCTAGAGGCATTAAATTTAAATGCCTGTTTAAATCAATTTAAAATTGCCATATTACCATGTACAAATGATATAAACAGCTGTGCTAATTACCGACCCACCTGTCCTGATGATCTCGTCGTCTCTGGCGAGCAGGTTACTCGCACGCAGCCAAATGTGCTTCCGCTAAACCCGGAAGGCGGGTTGCGGTCGCGCTTGAAATTTCTACAATTTTTCATTCCCTCCCGACCCCCAATCCACCAGTTCTTGGCAATTAAGATTCCCCCCATACTGTTTAATTATCCTAAAAAGAGCAAAAAATAAATCGAAGGAATAAAAATTTGTTCCATGTTAGGAAACCATACAAGAGAAAGTGTTGACTTCATATCACATTGTAAAAATATTTCTGTGTCCACGTACTACACTCAGTTTGCCGATGTTCTAGGTTTTTACAAGTTTCAGATACTTCAGACAAGGCACAAACCAGTTCCAAATCAGGTGCACACAAATATCCGAGATCCAATGTAAACTTCTGAAAAAGCTGAATTTTGCAGGTGAAGTTTTAGAAGAATTTTCTTACCCCAATAATGCTCAACCCTTTGAGGTAGTCCATCCGTGGTTGGGCTTGAGGAACACATCCAGCAACTACCACCTTTTTATCTTGTTCTTGAGCTTTCCTGAAGCGGAAATAACGGGATGTGGAATTAGAGTAATATTTTACATAGAGTAACTAATTTAGGTCAAGAAAATTACAACTCCAATACAAATTTAGCACCTCTTTAAAAAAAATTAAAAGTATAATTAGAATCCTCGAGCCTGTTCCACCATTCAATGGAGTCATGGCTGATCTGCAACCTAACTCCATTTACCCCCTTAATACCTTTGGTTAACAGAAAGCTATTCATCTCAGATTTAAAATGAACAATTGATCTAGCATCAATTGCCGTTTGCGATAGTGTGTTCCAAACTTCTACCACTCTGTGTAGAAATGTTTCCGAATTTCATTCCTGAAAGGTCTGGCTCTAACTTTTAGACTATGCCCCCTAGTCCGAGAATCCCAAACCAGTGGAAATAGTTTCTCTCTATCTACCCTATCTGTTCCCCTTAATATCTTTAAAGCTTCGATCAGATCACCCCTTAACCTTCTAAATTCTAGGGAATACAACCCTAATTTGTGTAATCTCTGCTCGTAACTTAACCCATGAAGTCTGGGTTTCATTCTGGTAAACCTGCGCTGCACTCCCTCCAAGGCCAATATATTCTTCCTAAGGTGTGGTGCCCAGAACGTCTCACAGTGCTCCAGGTGTGGTCTAACCAGGGTTTTGTACAGCTGCAGCATAACTTCTACCCCTTTGTACTCTAGTCCTCTAGATATAAAGGCCAGCATCCCATTAGCCTTTTGGATTATTTTCTGTACCTGTTCATGACATTTTAATGATCGATGTACCTGGATCCCCAAGTCTCTTTGGACCTCCACTGTTTTTAGCTTTACACCATTTAGAAAGTACCCTGTTCTATCCTTTTTAGGTCCAAAGTGGATGACCTCACATTTGCTTACATTGAAATCCATTTGCCCCAGTTTTGCCCATTCACTTAATCTGTCGATATCCCTTTGTAATTTTATGCTTCCATCTACACTGTCTACAATTCCAGCACTGCTCCGAAAGCTTGTAAAATTAAATAAATCTGTTGGACTATAACCTGGTGTTGTGCGACTTCTCATTTTTGTCCACCCCAGTCCAACGCCGGCATCTCCACATCATGACCTATCTTTGTGTCATTGGCAAATTTGGATATACAGTATGACTTTCTATGCCATCATCTAAGTGGTTAATAAATAGTGAATAGTTGAGGCCCCAACACAGATCCCTGCGGGATACCACTAGTCACATCCTGCCAATTTGAGTACCTACCCATTATCCGTACTCTCTGTCTCCTGCCGCTCAGCCAATTTCCTAACCAGGTCAATAATTTGCCCTCAATTCCATAGGCTTCTATCTTAGATAACAGTCTCTTTTGTGGGATTTTATCAAATGCCTTCTGGAAGTCCATATAAATAACATCCATAAACATTCCCCTGTCCACTACTTTAGTCACCTCTTCAAAAAATTCAATCAGGTATGTCAGGCATGACCTACCTTTCACAAATCCATGCTGGCTCTATCTGATCAGCTGAAAATTTTCAAGGTGTTCAGTCACCCTATCCTTAATTATAGAATCTAGCAATTTCCTGACAACAGATGTTCTGCTAACTAGTCTACAATTCCCTACAATCTGCAATGTGCTCACCTCCTTCCTTTAAAACCCTGGGATGGTAACCATCTGGTCCTGGGGATTTGTTACTCTTTAGTGCCATTATTTTCTTCATTACTATTATTTTACTTACTTTAATTTTATTGAGTCCCTGTCCCCGATTCAATATTAGTTTCCTTGGGATTTCCAGCATGCTATCCTCTTCTACTGTAAATACTGATGCAAAGTAATTATTCAACATATCCGCCATTTCCTTATCATTGATAATATCACCACTTTCAGTTTTTAAGGGGCCAACATTGCTCCTGACTACCTGCTTTTTCCTAATGTAATTGTATAAATTCTTCATATTGATTTTGAAATCCCTTGTAAGTTTCTTTTCATACTCCCTTTTTGTAGCTCTTAGTATCTGTTTTGTGACCCTTTGCTGTTCTTTGTATCTTTCCCATTCGCCAGGATCTGTGCTATTTTTTGCATTTTTGTATGCTTTTTCCTTTAGTTTTATGCTGGCCCTGACTTCTTTAGTCGTCCATGGCTGTTTCTTTGGCAAGTAGAGCTCTTGCCCCTCAGGTGTATGAACTGGTTCTGTATCACAATAAATTAGTTTTTTAAACATCTCCCACTGATCTCCTGTCATTTTACTCATTAACAGATTTGCCCAGTTTACTGTGAACAGTCTCTAACTCATCCCATTGAAGTCAGCCTTACTTAAATCTAGAATCTTAGTAGCTGTTTCACATTTCTCCCTTTCAAACGCTACGTTCAACTCGATCATGTTATGATCACTATTGGATAAATGTTCACGCAGTTAGGCTGCTAACTAAATCTGGCTCATTACTGAATCCAATATGGCTTGCCCCCTTGTTGCCTCAAGGACATACTGTTATAGAAAACTATCCCAGACACACTTAAGAAATTCACTACCTTTCTGACAGCTGCTAGTCAGCTTTTCCCAATCTATATGAAAATTAAAATCTCCCATTAAAACCACTCTGCCTTTACCACATATTTACCTTTATTAAATGTTTTGTAAAGATTAAAACCAAACTGAACATTCCTATGTCCACAGTATTTAACCTGTGAACCAAATTAAGGCAGAAGCTTTATCAAGTTCTTCACAATTACTACTTCCTACTCATAAGGTTGGAAGTTTGATACTGAACTATTTCCAATGCAGAACACATTTAATGCAACTGAACTAATTATTAATACAAGTATTCACAGTCTAAGTTTAATAACATCACTGCCAATTTGTTCTGTAAAATTCAATCAAGAGACTTTTCCTTACAGATTTTAAATTCAAGTCTTTTATGAACCGTATAACCTGGCAAATGATATGATAAAATATTGCCAATCTACTTTCATGGGACTTGCAGCTTTTGAACAATGCACCAATCTGATAAAGCTCATAGTGCTTCTGCAATATGACAACCTTGAAAAGTTGCAAAAGCTGACCAACTTCAAAAAAGCTGACAGTATCAACAGAGCAGGCAACTCAAAAATAGCCCTAACACAGACCTATGATTTTACATTCAATGTGCAGAGGTACCTAGATTGGTCATTATTTGAGCTACGATATTCACTACATTTCAATCACCTATATTGCCGAAGAGTGCGAAAAAATGCAGATTTCTCCCTTCATTTTTGATAATATGTACTGGTACTGTTTCTAAATCTGATTGTTAATTTGTTTTAAAATCGTTCACACAGTTGTCACAATTATAGAGGCACTTTTCGCCTCCCCCTCACCCCTAGTTTATGCTTGCATTCTTCTCTGTCTCTATGTCAGCATAGTTCAATTGGTAGAACACTTGTCTCTGAATCAGAAGGTTGTGGCTTCAAACATCACTCCAGTACTGGAGCCCACAATATAAGCTGAAATTCCAGGGAGGTACTAAGGGAGTACGGTATTGTCTCAGACTCCGTCCTTTGCAAGTGACATTAAACCAAGACCCTGGCTCGGGTCAACATTAAAGATGTCACTATTCAAAGAGGAGCAGGGAATTCTCTCAATATGCTGGCCAATATTCTCCCTCGTTAATCATTTAAAAAAGCTTAATTGGTCATTAAACTCACTGTAATTTGTGGAACTGTGCTGTTTGCAAAATGGCTGCCATGATGCCAACAAAACAAGTGATTCATTACATGCCAAATACTTTGTGATATTTGAGACATAAAATGATGAAAGTTCTTTCTTTCCCGCTCACATTCGCACAAACACTTCTCTCCCATAATTCATGCTGGCACTCTTCTGCCTTTCTCCCAATTCAATATGGCACTACATAAATGCAAGTTCTTTCGAAATAAGGTTTTTAACAAATAAAGACGCCCCAAGGTGCTTCGTAGAGGCATGAGGAAAACAGAGAGTTGGGGGGGCGATGTGTAAAGTGTTTGTAGGGCTGGAGGGGGTTACAGAGATAGGGAGGGGCAAGGCCATGGAGGAACTTAAACAGAAGGATAAGAATCTGAGGCACAGGCCGACAGGGAGTCAATGTAGGTCACCACATGATGGGCGAGCAGGACTTGGTATGGGATAGGATATGTGCAGCACTTTTGGGTGAGTTTTGGTCTGCATTTAACATCCAAGATTCTTAAAACTACACAAAGCATTTTAACAAAATAATTACAGCTAACAAGCATCAGTGCTAGTTAACAACAGTTCCAGAAATCTGGGATCTGGAACTGTTTTTATAATCACATTAGTATTGATGTTTAATTTTTACGGAAAAACAAATTCTTAAAATATAGCACCTTTGTTACTGCAGTTTACAAATATCTGATTATACAGCCGAATAAAAATATCAAGAATCTCCTGTGGTGCAATTTATGATTGTCTTCCACTCAAATGTCTTCACACCAGAAAATGGTTACAATGTGGAATTTTCTGCCACAAACTGTTGTTGAAGCAAAACCCATAAATTCTTAGAATTAGTTGCTTGAAAAAGAGAAATATTAGAGGGCACTGGGATTGACTGGAACAGTGGAATTAGACAAGGTAACTCATTTGGATAAAAACACTGGCACACACTGTAACATTGCATAATTCACAAGATAAACAAGTTGTCACCTCTAGGTTCAACTTCTCCAATGCTCACCCCACATAAGCTTCAACTCGCCCAAAACTCTGTAACCACGTCCTAACCTGCGCTGTGTTCTGCTCCTCATCACCCATGCCCCCTCACAGACCTCAACTAGCTCCCTGTCCCTCAACAAATCCCTTCACAGCCTCACCCCACTCTACCTCTGCAACCTCTACCAGCTCAATATGCAAGCGCAGACCCATCACTCTTCGACGCTGGCCTCTCACTTCAACCCCCCTCAACCCCACCCACTGACCAGCGATGTTACAGTCAACAGCTGTATTGGCCACACCGTCCTAAGCCCACTCCCTCCACCTTGCTACCTTCTCTTGAACGCTCTTTAACCAAAACTCTGGCCATTACCTGTAATTCTCCTATTATGCTCGCCTGTCCATTTTAAACTGTATGAAGCACTTTGCAACATTTACTACAGCAAGGAGCTACATAAATGCAAGCTGTTGTATGCATTTAGCGGCTGTTATAGCAGTTACACATTAGGCCAATGGCAAGGTGGTCTTCTCATTCTGCCACCTACAGTGAGGGCATGAAGGTCTTTAGGATCCCCTCAGTTTTCTAGCAGCAACTTTGAAAGAGGCTATCAAGGAGCTGAAGAAGCTTGTTTGCCTCCAGGTATCAGAGGTGGTATTGTGATTGCTCACTGTAGGCGAGTGTTAAAACTGTCCAGCTTGAGAACTTATGCCAGCTCCAATATTTAAGTATGCTTTTTTGATTACATGTCCCTCCTGTGTTCAATGGAACTTAGTCCACATTTCTAAAAACTGATAACTTCCATATTCATTTGCACAAATTCTCAAAAGCTGGCAATGCTCGACACACTGCTAAACAGCTGTGTACACATAGCCCACCCCATTTCAGCAATTTTATCACTTAGGTTGGCTTGATTTTGAAACCTGTATGTGTCACTTTCATGATATACTATGTCTTGCAGTCAAACACTGAAGGTGCTGATTGCTCTTCCTGTTACTCTTGCTGTCAGCATCTAGTCCAGCAATCTTTTTTCTAACACGAGAATCTGGTCTTTGAATCATACCAAATCTTAGCTATGAAATGGCTTGTTAGGACTTTGTCCTCCATTTGGCAATCTCAAAGACTGGACTCAATCATACTGAAGAAATATGTTGTCGTCCCGCTGTCCTGCTCAGCAGCCTCCAACAAAAGGCAGCAAAGTAGCTTATTCCTGTCTAAGCCATTTTCTCTCCAAATTTTACTTCCAACAACTCCAACTTTGCAGCATGGTTTCAGACTCCTTTCACATGGCTGTTGCAGAAAGGATCTTATGTAATCCAACGGACTGCAATGTATATCATGGAAGCAGATACTTGATGTATGTGAATGTGCATTACTTGCAAACAAGAAATTGATATCTCTGCATAAATTGTTGTACTTTTCACTGTGCTTAATAATACATGACAGCCTGATTAGGCTGGAAAAAGCAATTGCTAACAGAAAATCAATATCAGAGGATGCAAAAACTTTTTCAGTCCTCAAAGACTTCAAAAATCTCTGACAACACTAATACTTCAAGATTGTTTGCTATAAGATTCTCCACGAAAGGACAGTATGATCATTTAAAAAGTCTTGCAGCCTTTGTGGCGGGTTAGTTACTTCATGTGCTGCAGCATGGAACTGAACCACACAGACCATGAAGGTCCCCAAAGTTTGATCCCCAGACTAGTGAATTAATTGATCTCAGCCACAGTGGTGATAAGGCACAACAAATAGTCTTAGCATCCCTAAACAGGGAAAAAAGACAGCTCCAGATTATTATCCAGTGTCTTGTCATATGTGGATATCAAGAAAAGGCAGGTCAGAGCCTGGTTGTGATGCCTCCCGCAGTTATTTGAGCCCACATCAGAACGGCTACTTGGGCAAGACAATGAAGGATGCTCAATGCCTGTTAAATCAAATCCCAATACGAGTCACTGAATTCAGGAAAGGTGGGAGGGCGGGACAGATTGGGGAAGTAAAATGAACAATTTTTAAAATTACAGCCGCACAAAATTTATTTTAACGTGGCACACCCTGCATTATTCTAATAATTAAGCAATTGTAGAATCCTGTTTTGTAACCCTACGTGAAAAGTCGAGTACTGCTTTTACATCAGTGCACATTACTGAAGCTGTTTCCATTCAACATCAACAACTTGTACTTATATAGCGCCTTTAATGTAGCAAAACATCCCAAAGCGCTTCACAGGAGCGTTATCAAACAAAATTTGACACAAGATATTAGGATGAGGTATGTTTTAAGTGTCTTAAGTAGGAAAAAGAGGTAGAGAGGTTCAGATGGGGAATTCTAGAACTCCAGGCCTCGGCAGCTGATGATGGAGCAATTCAAATCAACGACGCGCAAGAGGTCAGATTTGGAGGAGCGCAGATATCTCGGAGGATTGTAGGGCTGGAGGAGATTAAAGAGATAGGGAGGGGCAAGACAATGTAGGGATTTGAAAACAAGGATGCGAATTTTAAAATCGAGGTGTTGCTTAACCAGGAGCCAATGTAGGTCAGCGAGCACAGGAGTGACGGTTAACGGGACTTGGTGCGAATTAGGACACGGGCAGCAGAGTTTTGGATGATCTCAACGTTACGAGGGTGGAAGATGGGAGGCCGGCCACGAGTGTGTTGGAATAGTCAAGTCTAGAGGTAACAAAGGCATGGATGAGGTTTTCAGCAGCAGATGAGCTGAGGCAGGGCAGGAGTCAGGTGATGTTACGGAATTCAAAATAGCCAGTTTTGGTGATGGCGCGGATATGTAGTTGGAAGCTAATCTCGGGGTTAAATAGGGCACCAAGGTTGCGAACGGTCCGGTTCAGCCGCAGACAGTTACCAGGGAGAGGAATGGAATCGGTGGCTAGGGAATAGAGTTTGTGGCCGGGGCCGAAAACAATGGCTTTGGTCTTCCCAATATTTAGTTGGAGGAAATTTCTGCTCAACCAGTACTGGCTGTCGGAAAAGCAGTCAGACAATTTAGATCCAATGGAGGGGTCGAGAGAGGTGGTGGTGAGGTAGAGCTGGGTGTCGTCAGCTGTGGATGTGGAAACTGACGCTATGTTTTCGGATGATGATGCCGAGGGGCAGCATTTAGAGGAGAAATAGGTGGGGGCTAAGGATAGATCCTTGGGGGACACCAGAGGTAACTGTGTGGGAACGGGAAGAGAAGCCATTGCAGGTGATTCCCTGGCTACGATTAGACAGATAAGAATGGAATCAGGCGAGTGCAGTCCCACCCAGCTGGACGACGGGCCAGAGGCGTTAGAGGAGGATAGTATGGTCAACTATTTCAAAGGCTGCAAATAGGTCGAAAAGGAGAGGAGGGATAGTTTACCATTGTCACAGTCACATAGGATGTCATTTGTGACTTTGATAAGGGCCGTTTCGGTACTGTAGCAGGAGCGGAAACTATCAGGATTCAAACATGGAGTTCCGGGAAAGATGGGCACGGATTTGGGAGGCGACATATTCAAGGACTTGATAGGAAAGGGGAGGTGGAAATGGGGCGGTAATTTGCAAGAACAGAGGGGTCAAGGTTTTTTTTTTTGAGGAGAGTGGTGATGATGGCAGATTTGAAGGAGAGGGACAGTACTCGAGGAGAGAGAACTGTTAAAAATATCAGCTAACATGAGATGGGAAGTCAGTAGTTTAGAGGGAATAGGGTCGAGGGAGCAGGAGGTGGATCTCATGGGCAAGATGAGCTCAGAGAGAGCATGAAGGAAGATAGGAGAGAAACTAGAGAAAGATGTGAGTTCAGGGCTAGGGCAGGGGCGCAACTTTACAACAACAACTTGTATTTATATCGTGCCTTTAATGTAGTAAAACGTTCCAAGGTGCTTCACAGGAGTATTATAAGACAAAAAAAGGAAGTTTGATCCAGTGGGCTAGGGGAAGGGAGGGAGGTGGCAAAGGCAGCTGAATGGATGGTCTCTATCTTGTGACAAAGCAGTCCATGAGCTCCTCACACTTGTTGGAGGTGAGGATGGAGGAGACAGGTTTAAGACGACGGCTTGCAGTACAGAAAAGAAGCCAGGGGTTATCTTTGCATTCCAGGATGATCCTGTAATAGTGAGCAGTTTTGGCAGATGAGAGCAGGACCCAATCTGCTCTCTGAGTGCCCAGTCTGCGTCAGGGGCTTAGTAACCCGCATGGTCCACCAGAGCATGCACACTGGCGAGAAGCACTTCGAGTGCCCAGTCTGCGTCAGGGGCTTGGTAACCCGCATGGTCCACCAGAGCATGCACACTGGCGAGAAGCACTTCGAGTGCCCAGTCTGCGTCAGGGGCTTGGTAACCCGCAGCAACCGCATGGTCCACCAGAGCATGCACACTGGCGAGAAGTGCTGCGAGTGCCCAGTCTGCGTCAGGGGCTTAGTAAACCGCAGCGACCGTATGGTCCACCAGGGCACGCACACGGGCGAGAAGTGCTGCGAGTGCCCGGTCTGCGTAAGAGGCTTTGTGCACTCCAACAAGCTGGCCTAGCACCGGCAAGAGATGCTGTGCAGGAAGGACTTCGTCCTCTACAACAACCTCAAAAAGCAGCAGCTTGTTCACACTGTGAGGCAGTTCAGCTGCAGGGAGGAAAAAGGGGTCTCCTTCGCCCGGTAGCTTGAAAGGAAATGTCCAGAATAATTACCCCCCCACCCCAAAGGCGCAGACTCTCACTGGAATATGGGTCCCATGGGTGCCAGCCACCCTCTGGCTCTTCAGTCAAGTGCCCATTCTTCCCCACTGAGCCCAAGATGGTGAATGTCAGCAGACTGTTTAACCGCAGGGTGCCTCACAGACAAACCCCGATCCTGTCCTTACCCAACGCTGTGGCTCAATGGTAGCACTCTCGCCTCTGAGTCAGAAAGTTGTGGGTTCAAGCCCCATTCCAGAGACTTGAGCAATGAGGGAGTGCTGTACTGTTGGAGGTGCTGTCTTTCGATGAGACGTTAAACCGAAGCCCCGTCTGCTCTCTCAGGTGGATGTAAAGGTCCCATCGCACTGCTGGAAGAAAAGCAGGGGCGTTCTCCCGGCCGACATTTATCCTTCAGCTAACAGCTACAACAAATCATCTGATAATTTGTTTCATTTTTGTTTGTGGGAGCTTGCTGTGTGCAATTTGGCTGCCACGTTTTCTACATTACAACAGTGACTACACTTAAGCGCTTCGGGACATCCTGACGTCGTGAAAAGCGCTATAGAAATGCAAGTCTTTCTTTCAACGCACCCTCCCTCAAACACATGCACGGTGTGTCTTTAAAGGGATGATGCGGAGATGCCAGGTGTTGGACTGGGGTGGACAAAAGTGAGAAGTCGCACAACACCAGGTTATAGTCCAACAGCTTTATTTGAAATCACAAGCTTTCGGAGCGCTGCTCCTTCACCTGACGAAGGAGCAGCGCTCTGAAAGCTTGTGATTTCAAATAAAGCTGTTGGACTATAACCTGGTTTTAAAGGGATGATTGGAGAAGGACAGAAGTTTCTGGATAGTTCTTAGCTGAATGTGATCCAATCAATTAGCTTTAAAGGTGCAGCATTTTTTTTGTCAACTGGCACTGAACACATTTCAGTTATACAAGTTAAACCCAAAATATTGTAAATGTCAACACAGAGAACAGCATCAATTTTTTCATCAGGCATGCAATAAACAGCCAAGTATTCTGTTTACTCTAAACACAAAAGCTAAGCTGTCTGGACAAGACTAATAAAAACAAACTGAAAATCTGAAATAAAACAGAAAATGCTGGAAATACACAGCAGGTTTGTTGGCATTTCTAAAGAGAAAAAATATGCAGGTCTTGGATGTAGACCCTTTGTCAGAACCAGAAACTGGAGGATAAGTTAGCCTTTTAATAGAACAAAAGGCAAAAAGGAGGGAGGAAAAGAATGCCCAGCAAGTTGAAAAGAGGTTGATCCTGGATGAGGCATGGAGATAGTAAAGGTAAGGCAATTAAAAGGGATAGATAGAGAGAGAGAGAAGCTAGATTAGATAGAGCAAGAAAGAGACAAAGAATAAACTTGTACTTATGTATGTAGCAACTCGTAATATTCTCAGGACATGCAAAAGTGACTCAACCTTGTATTATTTTTTGAAGTGCAATCACTACAGGCAAGCACAGCAGCAAGGCCCACAAACAACATATGTATGAATGGCCAGATTATCTGCGTTTGGTGGTATTATTGGAGAGAGAAATGTTGACCAGGATACCAGAACTCTCTGCTCTTCCTCAAGTAGACCCATGGGAATTTTAAAATCAATTTAAAACAATGAAAGGCTGGGGGGGGAGGACAGAAAAAATGCAAATGCAGCAAATCTAAAAATAGAAACAGAAAATATTGGAAACAACAGGCTGGTCAACAACGGAAAAGAAAACACCCTTGCAAACCCCTGCCAGAACTGTATTCTTACAAAAGGTCCATGCCTCCCCCTCCCCAGATACCAACAGAGCCCCATTTATCCCCCGCACCTTTTAACTCAAAGACAATCAGATATAGTGAACATGGTGCTCAGAGGATATCCAGAAAAACGATGATACAGTTTCTGAAACTTGCATTGAACTTGATTCGAACAGTGTAGGAGGCCAAAAACAGGAGTTGGAGTAGGAATGGCAGCGAGGTGAAGTGGCAAGCTACACTCAACATTGGATCACACTTATAGGCAGAAAGAAGTGTTCGGCAAAGCAGTCCCCCAATCTGTGTTTCATTTCCTCAGTGTAGAGGTCCCTGCACCAAGGGAGGCAAATACAGTTCAGGCATGGGAATGAATAAGGGGAGCGGACAGGGGCAGAGGAAGAAGAATGTGCAAATCCAGGAAATTTGAAGCAAAAACTGAAAATGCTGGTAACACAATAGGCTGGACAACACCAAGAAAAAGGACTGGGTGGTGGAGAAATGTTTTCACTCATTCAATCCCTATTCTGTGTTGCAAATAATGATCTTAGACAGGGGAGCAAAAGCCAATACCTCAGCACGCCTGGGCTTGGGAGAAGGCATGAGAGAGGGTACCCACTCCCAATTTAATATCCAGTGACTCTTGCTGCAAAGTGCGAACATGGGGACATGGTGAGGATAGAATCAGGCTCTTGTGTGATACCTCCCATGCACTCCCCAATCAGGCTCATACACTGAGAATGGCCCTTTCGACAAGGTACAAGGCGGCAGCCAAGTCAACAGAACCACTCCCCAGCCCACATTTATCCCTTCAAAAAAGGAGCGGAGAACATTGGTGGGAAAGGGGGAAAAAAAACACAAGATGCTTAATGATTTCTCTTATTACCATATGACTTTGAGGCTCCCTAATTGCTCAATTGGTTAAAGCAGTCACTGAACCACACACACCAGGAAGGTCTGTGGTGATTTTGTTAAGTTTGCCAGGGTTTATGGTAATGGCTGCTACAATTGGTCAGCTCCCTTGGGTTAGGGACAGGAAATTTCACCAGGCTTATTCAGTAATCCCTGCTGGAAGTACACGCGTGAAGATATCCTGTTGATCTGTGATATCCCAGGAGTCAAATCGGCTTAGCATGAAGTCTTTAGATTCCCATACGAAGAATGGCCACTTAAGCAAGGTACTGAAGAGTTATTGGTGTCCCTGCAAGTGTACTCCAGCATGGAAATTAAAATGATAAAGGGAGGAGGCTTAGAGCGAGATAATTGACAAATCAAAGGAGGAAAATTGAAAAATATTTTGGAAATTAAGTGGAAAATGAAAACAATTTTAAAAACAATTTGCAGTCCAAAGCCTGCAATACTATATCAAAGCTGACTGAATTAAAGCTAAATGCAATATTCATTCTCTTCAATCTTGCTCATTTTACATTTGTCCTACATTATTTGTATTGTCCTTTTTAAACCTGAAAAACTCAATTTTTAACAGAATCACTTCAGAAGAATGAATACTTGGGGATTTCACTTGAGTAATGCAGAGATTAGATTGTCTGTTTTATTCTGCAGAAATAAATCCCATTTCAATGGCAAGAAGATAAACACATGCCCAATTGAGCATATCAAACTAACAATACACCAGGACACATTTGATTATTTTGTTTCAAATGTGATGTTCTGGGAACTTATAAGGCAGTTGTCATCAAGTCCAGGTGGATGTTGTTCATGCCCTGCCATTATAAGTGAGAGCAAGGAGCAGACAAAAAGTATGTGGAACGCCCACTTACAGTAAACTTGGAAAAGCCTCCCCAAACACCTGTGAATTCTCACCCTGTCAGAAATCATTTTGCTAGAAATAAATGATGTTTAATAAAATTAATGGCACCAGACCATACAAAAAATTACATTAGGGTGCAATATACTTCTTTATACTTTTGGATCAGAGTACTTCCATGAAACTGGTAATAAGTACATTCAAAATGTTATCAGAAGAAACTTCTTCACTAGAGTGATACTGTTTGGAAACATCGACCAAACAAGGGAATATACTGGGATTGTTAAAAACACAATTAAATAACATTATGAGGGAATTAAAGAACTAAAGGGATAACTGTTGATGGACCTAATGGCTTTTTCTCTTTTCTGACTTTTCTTCTTATAGGTCAAAAACTCTGGTGCTCCGCAGGTATCTGTTCCCACCAAACGATAATGGTGGAGATTACTCTTTGTAACATTATACATTTTTCTAATACCAACTTCATGGTTTGTTCAGGCACATTTATATTTCTGCTCAGGCTCCAAGAGTGTCGCTAATGCAAAGACATGCAACTTCCACTTTCCCCTTTCTAGCTTGCATGAACACGATATAGTGCATGAAAGGAAAGATTTCCTTTGTGTTTTCCAATTAAAATCCACTCCAGAGACAATTGCTAGACTGGCAGATTAATATTAAAACTGACTTGGTTCTTCCTGTCAACCTTCCAAAAGTCAGTAAACGTGCGAATTGCACCAGAAACGAGTATCCTAACTACAGACACAGCAGCCACTCTGATAACAACACAACTAGATAGCCTAATTCAGTTTTGAAAAAGCTGCTAACAAAACCATCACTGTTTATTAAGACAAAATGTTATGGTTCGAATTTATTTAAATGAAGTAATCAGCCACATAACATGCTCTTACACAACTGTTATTCTTTATAAAAACAGACTTGCATTTTTTATGCAATGTTCCCGCTAATTTTTTTTTAAGGTATGCTTCAAATTTCTGCGCATGTGCAGTTTTTCCATTTAAAAGCCACTGAGCGGCCTGTGCGGGACTTCCAGATCGCTGCGCGGCCATGTGGTTGTGCAGCTTAATAGGAACATTGTTTATATAGAGCCTTTCACGACCTCAGGACGTCCCAAAGCGCTTTACAGCCAATGAAGCACTTTCGAAGTGTAGTCACTGTTTTAATATAGGAAATGCGGCAGCCAAACTTGCTCATAGCAAGCTCCCACAAACTGCAATGTGACACTGACCAGGTAATCTGGTTTTCGGTGATGCTGATTGAGGGATTGGTATTGGCGAGAACACTGGGGCGAACTCCCCTGTTCTTCTTCAAAGCAGTGCCATGGGATCTTTTATGTCCACCTGAAAAGGCAGACGGGGTCTCGGTTTAACATCTCACCCAAAAGACAGTGCAGCTCTGGATGTCAGCCTAGATTTTGTGCTCAAGTCTCTGGAGTGGGACTTGAACCCACAACCTGTATAATGTTTATACATTATAAACAATTCACCAAAGATTGACACAAACTTTTAAAAGGATGAAAGGTGTGCCTGCAGGTCAAGTGCTTGTTGGTAAGTGTAACATGTTGATCAATTACAGGATTATAGCAGTCTCCAAAATTGAAGAAATTGTGACTCACATTTCAATTGGTGAATATAAGACAGGCTGCCAAAAGCCAAATTGATTTTCCACGCAATACTTTATAGTATCTGCCTTTGAAACCACAAATGCACTCGCATCCAGCACCATAATCTAGGGTTGGCACTGCAAAAGCAAATCAAGCAAAACTATCCATTTCCTGCACCTCCATCATAGACAGCATTTTTAAAAAATACCTAAATTTGAGTGGGAGAACTAGACTTGATTACATTTGTCAGCTCCCAGCACCTCACTTGCTTTTTATCGGTGCACTGAGAATCAATAGGGCAAAGCAGTCTAGCTATTACATCAACCTGGCAGGAGAATTCTGCCTCACAACTTCCTGAACCTGTCTATTAAAAAATCTGTTTTAATGAAATTTAGAACTAGATTTTCACCCGGTTTAGTGGCAACACTTTCACATGTAGATGACACAAAACTTGGAAGTATAGTGAACAGTGAGGAAGATAGGGATAGACTTCACGAGGACACAGACAGGCTGGTGGAGTGGGCGGATACGTGGCAGATGAAATTTAACGCAGAAAAGTGCGAAGTGATACATTTTGGTTGGAAGAATGAAGAGAGGCAATATAAACTAAAGGATGCAATTCTAAACGGGGTGCAGGAACAGAGAGACCTGGGGGTATATGGTATAAATTGTTGAAGGTTGCAGGACAGGCTGAGAAAGCGATTAAAAAAGCATATGGGATCCTGGGCTTTATAAATAGGGGCATAGAGTACAAAAGCAAGGAAGTTATGATGAACCTTTATAAAACACTGGTTCGGCCACAACTGGAGTATTGTGTCCAATTCTGGGCACCACACTTTAGGAAGGATGTGAAGGCTTTAGAGAGGGTGCAGAAAAGATGTATGAGAATGATTCCAGGAATGAGGGACTTCAGTTCCGTGGATAGACTGGAGAGGCTGGGGTTGTTCTCCTTCGAGCAGAGATGATTGAGAGGAGATTTGATAGAGGTGTTCAAAATCATGAGGGGCCTAGACAGAGTAGATAAAGGGAAACTGTTCCCATTGGTGGAAGGGTCGAGAACCAGCGGACACAGATTTACGGTGATTGGCAGAAGGTCCAAAGGTAACATGAGGAAAAACTTTTTTACACAGCGTGTGGTTATGATCTGAAATGCACTGCCTGAAACGGTGGTGGAGGCAGACTCAATCATGACTTTCAAAAGGGAATTAGATAAGTACCTGAAAGACAAAAAATTGCAGGGCTACGGAGAAAGGCCGGAGGGGATTGGAACTAGCTGAAGTGCACTTGCAGTGAGCGGGCACGGGCTCAACGGGCCGAATGGCCTCCTACTGCGCTGTAACGATTCTACATATATACTGCTAACTACTCAACGCTTTCACCTACATGCACATTTTCCATAGTAGCTCTGGAAGGTTACATCGTTCAACGACTAATGATTTATTCCTGAGTAAATCAGATGGAAAGAAGGCTCCTATTCTCAGTTTGCTCTGACTGTTGGTGCCACACTGCCAAAGATACCCTTGTATAGCTTGAATACTTTTATTTTCGCAGTGTTCTCACGAGGATTTTAGTAAAGCATAATGGTGGGCAATGTTCCCTGTAATCTTCTTCCGGGCCGTGCCAGCCCTTTATGGGGCTGCGCAGCCCATTCAACATATCGCACATGCGTGTTTTTTTCTATTTAAAAGCCAGCAACCAGGCTGCGCGGGAGCCCTGCGGCAGCTTACAGAGAACAATGATGGTGGATGTATGAACTTTCAGACTGTATCCACTTGAACTGTGATCAGCACCAAACAATACATTCTACATTTTGTCCTTCTGAACTTAGGTTGTATAAAGACTGAGAATTTTGGGTTGTATAGAACTGAAGTGAAGTGCAGGTCGATACAATGCAATTTTTCCTGATGGGTATTTTGTACCACCAGCCAAGTGTTAACACTGCTCTCATCAGAGCTATTAAAAATACAAGTTTCAAAATGTTGTGCTCGTTATCATCACACAGGTAATAAAGAGAAAGTTACAAAAAGTGAATCCAACAGATTTCTCAAAGATCTTTTGAAATAGTGAGAAACTATTTCCACTGGCAGGAGGGTCGGTAACCAGAGGACGCAGATTTAAGGTAATTGGTAAAAGAACCAGAGAGGACATGAGTCGTTTTTTTAATGCAGTGAGTTATGATGATCTGGAATGCAACAACAACTTGCATTTATTTGCCACCTATAGCAGAGTAAACATCCCAAGGCGCTTCATAGGAACATGAACAAAATTTGACACTGAGCCACATAAGGAGATATTAGGACAGATGACCAAAAGCTTAGTCAAAGAGGTAGGTTTTCAGGAGCATCTTAAAAGGAGAAGAGATAGACAGAGAGGTTTACAGAAGGAATTCCAGAGTTTAGGGCCTCGGCAGATGAAGGTGCGGTCGCCAATGGTGGAGCGATTAAAATCGGGGATGCACAAGAGGCCAGAATTGGAGGAGTGCAGAGATCTTAGACGGTTGTAGGGCTGGAGGAGGTTACAGAGATAGGGAGGGGCGAGGCAATGAAAGGATTTAAAAAACAAGGATGACATTTTTTTTTTTTTTAAATCGAGGTGTTGCCGGATAGGGAGTCAATGTAGGTCAGCGAGCACAGGAGTGATGGGTAAACGGGACTTGGTGCAAGTTAGCATATGGGCAGCAGAGTTTTGGATAAGCTAAAGTTTAAGAAGGGTGGAAGATGGGAGGCCGGATAGGAGAGCATTGGAATAGTCAAGTTGAGATGTATTGCACTGCCTGATAGGGTGGAGGAAGCAGATTCAATAGTAACTTTCAAAAAGGAATTAGAAAAATATTTGAAGGGGAAAAAATTACAGGGCTATGGGGAAAGAGCAAGGGTGTGGGACTAATTGGATAGCTCTTTCAAAGAGCCAGAACAGGCACCATGGGCTGAAAGATCTTCTGTGCGGTTTGATTCCATGATCTTCATAATCAAGCATTTAAAGCCATATTTATGAGACAGAAAAAAAAGGCCTTGCCTCAGAACTAAACCTAAAATTACCTGTGGTATTAACGCGGTTATAACAGGTTACCAAGCAAAAAAAATCAAGCACTTACATTATATATACTCTGTACTGCATAGAGCTGTAATTAATGCCACAATAGATCAAGTTTTTAATTGTTTAGAAAAGCTGATCCAATGCTCTACACCTGTAAACAAAATCTAACTAGCTCTTGAATCATTTATTACCTGTGTTCATTTCAGTTCTTAACACAAAGCCCTGAATGTATCCCACTACTGTGATATCTGTTACAGTATATTAATGATACACCAATCCTTTCAAAAGGGAGACATTCAGACACTGGAGGCATTGCAGAGAAGAACCACATGGCTGCTCTTGATAAGCATTTCAATAGGTTTTTATATTACAGTATGTGCAATGGCAGTTACTAGATCATAGACACTAAAGAGAGGGCTTTTTAAAAAATGGAAAAAAGGCATATTGATTTTATGTATATCCCCATTAAGAAGTCATTAGAGTCTGCTACTAAATCAACAGATCTTCCGTGTTAATCTACACAATGTTGCATCTTATTTGTGTGTACCTCAAGGAATTTTACATTCTCTATCCATACTACTTAGATGATGTCATGTTAAATATTTGGTGGGAATCAGAGCAATGATAATTACCTGTCAAAAGTATGAAGGGGGATTCCCTTCTCCCATTGGCTCACCTGGCCCACGTGATCCCAGGGACGCTTGCGACTGCCTGCGCCCCTGGGATACCTGGGCCTCTGCACGCGCGCACCAGGAGAGGCCCAGGAGCGGAAGAGTCCGGACCTCGGGAGCCCTCAGGTAAGGGTGTAGATTTTTTCCCGATAGGAGGCCTCCGCATGCAGGATGCCTCCTATCAGAAATTACGGGCCATTGTTTTACATGAAAATAATTTATTCATCTGTTTGCCTGCATAATAAGTGACTGCACTTTAAAAGTAATTAATTGGATGTGAGATGTATTGAGATATTCCAAATACATAAGGCACAAAATAAACAGAATGCAATGTTTTTTTAACATCCAATTTACACTTCTATTACTAATCCCACCTTTATGCCCCCTTGTTACTGATGCACTGCCCAGTGGAAATATTCTTTCACTATTTAATCCCAAACATTTGCAAAATTTTGCACAATTCTGTTAGATCTTCCTAACCTTCTATGCTCCAGTGAACACAAATTTACTTTTTCCAAGTCCCTCATCATGCAAAATGGTCAAATTTGCAGAGTACGAGGAGAGGCAGTGGAATCGGTGGAGGCAGTCCAGCAATTACTGAATGAGTCTGGAAAAAATATGTAAGTGGGTAGAATAATAGCCATTGATATTTAATGTAGACAAGTGTAAAGTACTGTACAATGTGACACAAAAATGGGCGCCACACATACTCCATGAACTATGTGGATATAGCTACTGATGAAATTCATTGAGACCTTGTCGTCTTAGGAGACTTGACAGTCATCATGTTCAACCAATGTAAAACAACAAACAAAGCCAATAGAATGTTGAACTATACAGCCAGATCAGTAGAATACAAGTCTGTATATACAGTGATCAAACTTCATAGTGCTTTGGTCAAACCACACTTTGATTACTGTATCTGGTTCTGATCAAAGAGACACAAGGGAGAAATTCAAGCACTGGAGGCTTTGCAGAGAAGAACCACAAGGCTGATCTTTAATGTCTACGGTCTAACTTGAGGGAAGACCGGAGAGACTTGGGCTTTTCAGCTTAGAAAGGAGGCATCTGAGAGGTGATCCAATCGCGGTATACAAGATAGCAAATGGTATGGAAAAGGTAAATAAGAAAATTAATTTAAACTACATTGTGAGTGTAGGACAAGGGGACACGATCAAACCAGGACAAGGCAAATTTAGTACTGATACTGGGAAGTTGTTCTTCATACGAAGAATGAATACATGGAATGGACTTTCAGATAGAGCAAGTGGTGAAAACCCTGGAGTCACTTAAGAAACAATTAAATTGGGAGGGACTTGAAAGTCTTTCTGGATGGATGAAATAAGATGGATCGAATGACTTTCCTCATCCAATATTATCTTGTGATCTTATCCTCTCATCCCTGGTTTTGTTCCAGTGAATTTATGCGGCACCTTTTCTCATATTTTTTTTAAAATTAGGGTGCCCAAAATTGTACACAGTGATCCAACTGCAGTATAACTACTGTCTTATACAGATTCATCATTCCATCCTTGCTTTTGTATTCACTGCGCAGCAAGCCAAATTATAAGCTGTTTAATAAGGCCCAGGAATATTATATCATAAAATAATTCTGCTAAGGTGGAGCCGTCTCGTTTTTGAGATTACAAAGTTGCACTGTTATTAAGTCATTTAGTACTTAATTGCTGTTTGGTCACGGAACTTGGAGACTGGAATGTACTCGTCAGTTTTAGCATATCGCTCAGAAGAATGTAGCATTTTTAAATTGTTTACTCGGTGCTGTTAATCAGAACCCAAGATGAAACGTCTAGGTTTCTTTGTCTCCACTACCCCCATCCCCTTCACCTAAGCTTTTCTTTGCCTTTCCCCCATTCTGACTCCTGTGTTGATAGTGTGTGATGGTGGGGAAATTTACCCAAATACATACCAAATTGCTGGCTTTTTTTTTATTTGCAAAGATTGTTGGAAGAAATTTATATACAGGAAACTTTCGTTTATCCGGCACCCAAATATCCGGAATTCTCGCTTAACCGGCAAAAATCATCCTCCGAAAACGCCTCTCAAATAACCGGCAATGTTGCCGAGTCGCAGTCGAGTCTTTGCGAACGCCGAGTGCTCCGAAAAATCCTCTCAAATAACCGGCAATGTTGCCGATCCCGAGTCCGAGTCAGAGTCCGCGAACGCCGATTTAGTCAGTAGGGGTACTTTTCAAAAGTGCCACTATTCGGCCTCCTGGCGCTGTTGCAAGTCCGAAACATTGCAGTAGCATGAGTAGATTCTCCCGTGCTGCTTGGAGTCTCTTTGTTAAAAATAGCCTCGGTAGATATAACTCTCTGTTATCCGGTACTTTCGATAAACCGGCACCACGCCGGTCCCGTCGATGCCGGATAAACGAAAGTTTCCTGTACAAGTCATTTGGTTGCAATAAATTATCTCAATTGCCCCGAGTTTCTGATCCCTACGGGTGTGTACGAGCTGTGTGCACACCCTTAGGGACCTCGCAAGTGCCGGTTTCAAAATCTTCTTGACAGATCGCACGCCTGCCCCGGAGAAGGGCCTCTGCGGGTGGAGAGTTCCGCTTTCTGCAGAATCTCCGCCCGCTGAAAACCCTTAAAAATCTTACGCCTGGTAAAAGCAGGCGTAAGGCCTGCTTTTACCAGCATAAGAGTTTAAAAAAGTTTTTTAAAAAAAATTCCCACTCATTTATAATTTTTTTTTAAAAAGATAAGTTTATTTTTAGCCCCGTAAAAAACGTAATTTTTTTTTCAATAAATTACGTTTGTTTACAATATTTAATTTAATGTAATTTTAACTAATTTAAAAAACGTGATTTTTAAAAATGTATTTAATGTTTTGATGTGTTTTTCGAGTGATTTCCATTCATACTTTTGACAGGTCTAAGCTGTCAAAAGTATGAAGGGAGATTCCCTTCTTTCATTGGTTCCCCATGGCCCACGTGATCCCAGGGACGCTTGCGAACCACATGCGTCCCTGGGATACCTGGGCCCTGCGCATTTCGTAGTGGAGGCGCCCAGGAGCGGAAATGGCCGGACCTCTGGAGCCCTCAGGTAAAGGCGTAGATTTTTTCCAGATTGGAGGCCTCCGCACGCAGGAAGCCTCTGATCGGAAAATACGGGCCAATATATTTGTTTACATTTACCTGTATGGAACATGACCCAGCAGTCTTTAAGGGCAGCTGGGAGAAGTTGGAGGGATGCAGCCATTTAAAGGTAAAGTGCCCCCATGGGGTGGGGAGGAGAGATAATGGTTCTTGAATTTTTTTTTTTTAATGTAGTTCATTTGTTTAATAAAAGTTTTGTCTCTTAATATCATTTTGCATCTGTCTGTTTTTCAAAAGTTGCATGGAGGGGTGGTTGGAAGGAACTGAAAATGTGACATACAGGCAAAAATAAAAATAGGCCAAAAGCAACCCAATACCAAGGCACAAAACAAAATCTGTGTGTCAGCGGTGGAGTGGCACAAACCCTGACGAGAAGCACCAAACAGAGCCTGTGGGCAAGTGATGAAGTGATGCAGATTTCAAACCCTGTTTGATACCTAGAGAAATAAACAAGAAGTGAGTGAAAAGAGGGAACTCCAGGGAATCCTCTGATTAGGTCAGTAGAGCAACGTGCTTGGCACAAGGTGACCGGCAGGCAAAATGCTCTGTTCAGTATCTACAGAACCCAAGAACAGATATATGAGAGGCCGGCACATTGTAAAGAACCTGGCAAGGTGTGACGACCCAACAGTACTATGTACCAGGTTGATGAAGCAAGGTTACATGCCAGAAAATGTTCCGCATGTACTGCTCGCCAATGTCGAGCCCTCACAAAACCTTACAGCTCCATTGCACCTCATGCGCAACTATAGCTCAGCAGGGTAAACATTCAAGCTGCAACTTTCAAGGGCTTCACAAATTAAACCACTGTAATACAAAAGTGGTCATTTATTGATACCCAGGATAAACTTCAGGTTGGGCATACAGAAGCCACCACTGACCTTTTGCACTTTGAGAAATACAGCAGTGCAGTGACATTGGACAGCTGTGTCATGCTATTTAGTTAAAAACAGGGTAGTGCAGACAACACTGACTGATGCATCAGATATCTTTTTGATATGTGAGGAGCACATTAGCTGATGGCCAGCAATGAGCTGCAAAACTATCAGGATCTAAAGGAAGCCAAGACAGTTGCTCTCCGCCATCAACAGCTAAGTATGCCATGGTCTGCATATATGATCCGGGGCCTGCAGAACTCCAGCATCTTTTATCTTGTTAAAAACAAAGGCCAAAAAAATTGCTTTCCAAGAACCAACCACCCACCCCCCTGCCCCCAACCCCACAAAAAAATGAAATAAGTATATGGAACAAAATCTGTAGTAATACATTACACTAAAAATATACCATTGACTTTCTTTTTAAAACGAAGCTATTGCCACTTCTAAAGACTTGCACTCATGGAGCTTCCCTTGTTCGCATTTCAAATAGGTGCTGAAGGAAAAAAAGAACATAGCTGGCACAAATATGGCATTTTAGTGCTCCACATTACACCGCTCCACATGCAACAAACCTCAGGCTTCGACCCCAGATAATGTGGCAAGCCAGCGCCTGGAGCACAGGAGGGCATTATTGGCCTCCAGAAGCATGATCACATGTATCAGTTATATTATATTTTAATTAAAAACAAAAAGTCTAGCACACATTTCCTGTTTTGTCACACTTTACAAAAAAGTATTTGAAAGCAGGTTGAAAAGCCATAAAAAGGGCAAATGGAATTTTTCCTTTTTATGACTTTTCCAGCTACTTTCCATGGAGTGAAGAGAGGCCTAGAAGTGTATTTAAACTCCTAGTTTTGTCTGAAAATGTTACCCAATAGCTTATTTTTCCATTTTTCCCCACAAAATGTACCACTTCACGCATATGCATGCTGATAAAATATATACACAGGAGAACAAGGGAGGTCCAAATGCAGATTCCAAAACACACCACCAGCTACATCTTAACAATCTGAGAAGCTTCCACTTATTCCAATTCAACAGTTATCCCTCTATCCAAAGCCCCAAGCATTGGCTGTAATCCTCACATCGTCACTTATGTGACACTTGGTCAAAGTGTTTATTGAAGTCCAAATATACTACATCCATTGCATTCCCTTATTCAGGTGCGACTTTTTAGAACACCAATGCACAACCTATTTACATTTGGTGTTATAAGGTCCACTAGTTAATGGTCTTCCTGTTAACTGGAGGATTTCTGGACTCTGATTTAGTATCGGGCCCATTCCATCCCAAACTGAGTGGAGAACCCGCCTATGAGGCAATGGGATTAGTTAACTGCTCATTATCACATGTCTGAGAACCAAGGTTTTCAGAGCCACTAAGGGGGCACCAACATAACTTTTCATTCTGTTCATATCTTTTAGATTGTTCAGAGGATCAGGGAAAACAGAGGAAGCACATACAGAAATTTTCTTGTCCAGCACAAAAAACCTAATATGGAAATTAGAAGCTCAGTATGCGAGAAAATCATGCACTTAAATCATCCCTCCATGGTTCAGTGCATCAGCACACTCTATCCCAGCCTTAGTGGTGTTTTCCTACAATTAATACTAATCATTTGTCTGATTGCATAAATTAAAACAGCACCTTAAGAAAATATTGAGCAAAATATAGATCCCTTTGTTCCTTATGGGATCAGCCTTTTGACCCAACAGTTTATTAGTGGAGTGCATAAAAGATTCAACTCATTCACTAACTTCATTTTATAGAAGGAATCCTGCCATCCTAACCAGATCTGGCTTTTGTGTGATTCCAGTCCAACACCACCATGGTTGACCCTTAACTGTCACTCTGAAGTGGACTAGCAAGTCACTCAGTTGCATCAAACAGCTATCAGCAGTTCAAGGCGGCGGTCCACCACCATCTTCTCAGGGCTTAGGATGAGCAATAAATGCCAATAACGCCAAAATGAATTAATAAAACATTTCTAGCAAAGATCACTGATCCTCTGTTAATGAAATTGTTGTGTTCCTGTGACAATTGTATCACCATATGATGCAACATAATAAATTAATGTCCTAGCAAAAATAATTGATTTCAATTATTATTCCTCAAAATACTCTTACGGGCTTTTTCACCTGGTTCCCCAAACTGACTGCTGTTTCTGAATTCAGCACCGTTCTCAACTATTGAGATGATGCTGCAATACAAATATGAATTCATATTTTATTAGCACAAGCTTCTTTATTTCAAGTCCAGTTGAATTTTAAGTACTTACAGCTGTACTTGGTGCCACATGTGACAGTTGCAGTAGAAATATGTACTCTTATCATGAACATAACATCTATCATTACCAGACAGACACCAAACATGTAAACAAGAGTTTACAAAATCTTACAAATTCCAATAACATTGACAAAATAAACATTGCACAACTCAACTGGCAATCAGTTACACGGTAAACATAGCTGGTCTTTCCTTTATATTCCAGTCTTCTACTATTACTGAGCTTCACAAAACAGTCCAATGGATCACGATCAAACAACTGTGGGACACAATTCTACATTTATAATTGCTCCAAGAATTATCAATCTCAGGAACATTAGGGGGAGATGCAAGGAACCCAATTCCGAAAATAAAACAATTCGTGCCACTGTTATACACATGAGAATTGGCATTGGGCAACATCTAGAAACCTAGGAAATAGGCTATAGTTCAAGGCAGTTTACTTTTGGGAAGTGGGAGGGGCGGTCAAGAATAACAAAATTAATTAAACTGATTGGTCAATGTGCCATGAAATGTGAAGATCTGGGCCCATGCCTATGGTTCTGTACTTTGTGATTCTGATCTAAGCTGCATTTTTTTTAATGAATTCATGTGATATGGGCGTCGCTAACAAGCCCAGCATTTATTGCCCCTTCCTAGTTGACCTTGAGAAGGTGGTGGTGAGCAGCCTTCTTAAGCCATTGCAGTCTCTGTGGTTAAGGCACTCCCACAGTGCTGTTAAGTAGGGAGTTGCAGGAGTTTGACCCAGCGACAATAAAAGAACGGCGATATATGTCTATGTTAGGATGGTGCGTGACTTGGAGGGTAACTTGGAGGTGATGGTGTTCCATCCACCTGCTGTCTTTCTAGCTCATAAAGGTTGCAGGATTGGGAGATGCTGTCAAAGACGCCTTGGTGAGATGTTACAGTGCATCCTGTAGCCACTGGTGGTGGAGGGTGTGAATGTTTATGGTGGTGGATGGACTGCTGATCAAGTGGACTGCTTTGTCCTGGATGGTGTTCAGCTTCTTCAGTATTGTTACAGCTGCACTCATCCATCACACTCCTGACTTATGCCTTGTAGGTGGTGCAGAAACTTTTGGGAGTCAGATAGTGAGCCACTCGCCACTGAATAGCCAGCCTTTAACTTGCTCTAGTAGCCACGGCATTTATATAGCTGGTCCAGTTGAGTTTCTGGTCAATGGTGGCCCCCCAGGATGTTGGTGGGAGACCCAGCAATAATTATACCGTTGATCGTCAACGATAGGTGGTTCAGATCTCTGTTGTTGGAAATGGTCATTGCTTGGCACTTGTGTGGTACAAATGTTACATGCCACTTATCAGCCCAGGCCTGGATGTTGTCTACGATTCATTATCTGAGGAATTGCAAATGGAACTGAACACGGCAATCATTAGCGAACAGCCCCACTTCTGACCTTATGATGGAGGGAAGGCCACTGATGAAGCAGCTGAAGATAGGGCCTACGATGCTGCCCTAAGGAACTCCTGCAGCAATGTCCTGAAGCTGAGATGATAAGCCTCCAACAACCGTAAGGGCAGTCACTCTCACCTAGAATCATAGAATAATACAGCACAGAAAAAAGGCCCATCATGCCTTTGCTGGCTCTTTGGAAGAGCTATCCAATTAGTCCCACTTCCCTGCTCTTTCCCCATAGTCCTGCAAATGTTTCCCTTCACGTATTTATCCAATTCTCTTTTGAATGTTACTATTGAATCTGCTTCCACCACCCTTGCAGGCAGTGCATTCCAGATCACAACAACTCATTGTGTAAGAAAGTATTTTCTCATGTAACCTCTGGTTCTTTTGCCAATCACCTTAAATCTGTGCCTCTGGTTACCGACCCTTCTGCCACTGGAAACAGTTTCTCCTTATTTACTCTATCAAAAACCCTTCATGATTTTGAACAGCTCTATTAAATCTCCTCTTAACCTTTTCTGCTCTAAGGAGAATAACCCCAGCTTCTCCACATAACTGAAGTCCCTCATCGGTGGTACAATTCTAGTAAATCTCTTCTGCACCCTGCCTAAGGCCTTGATATCCTTCCTAAAGTGTGGTACCTAGAATTGAACACAATACTCCAGCTTAGACCTCCAAAATGTATCACTTCACACTTCTCTGCATTAAATTTTATCTGCCATGTGTCTGCCCATTTCATCAGTCTGTCTACATCCTCCTGAAGTCTGTTACTATCCTCCTCATGGTTTACTACAATTCTGAGTTTTGTGTTATCTGCAAACTTTGAAATTATGCCCTGTATACCCAAGTCCAGGTCATTAATATATAGATCAAAAATAGCAGTGGTCCTAATTCCGACTCCTGGGGAACACTACTGTATACCTCCCTACAGTCTGAAAAACAACAATTCACCACTACTCTGTCCCGTGGCCAATTTTGTATCCATGTTACCACTGTCCCTTTAATCCCATGGGCTTTAATTTTGCCAACAAGTCTATTATTTGGACTTCTCTGGAATTCAACTCTTTCGTCCATATTTGAACCAAGGCTATAATATGCAAGGTTGCATAATTGGGGAGGCACTGCACAAAGACTAAGGGGGGAATTTTCCCAGCCCTGGGGAGGCGGGATTGCCGGGAAAATGGCAGAAACTGGGAGCGGGTACCAACCCCGCTCCCAACCCGCCTCCATGCCATCTTCCCGGGAGGCGGGTCCCAGAGTCGCGCAGGTACCCGTCTCCTCGAGGCGGGAAGGGGATTAGAGCCAATTAACTGCCTGTTAACAGGCAGTTTTGAGGCTTTTCCCCATTTTACGCCTGCAATTGCGGGCTTCCCGTCGGCTGCGAACCACGCCAGGGTCAGTGAGGTGAGCAGTCGGTCTGCAGGGGTGAGAGGGGTCGAAATGTCAGTTGTAGAGATGAGTGATGGGTGCAAGTGTGGACAGGTAAGTATGAGAGGTGAGTGTAAAGTGTTGGAAAAAGTTTCCTTACCGTTGCTTCTTTCTGCAGGCTTCAACCTTTGAGTATCTGGAGGTGCCTCATCTCAACGGCAGAGATGACAGAATGGCTGCTGCATTCTCAGATGCAGCAGTCATCTGCTTTCTGCTGAGGAGAGATGTCTTGGTGAGACTGTGTGCAAGGGCTCACCTGAGAACAGAGATTGTCAGTGTTTGACAGCTTCTCAATGCTGACAATTCATCTGTCAAAATTTTTTTGACAGATGAAGCGTCATACGCTGATGTCATCTGTCACCAGCTTTCCCTTAATTGTCCGGTAAGGCCAATCAAGGGAAAATAGTGTGGGTTGGTCAGATGTCGCTGGGGGCGGGACTGAAACCCGGAAACCAAAGGTCCTGCCTCCAGCACGTCTCCATTGAGAAAATCCAGCCCTAAGTACTTCTTCATGGCAGATGAACGGGAAAAATAATAGCTAAGTATCACTGCTCAAGCCATACATGCTTCTCTATGCCATTAACTAGTGCTGACTTGAGAATGGTACTGCCAGGACTTTGCAGGGGTGGGTATCCTGTCAATATTCGTACTTTTTGTGAATTTGCAAGCTAAAATACATATTTGAGCTCTTCTTATGCTGTCAGCTGCTACTTACCATGTACAAATATCAACTCCACAGCCTGAAGCCCTGCAGAATTCCATCAGGTAGAATCAGTGCAGCCATTTCCGTATCAGCTGGCAACATAGAAGAGGAACAGATCGACATTAGGACAGCAGCACGGAACTTAAGCCAGCAAGGTAACTAGCAGCCTCCTGGCTTCCCCATGTAGTGTGCCTCCTTGGCCTTATCCTGCCCAGTGATACCAGCCTCTGCATTCAGCCACTTCTCAGCGAGCTGGTAGTCTTCGCTGGTTTAACAACTTTGGACCACAGGCGTGTAAGTGTTTACAGTGCCTTCCCCTGTCCCCTCCACCACGCCTGGGGGGAAAAATTCAGTTGGTTGCGCCTCCCGTTAGCGCCTTAAGAGGGTGCTAATGGGGCGCAAAGCAACTGGCGCCCGAACGCGGCAATGTTTGCGCCGCTCGCGAAATTAACTCGACATTTTGCGGCGGCGCTAAACAGTACCGCCGCGATCTCCTGCGCCGGCAGATTGTGACGTCAGTCGAGTGCGCAACGCCCCGGTAGCGCCCCAGAGCGGATATTGAGTGGCGCCCCCTGCCTTACCGCCTGCCGCTAGCAACGACAGGTTGAGGGGAGCGTTTTGCAGTCAGGAAGGGACTAGGGGAGCGCTATTTAAAGGCGACCGCTTCCTGCCTTTTTTTGTTGCCGACATTTTTGAACCACGCATTCTGTGAGAGAGAGAGAGAGAGAGAGAGACTTCTGGAGAGATTTAATGCTGTGTGAAGGAGTTTTGGGTACTGAGCAGCACTTTGCAGGTTCATTTTGATTTGCCCTTCCTTGTATCGATTTAGAAGAGAACTGTGGGGGCTGCACTGAGCTCTTTCCCTGGGCCTCTCCACTGTTCTTTCCAGCAGATTTGACGTACAGGTCGCTCCAGGCCGAGATTCAAGGCTGCAATGAGCAGGATGTGGATGGAAAGCAAGATCAACCCTCCCCTTTAAGAACTGGCCGGCACCATTGTGTCTGTGTTCCATTGCTGACTGACATCACATGAGCTTCGCCAGCGCTCTGAGGTAGCGCCTTGCTCCTCGGCCTTTGCGCCTTAAGACAGGTGTGAAGCGCCTGATTTAGCGCTCCAATCACCTCCCGGGGCGATAAAAGTCAAGTTTGCAGTCGGAGGCGATAATTAGCGCCAGGCACTAATCTTTGCGCCCGGCCGATAATTGCGCCCCAAACGGGGCGATACTGAATTTTTCCCCCCTGGTCTTTCTGATTGCGTTTTAAAAGTGATCATAGCAATTATAATATAGATGTTAAGTAAAGATTACTGGCACCAAATATAGTCTTCATCTCAAAATTATATGAGAGAAGAGTTTGGACACAGGTAGAGAGAGAAAGAGCAGTTGAGACAGAGACCATGGCCCTGAATTTGTGGTCGGAGGCTTCCCGCAGGGAATTCCCAGGCATAAGAATTTCACGGGCATTCGCTGGGCAGAAGTTGGGCAATTCTCCGCCTGCGGATGCCCTTTTCCCAGGGATGCGGATGATCTGTCAAGAAAATTCTTGTCAGATCACAAGTTCCGGGTTTTAGAGCACGCACAGCGCAAGCCTAAACCTGGAATTTGTGCGGCCCTCACGGGTGCGTGCGCGCGCACCTCATACGCACCCGTAGGGGCCGCAAATTACGGCCCCCTATGTGTTCACACTCTCAAAGAAAGAAGAGAGTTCAAAGACACAAAAGGAGAGTTGTTCAGACACTTGGAAATAAAAATGTTCAGACACAAGGAGAGAGAGAGAAGTTCAGACACAGAGAGATGTAATGGGAGAAAAGTACAGACACATTGGCAGAGGGAGATACAGAGACAATTTCAGCCAGTGTAAGGCACAGAACCATAGACAAAAACAAAGAAAAAGGAGGAAGATAATGAACTGCTCCTGTGAGGAAAATCAGCTAGCTGTGTACCAGTTGATACACAGAGAGAGAGAAAAAGAGGGAGAGACTGACAAAGAACCATAACCACACACAAAGACAGAGACTGGTTTGGGTTATTTTGGCCACACATGTCTCATGATTGGAGCTGCCCATGAGGACATGCATATCAGAAAAATAAAATATTTTGCTCCAAAGCTTTAAAATGTAAAAATATTGTGTGCCTGGTTCTGGAAGCAAACTAATTGCCCAGGCTCTCATTAAGGGAAATGAAAATGACTTAGGAAGGAAAAGCCAGAAACAGCATTTTTTTAAATGTATCCAAGTTCTGATTGTCTACACGAGTAGAGGGAGTTGGGGCTGTTGACAATTCTTTTTCCAATATTCATTCATCTCTCTTGTTCTGCCTCTGCCAGAAACATCAGCTGGCATTGCATCAAATGATAAATGAACAGATCTGGCTCAAAGCTCCTCCATGAACATGGCCAGGTATCCAGCAGAGACAGCCTGGCAAAAATGCGCTGCCAACACCAGCCAAAGAGGTCAGCAGTAGCAGCCGCACACATTCACCTTCACTGATCCCATCTGCAGCCTCCGCAGCACTGATCTCTGCGCAGCTATCAACTTTAAAATTAACAATGCACTTTTATTTTAATGTTTCAAGTGTCCTGATAAGTACAGTATCGTTGAATGTAACATCAGTCAGCATACCAGCTGGCAGATGAGCTCTTACAATACCTACTGACCTTGCCAGCAGAAGTAGAGGGGCGTGTTGCTAGGAAATCAGAATTATCTACCAATTTAAATTATACATTTTCTACATAAAGGATTGGGGGAAAAAAGGAGTTGCTCTTAATGTTGGATTTTTTTAAGCAGTGTATTTATTCTCAAGTATTTTTTTATGAGGCAACTGGACAACAGGCAATTAATACGCTGTATGAAAAGTCACTTTCCCAGAGACTAAACCATAATCAATCCAATAGCTTATCTCAATAATCAAAATGCACCTCACCTCCATTGTGTTGGAAAGTCCTTTGATTCCCTGTCTGCAAATAAAGGGAGATAAAAAGATAGAGGCTGGGACACAGGCTGGCAGCTAGGTGTTTTGTATCAGGAAGGTTATGAGGGGAGTCAGGTTTGTTAAATGGGAAAGCTACAAGGGCTTTTGATGAGGCAAAGCAATGAGAAATAGTTAAAAGCCATCTTGTTTAAATAAAGTAAAACACCCCGCTGAGGCGGGCTAGTGTGGAGTGCTCTTTATTTTGCATTATAATGTGAATAAGTTGTATGGATTGAATTAGGTGAGCGCAGTTATAACAGCTGTTCTGTATGATCACATTACGATGAAATAAAGCAGTTTAACCATTTGTATCTGGCCTCATCATATTAAGTGTTTAGTCAGTCCACCTTCGGAGAGATTGAAGAAATACACATGCGAAAGACATGTATATCTTGTTCCAGTTATGAGGGGGGAAACAGAGTTACACCTGAGCCACGCCATCATACAAGTAGATATGGAACATAAGAACATAAGAATTAGGAGCAGGAGTAGGCCATACGGCCCCTCGAGCCTGCTCCGCCATTCAGTAAGATCATGGCTGATCTTCAGCCTCAACTCCACTTTCCTGCCCTATCCCCATATCCCTTGATTCCTCCAGAGTCCAAAAATCTATATCTCAGCCTTGAATATGCTCAATGACTGAGCATCCACAGCTCTTTGGGGAGAGAATTCCAAAGATTCACAACCTTTTTAAGTGAAGAAATTCCTCCTCATCGCAGTCTTAAAAGGCCAACCCCTTATCCTGAGACTATGACCCCTAGTTCTAGACACTCCAGCCTGGGGAAACAATCTCTCAGCATCTATCCTGTCAATCCCCCTCAGAATCTTTTATGTTTCAATGAGATCACCTCTCATTCTTCTAAACTCCAGAGAGTATAGGCCCAATCTACTCAATCTCTCCTCACAGGAATCAATCTAGTGAACCTTCGCTGCACCACCACTAAGGCAAGTATTTCCTTCCTTAGATAAGGAGACCAAAACTGTGCACAGTACTCCAGGTGTGGTCTCACCAAGGCTATGTGCAATTGTAGCAAGACTTGGTTACTCTTGTACTCTAACCCTCGAGCAATAAAGGCCAACATGCCATTTCCCTTCCTAATTGCTTGCTGTACCTGCATGCTAACTCTGCGTTTCTTGTACTAGGACACACAAATCTCTCTGAACACCAACATTTAATAGTTTCCCACCATTTAAAAAATATTCTGCCTTTCTATTCTTCCTACCAAAGTGAATAACCTCACATTTCCTCACATTATACTCCATCTGCCACCTTATTACCCACTCACCTAACCGGTCTATATCCCATTGCAGGCTCTTTGCGTCCTCCTCACAGCTTACTTTCCCACCTAGCTTTGTATCATCAGCAAACTTGGATACATTGCACTCAGACCCTTCATCTAAGTCATTAATATAGATTGTAAATAGCTGAGGCCCAAGCACTGATCATTGCAGCACCCCACTAGTTACAGCCTGCCAATCTGAAAATGACCCGTTTATCCCTACTCTGTTTTCAGCCCGTTAACAAATCCTCTATCCATGCTAATACATTACCCCAACCCCATAGAATTGTTACAGCACAGTAGGAGGCCATTCGGCCAGTCGAGCCCCTGCAAGAGCACTTCAGCTAGTCCCAATCCTCCATCCTTTCTCCGTAGCCCTGCAAATTTTTTTCCTTCAGGTACTTATCTAATTCCCTATTGGAAACAACGATTGAATCTGCCTCCACCACCCTTTCAAGCATTGCATTCCAGATCATAACCACTCGTTGCGTAAAAAAGTTTTTCCTCATGTCGCCTTTGGACCTTCTGCCAATCACCTTAAATCTGTGTCCTCTGGTTCTCGACCCTTCCACCAATGGGAACAGTTTGTCTCTATCTACTCTGTCTAGACCCCTCATGATTTTGAACACCTCTATCAAATCTCTTCTCAATCATCTCTGCTCGAAGGAGAACAACCCCGGCCTCTCCAGTCTATCCACGGAACTGAAGTCCCTCATCCCTGGAACCATTCTTGTAAATCTTTTCTACACCCTCTCTAAAGCCTTCACATCCTTCCTAAAGTGTGGTGTCCAGAATTGGACACAATACTTCAGTTGTGGCAGAACCAGTGTTTTATAAAGGTTCATCATAATTTCCTTGCTTTTGTACTCTATGCCTCTATTTATAAAGCCCAAGATCTCATATGCTTTTTTAATCGCTTTCTCAACCTGACCTTCAATGATTTGTGCACATATACCCCCAGGTCTCTCTGTTCCTGCACCCACTTTAGAATTTTACCCTTTAGTTTGTATTGCCTCTCCTCGTTCTTCCTACCAAAATGCATCACTTTGCACTTTTCTGCGTTAAACTTCATCTGCCACATGTCCGGCCATTCCACCAGCTTGTCTATGTCTTCTTGAATTTTATCACTGTTATCTCTACTTCCAAGTTTTGTGCCATCCACAAATTTTGAAATAGTGCCCTGTATACCCAAGTCCAAATCATTAATATACATCAAGAAAAGCATGGGCCTTTACCTTGCGTAACAACTTTTATGTGGCACCTTATCAAATGCCTTTTGGAAATCCAGATATACTACATTCACTGGTTCCCCTTTATCTACCCTGCTAGTTACATCCTCAAAAATCTCTTTCGTCAAACATGATTTCCCTTTCATAAAACCATGTTGACTCTGCCTAATCATACAGTATTATAATTTTCTAAATGTTACCACTTCCTTAATAATTGATTCCAGCAGTTTCCCCGACGACTGATGTCAGGCTAACTGGCCTGTAGTTCCCTGTTTGCTCTCTCCTTCCTTTCTTGAATAGTGGGGTTACATTGGTTACCTTCCAATCCGCTGGGACCTTTCCTGAATCTAGGGAATTTTGGAAGATCGCAACCAATGCATCCACGATCTCTGCAGCCACCTCTTTTAGAACCCGAGGATGTAGGCCATCAGGTCCGGGGATTTGTCGGCTTTTAGTCCCATTAGTTTCTTATGATCAACTCCCATAAAAGTAAGACAATCAGACTGCTTGCAGAATAGAATGACGCCACTGCAACCGAGAATGTATCAACGGTAGATCCAAATTTGTTCGTCGGATAATTAAGGTTCCTCTGTATTATGCAATTAGCCAGGTTATTCAATTAAAAATCCTCTGTTGAACTGAATGGTATATCAGTATTTCTTCCTAGAATCACTGTAGACTGCATATTTACATTGCTAGGAAAGGAGCTACACAAATCAATGAAAAGTTGCCCAAATTATTTTAGGGCTGAAGTTATCATCCTATCTAAGTTTTGTAAGGCAATTTCATATCTGTTTGATGTACAGTACAGGATACACATCCACAAAAACTTAAATAATCAATATTTACTGTGTGGACTGAATGGGAACACATTATGCAAATAATTGGGCACTAAACACTCTCCAACAACATTCCATGCAAATGAGTGATTTATGCAAGTCAGGTTCAATTTAAAATTTAAAAAATGGGAAACAAACCAGTAGTGTTTTTACTGAGTATTTAAGGTGAAGGGTTAAAGAGCAAGCTGCAAAAGATCAGGGATAAAAAGGTTAAGAAACATACTGGGAACTAAAGAAGTTTGCGTTTTAAAAGGCTGTAGATTGCAGAAGGATGGAAAGACTAAGTGATATGAGGAGCTCCACAATTTTGAGGTTCTAGGGATGAATAAATTAAAATTATTGAACACTTCTGAGATGCTGAGAAAAATAGGACACTTTGCAATGAGTCTCGATTTCAATACAGAGGGTGTTGGAGAAGCAAAGGTTTATGTACAGCAGCAAAAGAAGAAAGTTGAAATAAGCACTGATCACAGCAGTGTCAATACTAACGAAGGTTGCAGCAGGCAGGTTGGAGGCCAGAGATGAGAAAAGCATTGCCTTCCAGACAACAAGCTTTTTCTTGTATTCTTGTGTGGCGAGTCCAGAACAAGGGGGCATAACCTGAAAATTATAGCTAGGCCATTCAGGGTGATGTCAGGAAGCACTTCTTCACACAAAGGGTAGTGGAAATCTGGAACTCTCTTCCCCCAAAATGGCGTTGAGGCTGGGTCAATTGAAAATTTCAAACTGAGATGGATAGATTTTTGTTACGCAAGAGTTGTGTATAATTTGTTTTGTTTACATTAATTTTACATGAAAAAGTATCGACAATGTTTACAGTACGTAACATTTGCTTTTTTTTAAATGCCATGTGTGTAATATGGTTAGCTTAATGCGCTGCTATGCTGTCCGCTTGTGCTTCGTGCTTTAATGCATCATGCTCTTTCACCTGTGCTATTCACAACTGATATTCCATTTGAAGCAATCAATGTGAAAGATTCCTCAAACTCTTCTGAGGACTTATCTAGGATTCCACTGACCATTTTCCTCTACATTTTGCAGACTTAAGACATTTATATTGTATGCCAGGAATAAACATTGCAGCTGTGGAAGCTTGTATGCTTTGGGGTACCTCTCCTCTTACTTATACAAAGGCAATTTGAGAGCCACCTGCCTGGCCCTGTGCTTCTGCATGCATGTCGATACTTGAGGCAAATTCTGACTGTGGCCATTGATCTCTGTGAACAGAGATTGTTACACTGCTGCGAGATGTCTGAATCTCTCTTTGATGGTTGTTCCTGGTGTGTTCCCAGGCACATCAAAGAAGCCTTTATCGCATCTTAAACTCTGAACCTCAACATCAGCAGGAGCATGAATGGGGGATACTCTAATTGTGCTTGCCAGCTGTTTGGCCTGTGGTCTTTCCTGATGCTGTAGCTATTCAAAGGCAATCTGCAGGGAAGGGCATTATACTGCCCAGTGAGGTCGTAGGATGTTGCATGATATTGCCCAGTTCCGTGATAGAATCCGCAAATCTATCGAGGCTGGCTTGCACCTTCTCGTGTAACTGATGCTTACCAGTTCATAAAAGAGAAGAATCCTCCATTTCATTGATGGTCTCATGAACACAGAACCACAAATGGAAACAAGACCGCTAGCCATGTTGCCTCATCAAATGCACCAACACCCTCCCCCAAGTGAGTGCGCCTAGTTTGGCGCCTGCTTCAAGTGAAGTGGATAATACAGAATACATGAAAGTCCTACAGTACCGGTTTCCTCTTCCTGCCAAAACGAAAGGAAAGCATCGGATGAGCACTTGGAGCTTGTTATACATGCTATTGCAGTGATAGGCAGAGCACAAACAATGCTTAAACATGACAAAATATCACTGCCAGTGAATGTAAAGAATTATGATTGCACAAACTTCAGCCTGACCCAGAGGCCTTCCAGCCTATGTCATCCATAATGACCTGCTCAAAGCAAGTAAAGGTGTTTTATCTGTTGTATGTCCTCATCAGTCCTGCAGTTAGGCCTGTTGATGGTTGTATTCTTCTGCAAAGAAAAGAATAGTATTCATTGCTGATCATATAATTTTGCATAAAGAAGCAAAGGTTGAACAATAGTGTATATATAGTCAGATCTAGTAAAATGAAATGTAAAAGACTTCACTAACTGAAGATGGAAAAGCAAATTGAGCACTTCTGTACAATGGTGCTATATGTGGACAAGTATAGTTACTGAATAATCTGAATGGCTACGAGGCAGGTCTGGCTTTTCTAGCCCGTCGTAATATTGTCTATTTTGTGCTTCACTTCCAGCAAGGTACTGGCTAAATCCAGCTTAAAAATACTTGTGTGAAACTGTTCAGGCAAATTTGGCTAACTTGGATAGATATTTCCACCAATGTAAAATAATTGGCAATCATACCCATATATACACCACATAAAGTAATTGACAGCTATACCCATCTATATCAGTGTGACACAATTGCTTACCTTGCCACTTTTCTTCAAATTGGCCATCATCCTTTGTACATCCCTCCAAGTACAACGGGTTGTGGAGACCATGTTGATCTCCCGCTTGATTGCTTTGCATGCCTGCTGGACACTCTGTTTAGCAGTAGTCAGTTTGCTCTTCCAGACCATAAAGGACATCTTTCTGTTCCTCCAGCGCCTCATCAATAAAGTCAGCATTTCCGTACCTTTAGCCCTCTATCGGGGAGCCCACTCCACAGATAGTGACACACTAAGCATTATTTGCATTGCAAATATTCCGGTTAAAGGGGTTAATGGATGATCCTGTACCTTTGTTGCTGTTTTTTTCTGGTTGGGTACCCAGTTGGACATTACTTTTAACACATCTGAGTGCCCAAAATGTGCTAGGAGTAAGCCTGTGTGCTCTGGAGTCTGCTATCAAAAACAGGAGGGGAAACAAAATCGTTATTTTACCGTAATCAATGCACCATGAGTAAATTGGCCACCTAAAACAGAAACTGGTGGGTCTACATAGAAAACAATTTCTGAAAAAAATTGTCTATTCAGTAATCCACCAACTGGACACAAGCACCCCACAATCCCAACACGACAACCGAGAATCCAAAATAAAGGTACACCAAAAAACAAATGTTGCACCCATCAGTGGAAAGCAACCATGGTGACTGACTTTATAGTTTGTTTATATAGTTTTAAGTTCTTTGGTAGAACACCTCTTCACTCCAACATGAATTTACTGTCAATAAATAATTTCAAAAAAGTAAACAATGGCACAAAATACAGCCTGAATTTCCACGAGAGCTCTCATTGGGCAAGTGTGAAGCAGTTATCTTTTCTTCACTTTGAAGGTAAACTCATTCATCATGTTTAACTTAAACTTCTCTGGAGCAAAGCATTCTGAAGTTCTCTCACAAACACCAGAAATTTCTGCTTTATTCAAGATGCAGTTCCAGTCTGCAGAATAATTTCCTGTAAAGACTGGTCCACTTATGCATTTGTATTTATTTTTAAATATTTAATACAGTTAGTAAGTAATGTATGAATGTGCGTAGAAGAGATTTTTAACTTGTGCTGCTCCAAGTTAAACTCTGATCACCTGAATAAGATAAAACCTCAGTGACAACATTTTCATATATAGGATGTTTGAAATGTTACCCCAAGAACTTATGACCAATGTTCCCTTTAAGCTGTGTGGCCGCACAGTGGTCTGGAGGTCCTGCGCAGACCGCGCACCGGCTTTTAAGTGGAAAAATCGCGCATGCGCAGAAATTTGAATGGGCCGCGCAGACCGATAAAGGGGCCGCGCACCCAAAAAAAATTAGAGGGAACATCGTTTATGACCTGTTCTATTTGGCACTGATGATCTTCAAAGTGGAAGTTTCCCAAGATGTTAAATACATCAGCCAGAGGGAAGAAAACACCTTGAAGGCTCAGTCACCGAGTCACATATGGGTCTCCATGTGAGTCAACAAACCCTGTCTGTATACAATTCAGAAGGGTTAATCAATAGTAAAAGTCCAAGAACCAATTTTACCATGGTCAATAAAGGGCCATCAAAATTAATCCACTTCGATTTTATGAATGGCCCTGGATAAGAGTGGAAAAAAGAGGGATTCAACCTCCCACACAAGAAACTAACACGCAATCAAGGGATGTGGGCTTGACTACTGCAAGAAAATCCAACCACATTTCTTACGGAGATTCATTTCTGGATAACTCCATTTGCAGAAATGATCAAAGTTGATTTCTAATGCAGAATCTATTCATGTGGCTGGATCTCATCTCTGCTGAATGCTCTATACGCCAGCAAGATATTGACCATAAAGCTTAGGAACTTCTGTCAATACCAGATTCAAATACAGTTAGGAAATATGTTGCTGGGTTCACACTTCTTCGATCCATGCTTCTTTGAGGTGCTTGCCTCGGCTACCCGTGTCCTAACTCGCACCAAGTCCCATTCGCCCATCACCCCTGTGCTTGCTGACCTACATTGGCTCCCGGTTAAGCAGTGCCTCGATTTCAAAATTCTCATCCTCGTTTTCAAATCCCTCCATGGCCTCACCCCTCCCGATCTCTAATCTCCTTCAGCCCCACAACCCCCCGAGATATCTGCGCTCCTCTAATTCTACCCTCTTGAGCATCCCTGATTATAATCGCTCAAACTTTGGTGGCCGTGCCTTCTGTTGCCCAGGCCCTCAGCTCTGGAATTCCCTGCCTAAACCTCTCCGCCATGCTACCTCTCTTTCCTCCTTTAAGACGCTCCTTAAAACCTACCCCTTTGACCAAGCTTTTGATCACCTGCCCTAATTTATCCTAATGTGACTCGGTGTCAAATTTTTGTGTGTCTTAAAATACTCCTGTGCCTTAAAATACTCCTGTGCAGCGCCTTGGAAAGTTTTACTACGTTAAAGGCGCTATATAAATACAAGTTGTTGTTGTTGCCTCATCCTATGAGAGAGATGTCAGTCAGCACAGTTAGGTATTTAGGAAGGAAAAGACTGCACTACAATCTGCTGACTGGAACTGTCTTCAGACCACTACAAATTTTACCTTGAGATAACAGATTTGCTTCCATGTCCAATGTTCAGAAAGGATTAGTTGAAGCAGACTCAGCAACAGACTTACTTTGTACACCTTAAATATTGCAATAGCCATCAATTTTCACATTTACATGCATCATCAAATATGAATCCTGCTAAGACATAGGAGCACGCAAGCTACATATAGTCCCAAAATGTTGAGCACTAGGTACCTAAGGTAAATGAGTTCCACTCGGGATGCAGCTTGCCATTTTTGCAATTTACAAGAGAAGCCGAATTTGCTGAAAAAGCCCAAGAGTCCTTTGCAGAGTTTTAGGAGGGAGTTCCAAAATGCTATTCTTTTAGAAAAGGACAGATTTGAAGGTAACATTATCTTCAAAAGCCCACCACCGTGGCCTCGCACTTTGTGAAGTCCTTGATGCTGAGGTGAAGCTCAATGGGAGTACCATTTAGTGGTATCCCAACAGGTTCTGCATTACGATCGTGCACCGTCTTAGAGATTCTTAAATTCCTTAATTCTTGTGGAATCTGGTGACTTTACAATAAGGTTCAAACATCAAGTCTTCCATCCACAGTACTTATGTCAATTGGAGCAAGTAATGTACAATTCCCACTTAATGACAAAACTACCAAGTAGATGCACGCCATCCCTTAGTGCTTTCAGAGCAAACCCCATTGGAGCAACATATTAACACAAGGAGCAAAGATCTGGGTAAAACTCTACAAAGAATAATGGCCCAAACCAACATTAGCTCAAAAGACCAGAATCAACTAACTCCCAAGACCAATACCAATAAAGCGTGCCCACTTCCCCGAACATGCAACACTATCCCATTATGCACAACTATGCCAACAAACTCAATACTATAATACATCTTCCTGCCAATACTGTGTGAACAAAATGTACAATAGCGCAACCACTATCTGGGAGGTATTTTCAAAAGGCTTGCGACATCAAACAATGCAAGTATTGTCAAGGATCCACATCATTCAATGCGGATCTTGAAAGTGGAAGCTGGCACTGACCAGCATCAAAAACAATTTAATCAGAACAGATCTGCCCAAGGCAAGCAATGGAACCCTGATACTGGGTGCGAAAATAACGCAACATGTCAGAAAAATTGAATTGATGACTTTCAAAATCAGAACTTTCCCAGAAGTGTAAAACAAAATGCTAATTTTTCACTTAACTTTTTTTGCTGTATTTTTTGGAGAGTCAAGGCTTCTATTACAAATTTTAGGTCTGTACTACATATGTTCAGTGACGGTGGTCTCTCCATAAATGGACCCTGCATTCCCTATCAAGAGTTTACCTTTACCACCCAAGATCTAATCATGCAATAGCATGACCCATTGATCTAAACAGTAAAACCCATTGTTGTGCGAACAATAATCTCGCACCTGCCCCTACGGTGTTTCTCCTATCTTCTGGAAGGCAGGCCAATGAAAACTCTGGTGCGATGAGGCCAATTGTAAAACAACAAGCTTTTTTTAAAAAAAAACACACGCACAATATATGAATAGAATAAAGTTTACAGGGAATTTCAATCTATGTCACAGTGCTCCTCATAACATAGAAACTAACAAAGCACTTCACACTATCCATTAACTAACCTTAAACTGGTTGGCGCTAGCCTTTTGGAAGAGTTCCCTCGCACTGCCTGCCTTCAACTCTGCAGTCCTGCAGCCTGTCTTGTATTTCAACTAGATGGGAAGCTGCAGACTTTACCTCTTACCCTCCCCAAATCTGTGCCCAGGGATTAGCCAGTAGCTGCCAATTAAACCAGGTACTGACCTCCTATGTGTGGGGACCTGGCAGCTACCCCCCTGCTCTGCTCACATGAATGAAGCGGAGATGCCGGCGTTGGACTGGGGTGGACAAAAATGAGAAGTCGCACAACACCAGGTTATAGTCCAACAGATTTATTTAAAATTACAAGCTTTCGGAGCTATCGCCCCTTTGTAACGAAGGGGCGATAGCTCCGAAAGCTTGTAATTTTAAATAAATCTGTTGGACTATAACCTGGTGTTGTGCGACTTCTCATTTTTGTCCACATGAATGAAGCAATTCCAACATAATATGTGAAAGTTCACTGAACCCCCATTGTTTTAACCCAATATGTATGGGGAGAAACACCATGTTGCCAGCCGGGTGGTCCGAATCTAATCCACATTCTCAGAAGCAATGTGCGTTGTGTGGATTTAATACCTTGTGAGCTAAATTTATTTTAATAGCAACACTTTAAAATAAAGTATTCTGAAATCCCTCCTAGGCCAAATAATTGTAACATCCAAAATGTGACAGCTAAAAAAAAGAATGAGGAATGCCTTCCAGAATTAGACTTTATACAGGGTCACATTGTCTTGGTGACTCGCCAAACGCCCCCCCCCCCACCTCAACCCAACCACAACAAATTTGAATTAAGTAATTTCCTATTTGCAAATACGCCTACCAAATCTTTCAGTTCGTTGGAGGCTCATATGTGAAATTGCGATCTCACACCCGCCCTTCCTGCTTAAAAATCGCAATGTTGTGTTAATGGTGGTCCCATTTTCCAGTGAGGGGTGGCACAAAAAGGTAACTAGTTGTGATACTGGCAGCTCTGCTCTGTGGGAAAATTTCACACTGCTCATAAGCACAATCACCCCACCAGCTCAATCACCCCACCAGCTGAGAGCACACAAACAAACAACTGTAGCAGGAAGAAACATCACAGTATTAATGCAAGGAGGTGGACAACACCAAATCCTGTTGCTGCAGAGACCATGCACCTGCTAGTGTTGTGTATTTGAACATTATTTCCTCCAGTAATGAGCCAAAGAATAAAGTTGACAAGAAGCCACTAATGGAAGAGGTTGGGCATGGTCAGAAGCAGAGGAGCAAAGGAGAAGAGACAGAGAAAGAAGGGGAGAAATAAAATGAGAAAAAGAGACCAGAAAGAAAAATGAGAAATGACTAAAGGAGAAAATGCCACTTTTTCACTGAAGGATGCAATAAACTTAATTTTGATGATATCGCAAGATAGATTGACATTTTCTATTCTTGCTTTTACTGATATGAAGTTGGGAAAGAACTCTATACATACGTACTCAAACTTAAGCATTTAGACTGTTTATTGACTTCTCACTGCCTGCGTGATGCTTCCCATAGCTGCCAGGAGTCGCAACTCAGATCACTTTGACTAAAAGTGAGGGAACTCAGTGACTAATCACCTAATGTCAGACAGAAGTGAACGTGAATTGAAGTATTAAAAGACATCCTCTCTGACCCATGTGACAAACACAGATTTTTCCATTTAACCATGTGTGTTCTTTGCATGAGATGATTTCTAACTGATACATGCGAACATACGAATTAGGAGCAGGAGTAGGCCACTCGAGCCTGCTCCGCCATTCAATAAGATCATGGCTGATCTGATTACTCCACATTCCCGCCTACCCCCGACAACCTTTCACCCCCTTGCTTATCAAGAATCTATCTACCTCTGCCTTAAAAATATTCAAAGACTCTGCTTCCACCGCCCTCTGAGGAAGAGAGTTCCAAAGACTCACGACCCTCTGTGAGAAAGAATTTCTCGTCATCGCTGTCTTAAATGGGCAACCCCTTATTTTTAAACAGTGACCCCCAGTTCTAGATTCTCCCACAAGAGGAAACATCCTCTCCACATCCACCCCATCAAGACCCCTCAGGATCTTATATGTTTCAATCAAGTCACCTCTTACTCTTCTAAACTCCAGCGGATACAAGCCTAGCCTGTCCAACCTTTCCTCATAAGACAACTCGCCCATTCCAGGTATTAGTCTAGTAAACCTTCTCTGAACTGCTTCCAACGCAGTTACATCCTTCCTTAAATAAGGAGACCAATACTGTACACAGTACTCCAGATGTGGTCTCACCAATGCCCTGTATAACTGAAGCATAACCTCCCTACTTTTGTATTCAATTCCCCTCGCAATAAACGATAACATTCTATTAGCTTTTCTAATTACTTGCTGTACCTGCATACTAACCTTTTGCGATTCATGCACTAGGACACCCAGATCCCTCTGCATCTCTCACCATTTAGATAATATGCTTCTTTTTTATTCTTCCTGCCAAAATGGACAATTTCACATTTTCCCACATTATACTCCATTTGCCAGATCTTTGCCCACTCACTTAACTTATCTATATCCCTTTGTAGCCTCCTTATGTCATCTTCACAATTTACTTTCCAACCTATGTTTGTGTCATCAGCAAATTTAGCAACCATACCTTCGGTCCCTTCATCCAAGTCATTTATATAAATTGTAAAAAGTTGAGGCCCCAGCACTGATCCCTGTGGCACACCAGTCGTTATATTTTGCCAACCAGAAAATGACCCATTTATGCCTACTCTCTGTTTCCTGTTAGCTAGCCAATCTTCTATCCATGCCAATATGTTACCCCCTACACCATGAGCTTTTACTTTCCGCAATAACCTTTGATGTGGCACCTTATCAAATGCCTTCTGGAAATCTAAGTACAGTACATCCACCGGTTCCCCTTTATCCACAGCACATGTTACTTCCTCAAAGAACTCCAATAAATTGGTTAAACATGATTTCCCTTGCACAAAACCATGTTGACGCTGCCTGATTACCTTGAACTTTTCTAAGTGCCCTGCTATAATGTCTTTAATAATAGCTTCTAACATCTTCCCTATGACAGATGTTAAGCTAACTGGCCTGTAGTTTCCTGCTTTCTGTCTCCCTCCCTTTTTGAATAAAGGAGTTACATTCGCAATTTTCCAATCAAATGGAACCTTCCCCGAATCTAGGGAATTTTGGAAAATTAAAACCAATGCATCAACTATCTCACTAGCCACTTCTTTTAAGATCCTAGGATGAAGTCCATCAGGACCCGGCGACTTGTCAGCCCGCAGCTCCAACAATTTGCTCAGTACCACTTCCCTGATGATTGTAATTTTCTTGAGTTCCTCCCTCCCTTCCATTTCCTGATTTACAGCTATTTCTGGAATGTTACTTGTATCCTCTATAGTGAAGCCGATGCAAAATACCTGGTTCAATTCAACTGCCATCTCCTTATTTTCCATTATTAATTCCCCAGACTCACTTTCTATAGGACCAACGCTCACTTGTTAACTCTTTTCTTTTTTACATATCGATAGAAACTCTTACTATCTGTTTTTATATTTCTAGCTAGCTTTCTCTCGTACTCTAATTTTTCTCTCCTTATTAATCTTTTAGTCATTCTTTGCTGTTTTTTTATATTCTGTCCAATCTTCTGACCTGCCACCCATCTTTGCGCAATTATATGCTTTTTCTTTAAGTTTGATACTATCTTTTAACTTTTTTTAGTTAACCATGGATGGTGGGTCCTCCCCTTGGAATTTTTCTTTCTCGTTGGAATGTATATATTCTGGGTATTCTGAAATATCCCCTTAAATGTCTGCCACTGCAACTCTATTGACCTATCCCTTAACCTAATTTGCCAGTTCACTTTAGCTAGCTCTGCTTTCATGCCCTCATAATTGCCCTTATTTAAGTTTAAAATACTAGTCTTGGACCCACTCTTCTCTCCCTCAAACTGAATGTAAAATTCAATCATATTATGATCGCTGCTACCTGGGGGCGCCTTCACTATGAGGTCATTAATTAATCCTATCTCGTTGCACAATACCAGGTCTAGTATAGCCTGCTCTCTGGTTGGCTCCAGAACGTGCTGCTCTAAGAAACTATCCCGAAAACATTCTATGAACTCCTCATCTAGGCTACCTTTGCCCATCTGATTTTTCCAGTCTATATGTAGATTAAAATCCCCCATGATTATTGCTGTACCTTTCTGACAAGCTCCCATTATTTCTTCCTTTATACTCCATCCTACCGTGTGGTTACTGTTAGGGGGCCTGTACACCACTCCCACAAGTGACTTCTTGCCTTTATCATTTCTAATCTCTACCCAAACCGCTTCTACATCCTGGTTTCCTGAACTTAGGTCATCCCTCTCTATTATGATTTACACAGACAATCAAATCAAATAAAATTAACATTTTCTCATGGTTACCATTATAAGCATTTCTTTTCACATGACCCCTTTCATTTCATTGCTGTTTTAATCGCACTGCAAATCTTTAAGATTGATACTTATTTCCCTTGGCTACAAATTATTTTAGGCAAACTGAAATACTTTTTAAAGAACACACTATGATTACAGTATTCTTTCCAAATCAATCTCAGTTTGTGAATTTGTGGTCAATTGGACCACAAAGGATTTTTTTCTGCTAGTCTAGTCCTAAAACAAATTTATATTACTGAATAAAATGTTCTCTCTATATTTCTGTAAGTGCTGACATTTTGTAATTTCTTCTACAATTGCTGTGTAAATATTCGGAGGTTAAGTAATGATGCACAGTGAGCCCACAGCTTTAATTTTCTGGTCTAACAGGCCTCAATTTTCTGGCTGGGATAGTGTGTGGTAATCTTTACCTTTAATAGCTGAAACTGTGAAGTCAATAAGTATTGAGGCCTGTTATTTAGAAGTCCAACATGAGTGGTTTACTCTATACGTCAGATTAAATAGTCACTCATCAACCTAGTCATCCACAGGGTTTGGCTGCAAAATTAGTTTCCAGCTCATATACTGTTAGTACTGTCCAGACAGTTTTAAATCCTAATACACACTTTAGATTCAAGATCTAATTCACAGATTGCAATCACGGTACTGTTGGCATTTCATTTTTAATTCAAAACATATTTACCTTCATTCCATATAGTTCATGAAACATTCATTAAGATTTAGCACTACAGTTTTTAAATAAGAAATTCTACAAAATTAGTCAGCCAGTGGCTCAGTTGGTAGCACTCTCGCCTCTGAGTCATGAAGGTTGTGGGTTCAATTCCCACTCCAGGTCTTGAGCGCAAAAATCTAGGCTGACACTCCAGTGCAGTACCGAGGGAGTGCTTCACTGTCAGAGGTGCCATCTTTCAGATGAGACGTTAAACCAAGGCTCCATCTGCCCTCTCAAGTGGACGTAAAAGATCCTATGGCACTATTTCGAAGAGAGCAGGGGAGTTATCCCCGGTGTCCTGGCCAATATTTACCACTCAACCAACATCACAAAAACAGATTATCTGGTCATTATCACATTGCTGTTTGTGGGAGCTTGCTGTGCACAAATTGGCTGCCGCGTTTCCTACATTACAACAGTGATTACACTTCAAAAAGTACTTCATTGGCTGTAAAGCGCTTTGGGACATCCGGTGGTCGTGAAGGGCGCTCTATAAATGCAAATCTTCTTTTTACAAAAAGGAAGGTAATTGTTAATCTGAATTATTTATTTTTATAATATAATAGCTATTTCCCTTAGGTTTGCAACTGAAAATTAGTAATAGATATACTTGAGGGAAGGGTTCAAGTCTGCAGCAGTGGCACAAGATAAACACCTACTTTTCATTTTGCATAATGATATATCTTTATTTAAAATAGCTATAAAGTTAGCATTGATAGATCATGCTGGCTCACCACACTGCCAAACCAAATCATTAATCAGGCTTTAATTAATGATGTTGACATTGCCAGCAAGTCATTCAGATTTCCTACCAAGCAGGAGTCGTACACCCCACATCCGAAGTGTGTGGGAGAATGCCACACATTAGAAAATTGACATACATTGCCATCTTCAAAACTATTCTTGAATAGGGATAATGTAAATTCTCAAATTAGTATAACTAATAAGTTCTACATTTTGATATAAGAAATATGGTTTCAATGTCGCAGGCAGAAGTTTATTTTGTAATCATTACCCCCAGGTGGTGACATCAGAAAACTCTTTAAAAAGGCGTAGTTATATTCCTCCTTTAATCTAGAAAACACCTGGGGGGTGGGGGAAGATAGAAAGAGAAAAAAATAAAGTAATGGACAATGAGTTAACACAGGAGAACAAAAATTGGGTTTTAAGAATTTTAAGATGGAGAGAAGTGGAGAGGTGGAAGGGTTTTGGGAAACATTAGAGCTAAGGTAAACGGGGAGTGAAATTGGGTGGAGGGGGGGCGTGGATAGACAAAAAGTTAGATTTGGAGGAGCGAAGAGTATGCAAGGGGAACCGAGACTTCAAGTTGCAGACAGGGTGGGGCAAGGTCATGGAAGGATTTCAAGACAAGAATGAGCATTCTAAATGTAATGCTTTGGAAGATAGGGAGCCAATTTAGATCAATAAGGAAAGGAATAATGCTGAGCAGGACTTACTGCACCACCTCTGGCATCACCTGGCTGAGGCCTATACTTTAATTAGCCAGTTTCCCCACTGATTCTTGGCCCCTTTAAAATTTGTCTTTAGCTGCTTGCTTCCCAGCTCTTCGGCCAGCCTGCACATCTTACCAGAGCTTCTCCACCTTTGGCATCTTTTGAATTTTTCACGAGCTGGCCTCCCTGCAGGATCCGGGTCCCGAGTCTTCAAAGCTTTTTTCTTTGGCCACCAGCTCCTTCCTGGGAGCTGAATATCCAAGGATATTCAATATTTAGGAAGGACAGGCAAAAAGGAAAAGGAGGTGGGATGAAGGATGTATTGGAGAGATGGGTGGAACAACAGGAAACAGAGCAGCAATCAGCAATCAGTTAGAGTTGGTACAGAACATGAGTTTCTCTGCCCCTCTCCTGTTCTGTTTCTGTGTCTCCTCTGCTTATCTCTGCGTTCTTTTGATTATTCCTCTTTTTCTTTCTCCTTTTGAATGGTAGGTGCTGTCAGAGAAGGGAATTGCTGAGAGCTACAGGTCACGTTTTATTACAAAAAAAAAATCAATTTCAGTGGCAACAGGAATGTGTACATGTATTGGGCACGAGCAAGATTGGCTGGACTGTGACACTCTGCTTCTCCCACTTTTCCACCACCCCAGTTAAATAACCTGCCGACTTCTTAGATTTATACTGGACAACGGCTGAGAGGGATCTCTGCAGCCCTGGGATCAGACCCCAGCATGTGTCACCACCTTGGCAGAAGGCAGAAAAAGAGTGGAGGTTTTTTCTAAGAGAGCTGCAGCCACTACATTGGTATTTTAAGCAAATCTGGAAGACATCAGTCTCAACAGTTCTACAGAAATGACTCAGGATCATATTTTTAAATGAAACTGTAGCCTTTAAATAAAGGTTTCCAGCATTCACAGAAATCACAATAAGCTGTGGGCTCACTACTTTGAAACCAGTTTTACAAAGATAATTCAGGCCAAAACATTACATTATATAATATGTTTTCTTCCCCTCCGTCACCCTCTGCCTGACACCATTTTACAGCTGAGAAAGTAGTTAGGCAACTGACTCCCAACTTCTGCCATTAGTACTCATCAGTCAAAAGCTACAAGGTATGCGAGGGCAGCCAAGATGTCTCATAATTTTACGCTTCTTCTGAGTAAATGCTTAGCCTGTGTGGGCCTCCTTCCCCTGACGATTGAAGATTAAAAGTTTGCCACTCTGTGACAACATGTTGGTACACTGCACAACCACCACATCTAACACACTGGATCTGAGAGGTGCTACAATCCTTCCACTTGGCAGTGGTACAACCTTTAAACTTGTGACTTTACTATCAATCTGTTATCATATCAGCTGAGTAAGCAGGGGGGGTGGTGGTGAGGGAGGAGCACAGCTGGCTGGATCAGTGCACCAAGTCATTAAGCTAAATAAAAAATCTATTTTTTAATTCAAACAAAACAAAAAATAGGAGCATGTTAAATTTACACTCAAAATTTTAAACTAGCACATTAAATATCTTTAATTTTGCATATTTAACATTTTCTCTGTGTATTTAAAACTCTGCCTTGGGAAAGACTACACTCTATCCAGCATTTGCAAGGCAGATATCAGAGCGCACCACACCACAAAACATAAAAAGACTGAATACAAGAGGATCCATGATAAAATGTCACAAGTAGCATATAGCCTTACTCTTGGATTAAATATTCAATATGGAAACTCAAATCTAGAAAAGTTGAAGGACAGTTCAAATTGATTATGTAAGCACCTGTTCTGGGTTTTGAAAAGCAGGATTTCCTCTCTGAGTCAGTCAAAATTAAAGGTATTGTTGCCGAGTAAATAAGAGCACAATGTCATAATCAATCATGACAGAATAACGCCACCAGCCAACCAACTCCTGTTAAATTTTACATTTGAAAAGCACTTTAAACTAATAGCGTGGAAAGCTCACAGTAAAAGCTCACAGGGCAACAGACACAACATCTGCTGTAGCGCAAACTTTACTCAGTGATAGCCACTATGGTTGTGTTATAGCAGTATGTTCAGAACAGGCTGTTCCAGGCTTTGCCAAGAATCAATCACGCTGAAAAACTCTCCAATGAGATGTCACTGTGTCTTCTCAAGAGAAAACTTTTAAAATAAATCCTTTACAATGAACCTTTCCAAGGTCATATACACCATGCACAACAGATTCTGCACTGTATCAAACTCAATGCTGAGCGAGGCACATAACACTAGAGGTCCAGATTGCCCTGTTTACATTTAAACCAATATCACTGCCCCCAACATTATCTGTCAAGTTACTATCACTGAAATGAAAACATTGGAGTGTTTGAAGAACAAACCAAAACCTGAAAGAGAGACAGGTGCAAGAGTTGTAAATAATTACAGCTTTAGATACAAATCAGCCCAACAGGCATCACGTGGAGTGGTGTTATGCGTATGTCCTGATAACATGCCTGATAAACTGCTATTAAACAGAACCCTACTGTATGTTTCTATTGTTTGCTGTAATACAGAAAATGAATTACCATTTCAGTACTCATTCAGGAACCATCTTAAACCAATGCTTTTGGCTTTGTGCAAATCACTGATGAAGCCAACTATGTCACTTTGAGATTCACACAGGATCTACATATTTTCACAATTGAAGTGGCAGTTATTGCAAGAACATTTTAATTAGGTAAATTTACAGTAACAGACTCAAGATGGGTGCGGTGCAAGCCATTAATAATTTGCATTTATATTGCAACTTTCACATTGAAAAACATTCCAGCTGGAAATTAAAATGGAATGCCGAGCCATGAGATGTGAAGTGACCAAATATTGGTCAAAAAGATTGGTCTAAAGAGGCTTTTAAAGATGGAAAGAGAAGAGGCAGATGGTTTAGGGAGGGAGATCCAGAGAGTAGGTCCGAAGCAGCTGAAGAGTTTGTTGTGAATGAGTGAAAGGGGAGAAGGATGAACACAGGCAAAGTCTGAGGACTGAAAGGTGAGAGAATGTAGGGTTAGATGAGGTTGCACAAGTAGGGTAGGGCAAGGTCATGGAGGGAATTGAGGATAGCATGAGGATGGTGGCCTAGCAAGGAGGATATTGAAGCTATCGAGTCTAGAGGCATCAAAAATATGGTTAACAGATTCAGCAAGGATGGGGTTGAGGTAGGGCTGAAGGTGGGTAATAACGCAGAGATTGAAGTAAGTGGTCTTTGTGATGTATAGGATGAAGTGTTTGAAATTCAACTCTTAGCCAAAAAGGTCACCTAGGTATTTCCAGGCATGATTTAGTCTGAACATGCGGTAAAGACAGATGTTTATGGGGTGGTGGTGGGGGGTGGGGGGCAGGCTGAGAAGATGCCTTCAGTCTTCCTGATCTTTAAATGGAGGAAATTTTGAATCATCCACAACTTATTGTCAAATAGGCAGTCCGACAGCCCAGCAGTTGTCATGGGTCAGGGGAAGTGGTAGAGCTGGGTGTCATCAGCATACATGTGGAAGTTGACTCCATGCCTGTAAATGATGCTACAGAGGAGCAGCATTTATATCCTTGGGAAAATCCAGAAGTGGGATTTGCCAGAGCTAAGCCAGCATCACGGCAGTCTGGCAGGGCAAATGGTGGTGCGGGCAGCCAGGTACAGAGGCGGGGAAGCTTCGGTGAGGGGGAAGGAGTTGACACCTGTAAACAGGCTTCTGTCAGTGCCAGAATGTCAATAGATTTATATGTGATGAGGTTGTGGATAGCAGGAGAAAAACATTCTGGTGGGTAAGGGAGTGGTTAATCAGCTGTTGAATTTGGGGGCAGAGGGGGGGGGGGATGGAGAGGAGGTTAGAGAGATTAACCCCCAGGAAGCAAGCTGGGAAGAGAGAACAAGACAGAACAGAAGACGAGGAAGCTCCTTGCGACATTTTGATATGTTAAAGGTACTATATAAATGCAAGTTGTTGGTGTTGTTGATGACAATTGTGGTTGATGTCTCGGGTGGAAGCGACAGGTTTTGCAATGGGCATAGTTACCAAGAGAGGAGCACTT